>OW386288.2:102034084-102551998 GCA_936432065.2 Rutpela maculata | reverse complement strand
TATAAAGTAATAATATTTGTTCCCCCCAATTTAGGGGTGGAACGTCCGTAATGATTATGAATAGAGCTGCTTCGGCCATATTACGGGGACTTAATGCTGGTTTTTCACTTTTATCTTGTAAACCGTTCGTCGAAAGAGAAAAAAGTACAGGAAATAAAAAATATGTCGCATTAAGTTCTGCATAAAAAATGTACTATTAACCTTGTAGCTTATCCTCAGCTATTTCGCGCTAACAGCGTCCGAACAGAGAGGTAGTTTAGGGCGCAGAGGTGAAAATCCATCCTATTCCAAGTTTGACTCAGAATATCTTAAAACCGGTTACTTTAACGAGAAAAATGCTCAGGAATGAATTGATTGAGCAGAATTTTCTCTATTAGATGCATATATAGAGGGTTTTGTCGCAAGTAGTTTATGTATTTTCCCCTTCTTTGCAATTATATTAGAGGATAATATGTACTCTTCACTCAAAAGAAGTTTTGGAGTCATATTTCAACATTGAGCTTGGTTCAATTCCACTTCTTCTATTCGATGAAACGGGGTTAATGAGGAAAATTAAGAAATCGTCTGTATGATATTTTCAATGCTGTACGAGAGGCCAATAGATTTTTCCGATTGCCAGTTCATTGTTGATGGCGGAAATTTGATTCATCGTGTAGTATGGCCGAAGCAGCTTTATTCGTAAACATTACGGCCAAAAAGTGACTGTAGTGTTTGACGGATATGCTCACAATGTCTGCAGTATGAAGAGCATCGAAAGACAGTAGCGACTTTTGAAACGCATTTCACCGGAAATTATTTTTCATGAGAACACGCCACTGACTGAAACGCAAAATAAAATGATAAACAATCTCACAAAAAGGAACGGTTTATTTCGCAATTGGTGGAAAGATTTAAAAACGAGGGAATCAAAACAATTACTGCTGTAGACGACGCTGACGTACTCATAGTTCAAACCGCCTTAAACGAATCTCATGAAAACGATACAGTGGTCATCTCGGACAAGATATTGATCTTCTCGCATTGATTATCGCTCTCGCACCTGAAGATAAAGATATCCGTTTCTTAAGAGAGGCTCAGAGAAAAATAAAAATAAAGATTACAGTTCTCGTGACTTGCAGTCCTCGGAAGTTTTAAAAAGCTGCATGGCCACACGTCCAGTGGATGCGATAACACTTCAGCTTTCTTTGGTAAAGGAAAAGTGCAAACGGTGGAATGCGTCAATAAAAGAAAAGATCTCGAAGAGGTTGTCCGTATATTCAACAACCGTAGCTCAACGAAAAAAGAAATTACAAGTGCTGGAGAGAAATTCGCGCTAGCAGTATACAAAACCCCCAAAAAAGAGACATCTTTAAATCATCAAAGATTCATTATCTTCAATAAGTTAGTCGGCCAATCTAGTACTACCGGGATTCTACCAAGACTGCCAGCAACATCCGAGGCATTACGTCAACATTCTTAGAGTATTTCTCCAAATTCATGTTTGGCGAGGAGAAAACTTGGAACCAACGGAATGTATAAAAGCAGAGAATAATATAAAATATTTCAAAGAGATGATATACTTAAAGAAGTAAAATGTTCAAAACTTAATCATTTTGGAGTAAAAATGTAAATATTTCCCTCCAGCAAGAGAAAAATTTTTGAAATGTTTAGAAAAATTTGGTAAAGCATTCGAGATGACTCCAACAAACTATCATTAATTAGTAGCAAAATTTACCATTAACCAAGAAATATATTCTAGAGTTTTGGTCTCGAATGCTTTTTAAAACATTTTTATTTCTTGCTAGAGGGAAATATTTACATTTTTGCTCCAGAAGAATTTTTAAAATATCTTTGGAAGGTGGAAGATTCAACATTTAGTTTGAAAAAAAAATACACCGGACTCTACCTAGGTACCCAGGGATTTTTGGGGTCGCTGATTCCGATGCCGAGGTCGCTTAAGCTCTATCACGTCAGGTTCAAGGTCATTTGAAGGTCAAACTAAGAAAAGGTTTTTGAAAAAATCTAAAAAAATTCACACAGGTTTTTGGGGTCGCTGAGTCCGAATCCGATGTCGGTTGACCTTTATCTCCTCATGTTCAAGATCGTTTGAAGGTTAAAGTAAGAATAGGAGGTGAAAAAAATTAGAAAAATGTATACGAATGCTCACCTGCCTACTTATTGTCTGTTTATCTGTCTGCCTTTATACCTGCACACCTGTTTGTTTGCTTGTTAGTCTGTATTTATCATCCGCCTGCATTTTCTCTTTGTCCATCTATTTGACATCCTGCCTTTCTACCTGCCTTTCTGTCGGTAATTCTGTCTGACTGAATGACTAAATGTTTCTATCTGACAGTCTGTCTGCCTCCTTGTCAGTTTGTCTGACTCAGGAATCCATTAAATTACTTTGACCCTGACAGGATTGAGCTCAGGGCCGGTTTTAGGTAACCGGAGGCCCTAAGCTCTAGGTATGTTTCTCGTTGAAGCTTTCTCTTCTAATAAAATAAACGTGCATATCTGCGTATGAAATCTGAGTTCTGAGGCCCCCTAAATGCGAGGCCCTAACCTGGCGTTTACTCAGCTTATAGGCAAAACCAGCACTGATTGAGCTCCAAGTGAGTGAAGCCAACGCCCGTGGTACTCTTTACTTGCATGTTCGCTCTGCTTCTGCAACTATACCTAAAGGCCATACTTTCACAGAAGAAAATAGGTAGGTGATTCATTGAGTTAAATATATTTGCACTGAGATAGCCGAAGAATCTTCATGTGCAGCTAAAGCTGGCGGACGAATGCCGACTTGAAATGACCTCAGAATGATCTTGAAATGACCTCTGGATGCCTTTTTTTAAGGGTAAGCGAACACCGGATTCGGACTCAGCGACCCGAAAAACCTATGTGAATTTTTTCAGATTCTTTCAACCACCTTTTCTTACTTTAACCTTCAAATGACCTTGAAACTGACGTGATAGAGGTCAACCGACATCGAATGCAGACTCAGCGACTCAAAAAACCTATATATAAGTTTTTTCAGATTTTTTGACAGCTTCTCCTCTGTTTTTCTCAAATTAACCTTGAAATGATCTCCGGATGCCTTTTAAGGGTAAACGAACACCGGATTCGGACTCAGCGATCCCAAAAACCTATGCGTGAATTTTTTCAGATTTTTTCAATCACCTTTTCTTAGTTTGACCTTGAAACTGACGTGATAGAGGTCAACCGGCATTGGATACAGACTCAGCGACCCAAAAAACCTATATGTAAATTTTTTCAGATTTTTTAACAGCTTCCTCTCCGTTTTTCTCAAATTAACCTTGAAATGACCTCCGGATGTCTTTTAAGGGTAAGCGAACACCGAATTCGGACTCAACGACCCCAAAAACCTATGTGTGAATTTTCTCAAATTTTTTCAACCACCTTTTCTTAGTTTGACCTTCAGATGTCCTTGAACCTGACGTGATAGAGCTTAACCGACCTCGGCATCGGAATCAGCTACCCCAAAAACCCCTGGGTACCTAGGTAGAGTCCTGTGTATTTTTTTAAACTAAATGTTGACCTGTGGTATTATTTTCTGCTTTTTAGCACCCCCCCCCCCAATGAAAATCGTCTACTAATTTTTTTTTACATTTACTATACAGGGTGTCCCGAAACTCCCGCCTTCCCCTTTAGGTGCTCATTCTCCATGCAAAAATAGTAAGAAAAGTTCCTATTAACATGTGTCCGGAAATTCTTCCTAAGGGAGCTACGGCCCTCTAAGGATGGCGCAAAAATAGGTGTTTTTACTAATTATCTCGGAAATGATTTGGGACATCTTTATGAAACTTGGTTCACTTTTTTCGATTAATAAAGGTTATTGTTTTACGCCTACTTTGAAAAATAAATAATGCGCATTTAGCAAACGAATACGCAATATTTCGTTTAGACCGCTTTTACTCGAAAACGGCTTGCCATATGGCTAATTGTAAAGAGGCCCTTTTTTATGTAGAATTAACCAGGGAATCATAATCAGGGATTAAAATACTAAAAATGTCAAATGGAAAAATTAATATGTAGAACCAAAGAACACCGACCCTCGTTTCTCCGCCCCTGGATAAAATTAATTCTGGCTAATACTGTAAAGCAATAGCCTTTAATAATCGAAAAAAGTTAACCAAGTTTCATAAAGTTGTCCCAAATCATTTCCGAGATAATTAGTAAAAACGCCTATTTTTGCGCCATTCTTAGAGGGCCGTAGCTCTCTTAGGAAGCGTTTCCGGACACATGTTTAAAGGAACTTTTCTTACTATTTTTGCATGGAGAATTAGTACCTAAAGGGAAAGGCGGGAGTTTCGGGACACCCTGTATAAGGCCAGTGGCAGTGACAAATAGTGGATTAAGGGCAACTAGTTACGTTAAGGAATGTTCGTGTCCTGTTAAATAAATACCTTAAATAAATACCTTTTTTAATTTGCTCTAAGCTATAAAGGGGTACAAAAATATTTGTTTCTGAACAAAATAAACGTTTTTTTATTCCCAAATTGAAAAAATTAAAAAACCCATTGATATCTAGAAAGTATTATTTCTGTGTATAAAAGTTATTTATATTTTTAGTAAGATAATTTTAGTTACCATATCTATAGATGTATATAGGAATAGTATGCCTCTTTACTCTGTTGCCAAGTTTAGGAGGCGATATCGCTACTTTATTGTAAGGAAGCATTTAATACCTATATACATCAATTGTTTAAAACAGCAGCGCCACCTGGTAAAAAATGTAGTGGACTATGGTGTATGTTTACATATGTTTATAGGTATTTTCCGCCTCCAAAAAAGGTGTCGTTAAATGCTACTATCTCTCTATTTCTTCCTTTCTTGTCATAATCTTATATGCGCACCAATAAAGCAGATCATTATTGATAATAATGAGTCATGAATTTACTAATTATCAAGACATTCGCGATGAAAACAACACAAAACGTCTCCGCCTCCGAAATCGGAGGCGAACTCGTAAAATCGGAGGCAAACACCACCTAACCATATAACATTCGGAGGTGTATAAGCACTAAATGCATGTATATATATATATATATATATATATATATATATATATATATATATATATATATATATATATATATATATATATATATATATATATATATATATATATATATATATATATATATATATATATATATATATATATATGTTAGATCAAGATTTACATTAACTTGTTTTTAAAAAGATTTATTAAAATTAAGAAGAGTCAACGTTGACTCTTGAAATAAAATTATAATATTATATTGAAGTGTTTATTGCGACATGAGTATATGAACTGAATACAAAAGATTATCTAACTAATTTATATCCTCGGTTGGCTGTACTTAGTCAGCATTAGTATTGTTTCCCAAGCTAAGCCAAAGGAAATATGATATTACATATCAGCGATAAATAATATGAGGGAATTCGTTATCAACGCGTAGCTGAAATATGATATGCTGAGATAGTTTAAAAGGAATAAAAGTCACGTACAAGTTTTTATACAGTGTACCAAATATTATATAACAACTTCCCCCTTATTAAAAAAGTTGGTGATTATACAGCAACTTTTGTAAAATATAAAAGCAGAATAATAATAAAATGAAAAAATTAAATTGTAAAATATAAAAATGCAAATAGTATATAAGAATATTTAAAGATGTACATATAACATAAATTAATATTAATCATGAAATAAAATTGGTAACAATGTAGGATGTCTTTAAGTTAGTTCCACTTCTTCGGTTTCTTCTTCTCTTTGGATACTGGGTCTTCTCCTTGGAGGTAAGATACTGGTGAAACTTTTGTTCTTCTTGGCATCGGTGGAGATGGTGGAGATGGAGGTGAACCGTGTGATGCATGAACAAGGGCTAACTTTCGGCTTCTTTTTCTGCATTTGCAGAATAGGTAAATGAGGATAAGGGAGATCACTAGGGTTATAGTGAAGTACGTGAACCATGAGATGTGTTTTGTCACGTAGGGTTCGTTAATGAGGTCGTCTAAATCCTTAGAATACTGGTCTAATTTGTGTTTCGCAATTTCGAGATCTTCTGTATTCAAATTATTTAATTTCAATGGTTTTAAATTTGGTAGTTGAGTTTTGTCTGGAAGGTCACTGCAGCAATCATACGGAATTTCGATTGGGTGAGTATTATCTTTGACATCTAACACTTCATTGGAACTGGCCTGGATTTTGGTAATACCAACAAAGGCATAACAGCTGGGTTGTAATTTTATAATGGAATTTTTCGTGATGACTTCTGTTTTTGAATTTCTCTTCGGACAATTAACGGTAACATGTAATGGTTCTGCGTTGATGACTAGCCAGGTGTTTTCTTGGAGTTTTTGTACATTGTATCCTTGACTGATTATGAATGAGGTTTGACAATTTTGGGGTAGAGTCATGAGGTTTTTGAAGAGCCTTGCTTCACATATGGCATTGTTATCTATCGGGTAGGCGAACAGGTTGGAGCATAATCTGGTTCCCATGTAAAGTTGTTTGGACTCGTCTAAATCCGGGATGGGTAAGAACATTAAGGAATCATCATCTCTCGCAATATATTTTTGTGATACCGATAATAAGTGGTGTAAACCAGTTCTATTATCCAAAATAGAGATAGGATATAATTGATAGGCTGTGTAAGTTTGTGGGTCTACTAAAGGTACTTTTAAAACAAAGATTAAACTTGAATCGGTCTGAAAGGCTTGGAGTTCCATAATATCCAAATATTGAGCAACTTTTGATAGCCTTATTGAAAGCGGTAGGTTATTTTTATGCAAATTCTGTGAAATTTCCTGTAAGGATGAAATTAAGTCTGTTGGAGTGATGATTGACGTATGAATGATTTTCAAGCGTGCAAATGTTATTGCGTTTAGAACATCATTTAAATTATCTTCGATGTACAAATAACTTGCCATTAACTGTTCGCAGTAATGTAAGAATATTAATTTGATTTCAATGGCTTCGATGTGACTTGTCATAGATTGAATTGTGCGGTCGATTTCTTTGATATTTTTGTTAAATGTTTCTTCGTCAATTTGAGGTTTTTGAATAGTTGAATTGAAATTTTTGATAACGGATGTAGTAACTGAAATTTGATTTTTAATTAGATTGGTGTTCGTCATTGTTTAGCTTATTGATGCAATCAGAATAATATTGACCGTCCTCGGCATCTAAATTTCCGGTTATTGATTTAAAAATTGTGCCGAAACCGTTGATTATTCCGCGCTTATATCGTTTTGTATCCAAAAAGATTTCATCAAATTTTGATTTTATAGTTTTAGATATTTGGGTTAACAGATTTAGATCTGTTTTAACTTCACTCCTGAAAGTGATCGTTTTCTAATCGGCGGCGTCCAGGGTGTTTAGGATAAGCTCTAACATTTTTTCGTTTCTGTCAAAGGTTGTTTTTAGGGAGGAAATGTTCTTGTGAACCAGTAATGTCCATTTGTCGTTGGTTACTATTACGTCAGTTTTTTCGTGGTAGTATATTCCTATGGTGTTGTTTATAGGCGTGATTTTATATTGGGAGACCACTAGTGTTGCTGATCCGAGCAGGAATAACCTGAAAACAAGGTTAACTTTCAAAATAAGGTTTCATTCGGTCAAAATTGACTTTACTAGTTTGTTTAGTTTCTGGGTTGAGTAAGATAGCTGAATTTTCAAAGATTTTGGTAATTTCGAATGGTCCGTTAAATTTGTTTTGCAATTTATTTTTAATCTGTGATTCTTTTACGTAAACTTTGTCTCCGACGTTATATTTAGTACGGTTTTCGGGGACGTTTTTATCGAATCTAATTTTGGCTTTTTGTTTTTGAAGTTCCGTTCGGTCTCTAGCAATTTTATAGTAATGGGAGATACGATTGTTTCAATCTCTGACGTATTTCGTTATTAATTCCTTTTGGTTATACAAGGTTTCTGGTGGTCGAACTGATGTATGACCAAAAACTAGTTCGTATGGTGTAAATCCGTGTGTTTTGTTAACAGAGTTATTGTAGCAAATTACAGCGTAAGGTAAAATAGTGAACGGGTGTTCGTTCGGGTTTTCTGTTTGGTTAACTCTTATCATTTCTGCTAACGTTGCGTGGAATCGTTCAATTGAGCCATTCGATTGCGGGTGTCCTACGCTTGAAAAGGTTAATTTTATATCATATAAAATACATAAATCTCGTAATAATCGGTTGTCGAATTCTCCTCCATAGTCGCAATGTATTCTCAGAGGAGTACCATAGTGTTGGAAATATAGTAATAAGGTATTTACTACAGATTTAGCGGATTTATCAGGCACTGCGTAAGCTTGTGTAAATTTGGTTAATTCCTCGCGTATCGTTAAAGCATAGTTGCGTGTGGGAAACTCGAATAGGTCAATGTTAATTCTTTCAAATGGTGTCTTTGGAGTTTCGGTTATTACTAACGGACTGCTTAAGTTTTTTCGACAGACTTTACTTTTTTGACAAGTTTCACAGTTTTTTACAAAATTTTCTACATCTTTAGTTAAACCTTGCCAAGTGTATTTTTCTCTAATTCGTCGAATAGTTTCGTTTATTCCGCGGTGTAGGTTATTTTTACCGCTGTGATGTTGATCTAAAATTATAGGAATTTGGTCTTCATCAGGGATTTTGACAATATCTTGACAAATTATTAATTTTAGGTCCTTTTCCGCAAAAATGAATGACAGGATTTCAAGTATAGGGAGGTCTAGATTATTTTCGACAAAGTAAGTCTTAGAAAGATCCAAGACGTCTTGGTTTTTAAATAATACCAAAAATAAGTGTTCAATTATGGATTCGATATCAAATGGTAACGGGACGATAAAGTATCTCCTATGCCTGACCGTCTTGCTCGATACAATATTGATCTTATCATTACGGAATTCTGCGTTTTCTTCAAATATGTCTTCGATAATTTTGTGATGAAGGTCTTGTAAATTATTTTGTTGGAAAAAGGTTATAATATTTTTGTGTTCTCGATACAATAGTTGTTTGTTAGAGGCTTTGATTTTTGAATAATCTATTAAGGACGTCGTCTTGTACAAGTTGACGAAGGTTTCGAATTCTTGGGCAATTTGGTCATCGGTAAATTTAGTGTTATCGTCTCGAGTTTCGTCATCTGATTCATCATTCGATTCGTCTCCGTTCGCAGCTAGAATTTTGGTATGAAATTTGGAACAATCGTTAAAGTGGTTAATTTTGATTCGGGACAGGGCGTCTGCATTCTTGTTTATTTTTCCGGGTTTATATATGACTTCGTAGTCGTATTCTTCGAGTTTGAGGCGCCAGCGAGCTAATCTACTACCTGGGTCTTTTATAGAAAATAGCCATATAAGTGGTCTGTGGTCGGTTATCAATTTAAACTTTCTACCGAAGAGGTATGGCCTAAAATGCTTTACTGACCACACTATAGCCAAAAGTTCACGTTCTATCGTGGAGTATTTAGTTTCGGCGTTGCATAGAACTCGGGAAGCGTAAACAATAGGTAAATCTTTACCAATTGGTCCTTGTGAGAGCACAGAACCGACGGCAAATGCGCTCGCATCAGTAGTTGGTATGAAAGGTTCGTCAAAATTTGGGTAAATTAATATTGGTGATGTAGTTAGTGTTTGTTTTAGGTCGGCGAAAGAATTTTGACAGTCGTTATTAAAGTCGAAAGGAACATCTTTTTGCAGAAGTTTTGTCAAGGGTTTAGAAATTTTGGAAAAGTTTGGTATGAATCTTCTATAGTAACCTGCTAGTCCTAAAAATGATTTGATTTCTTTTTGGTTCTTAGGTTGCGGAAAGTTTAAAATGGCATCGACTTTGGTGGGATTTGGTTTCACGCCGTCTTTTGTGATCAGGTGTCCTAGGTAGGCGACTTCTTTGCGTAAGAATTCGCATTTGTCTGGCTGAATTTTGAGGTTGGCTTTTCGAAGGCGTTTGAAAACTTCTGTTAGCCGGGAAACGTGTTCGTGAATGGTGGGGGAGTATATAATGATATCGTCCATATAGACGAGACACCGTTCATTTTGGATGCCTAATAGAATATTGTCCATCACTCTTTGGAACGTTGAAGGGGCATTTTTGAGTCCAAATGGCATTCGCACGAATTCATAATGACCGTTCTCAACTGTGAAAGCAGTCTTTTGAATGTCTGCGGGATTAATTTCAATTTGGTGAAAACCAGAAGCCAAATCTAGGGTTGTGAAATATTGGCATTTGCCAAGTTGGTCTAAGAGATCGGAAATGTTGGGCAGAGGATATTTGTCACCGATTGTGACCTCATTGAGTTTACGATAGTCAACTACAACGCGCCATTTCTGTTTGCCAGAAGCGTCCAGTTTTTTGGGGACTACCCAAACAGGGGAGGACCAAGGTGAGATTGAGGGTTGAATGATACCTTGACTTAACATTTTCGATACTTGGGACTTAACTTCTTCCTTATGGACCTGGGGATAGCGATACGATTTCGTAAATATCGGTCGGGAATTGTCGGTGTCAATAGGGTGTTTGATTTCATTGGTGAAGGTCAAATTATCTCCTTCTAAATAGAATATATCTTGGAAATCTAAACAAAGCTGCGTTATTATTTCGGCTTCTTCTTCGTTTAGATGGTCCAAGCGCAATTCGTTCCTAATTTCAAAGGATCTATCCGTCTTGAGTAGGTGTTGGTCTGAGTTTTGGGTATTTAAGTTAAAAATTGACTTAAATTTTTGTAAAGGTTCTAAGTTTAAATTAGAAAAATCGACAGTCTTCGGGATGACATTAGCATTGATTATTGTTGTTAAACATTCGCCGTTTTCGTTTACTCTAACAAGAGCATTAGGTAAACGGACCTTTTCATTTTCTTGCGCTTGCAAAATAGCGTCAGTATTTCTAAGATTACATTTTAATTTATAAATTTTTTCAGTACGGCCGTCAATTTGGATTTTATTTTGATTAGGGTTGTGATTTGATTGAATTTTGTCACATTCGGGTTTTGACGAATCGTCGGTTACTTTGAAAAGTGGAACCGTTTTAAAATTGGTTATTAATCGTTTATTTTTTATGTCGACAATACAATGATAGTGCTCTAGGAAATCGGCTCCTATCAGCCCATCAAAACTGATATCTAGGTCATAAATGTAAACTTTATGTGGGTCATTGTCTGTAAAAGGTATAAGAACAGATTCATTAATAGTAATTTTCTGATCGGTTCTACCTTGTATAATTACATTTTCCGAAAACCTTCGTTTGTAATTTTCAGCTGTTTTCGGTTTAAATATAGAGATACCTGCGCCCGTATCGATTAGAATTTTGAATTTATTTGTGATGTCTTTAATGTAGTATAAATTTTTTGAATTTACGGTCAACAGCGAGTGAGATAGGGTTTCTACATGAACCCTTGTTCCGGGAAGTTCAGGAACGGGTTGAAATTGTCGTTTAGATTCATAGCCTGAATTTGATTCGATATTTGATCGAATTGATCTGCTTCCTGTGTTGGAGTATCCGCGGGATACTCCGGGCCTAAACAAAAATCCTGAGAATTGGTGTTATAGTCTTCTTGAGGCGTTTGAGAATTAGCAGTATAACTCTCGTATTCATTTTGCCAAATATCGGCGTGGTTTGTTTGTGAATTTTGAGAATTACCAGTATAATTCTCCTGTGGTAAATATTGATCGTTAAAATTGGTTTGGTAATTTTGGAAATCGTTGTATTGCTGATTGTCGAAATTATCAGGTTTATTATAGTAATTAATATGTTCATAGTTTAGAGGATCATAGTAATTGTCAAAATTAACGTGATGCGTTCTTTGTGGATTTTGACGATTGATATTTGGGTTTTGTTGTTGATTCGAAAATCTCTGTTGGAAGTTGGGGTTCGGTCTTATTACCGAAGGTCTATTTTGTTGTGGATTATTTGCTTGTTGGAAATTTTGTGGAGAAAATTGCCTTTGATTATTTTGGCTGGAAAAGTGTTTGGAATAAAACTAGGGGATGAAAATTGTTGATTTTGCCTTGTGCGGCATTCATTAATTGTATGTCCGTTTCTTTTGCAGAAAGAACAGAATTTTTGTGGAATTGGAGAGCGTTTTGCTTGAGTTTGAATGGGATTTTTATTTGGGTTATATTTGTTGAATTTCTGGGATTCAAAATAAGACAATTGTAATTCTCTTTTTACTCGGAGAGTTGCATCAAGTACAGTAGCCGGGTTTCCAGCTCGGACTATCTGGCCTAATTTGGGTTCAAGTCCGGTTAACAAAGTATTAAGGGTCATAGTATCAATTAAGCGTGTTTGCGCATCTTTCTGTTCGTTTGTCATAGCGATTTGTTTGTTTACAGCGGAAAGCATTTTCGCGTTATGGGTTTGTAGCCTAGAGATAAAAGTTAATGACGATTCATTACTTAGTTGATGGAGTCGTTGCAGATCTTGTATAAGCGAGGTTAGATCGCGCGCGTCTCCAAAATGAGACTCCAATAAGTTTTTAGTTTCACCCCATGAAGTTGGGTTTCTTGAATTTATTATTTCGGCCGCTTTGCCTTTTAATTTATTTTTTATGTGTAGCGAGAGCAATGTTTTTTGGTCTGCCACGGCCATGCAATAGGCCTGGCTACAAGCATATAAGAAAGTTTGTAAAAATAAAGGGTTGCCATCATATTCGGGCACAATTGAGAAAATTTCACTTAATTTATACGGTTCAAGAACCGGTGCTGGTGCTGGTGCTGGACCTGATGCTGCACCTTGTGCTGTACCTTGTGTTACCTCGTCGGGCATGTTGCTCGATATTTAGTAAATTAAGGAGGTAAAACGAATTGATTAGAATAATAAAAAAAATGTTGTACCTTTGGTAGATCGATTGGGTTTTTAGTGATACAAATGTTGCACTAACAGTATAATGCACAGTATTTTTAAATTAAAATTGAATTTTAAAATTCTAGTTGAGCATTAGCAGTATAATGCTGTAGATTAAGCGTTCGTGCTTAACGTCTAATCTTTAGCTCGTTTGTAATAATAATAAAGATGGGACTTGGATAATAGAAATAGTTTTCTGTGTATTAGCAGTATAATACACTACGTATGATAATAAAAACAATAAGTGAAAAATTGCGAGATGATTCGTTAAAGTACTTACAGTAATAGATTCTTCATTGAGTGTAGGTTCTTCCAGTAAGGGATTGGGATCCGGCACCACAAGTGAGGAAGGTCTCCTTGTTCTGATAGACAACTTGCACTAGTTAGGCACCTCGTGGAGATGTCGTCCTTGTTCTCGTGGGTCACTATCAGTTAGGCTTCTTGTTCTTAATGGTGTTCACGGAATCCTACCGACTGCGCCAATTGTTAGATCAGGATTTACATTAACTTGTTTTTAAAAAGATTTATTAAAATTAAGAAAAGTCAACGTTGACTCTTGAAATAAAATTATAATATTATATTGAAGTGTTTATTGCGACATGAGTATATGAACTGAATACAAAAGATTATCTAACTAATTTATATCCTCGGTTGGCTGTACTTAGTCAGCATTAGTATTGTTTCCCAAGCTAAGCCAAAGGAAATATGATATTACATATCAGCGATAAATAATATGAGGGAATTCGTTATCAACACGTAGCTGAAATATGATATGCTGAGATAGTTTAAAAGGAATAAAAGTCACGTACAAGTTTTTATACAGTGTACCAATTATTATATAACATATATATATATATATAAGGTATCCGTTGGCATCCTACCTAATAACGTTCTCACTTGGCATCCACTAATATACACACTGATATACACAAAATTTATTTAAAGGCTAAGTTAGCGTCCTACCTATTTTACGGTTTAATTGGTGTCCTTATGAATATTTCAATCGATGCGTAAAATGACACCCGAATATAAAAATTACAGGTTTAACTGACTTCCGGCGGCGTTGTCAGATGTATGCTATGCTGCTTTATCGTATTTGCCTAGAAGAATATTATTACAATCTGCAGTCTGTCGACGTATAAGTAAATAAGGAAATCTCATCCTGTGAGAATACTAATTTATGTCACAATTTAAGTTTCGAAACATGAAGTTCGCGTAAAAGTGAATTACTTTTTATTTGCTTATAATTCTTATAAAACATATTCTTTATGGGATTTGGCAAACAGTAGAAAAAACAATCTGTATGAACTAAAAATAAAATCTATCTGCAAAGATTGGAAATTAATTTTGTAGATAGTTTTTTATTTTTCTTTTTAGTTCTCACAGATAGTTTTTTTCTGCTATTTGTCAATTTATCAAATTTTCTGTACGAGATAGGACAGGGTGCTGTAAAGAAATATTATTCAGAAAAATAAAACTGAATTTGTTAAAATTTTGCTCACTTGCAAAGTGACCCTATAAGGATAAAGTTGGAGTATCGCGTATTTTTAACGTTTATTATTATTTATTTGAGTTCTCTTTTACACAAATTATTATTAATTAATCACCTTCTAGATTGTGTTAATATTTTAATGCTTTTCAAATATATTAGACAATTATAATTTATTCAAAAAATTATATTTTGCTATAAATTTGTAACATTTCCAACTTTTTTTAAATTTCACAATAGTTCAAAGAATACGAATTAATAATTATTTTTTCAATTACACCCCCATGAGAATTATTGGGCCTCAAAATGACCCCATAAGGACAAAAGTAGAGTATCATGTATTTCTAGTATTTATTGTTATTTATTTGCGACTGTTTTTGCAGAAATTTTTTTTAATTAGTCTCAAAAATGTTCTTTATTTTAAATATGAGCAGAAAGTCGATGAAAAGTTCAATATTTCTTAAAACCTGCACAACTCTAGCTCTATTCTGAAGAAAGTTGGCAATAAACAGGAATAAGTTGCTTAAATAATTTGCAGGTTTCATTAGCAAACTCTTAATAAACAAAATTGTGAAACTAAAAAGAGATGGAAATGCTACAAATTTGTAACAAAACGTAATTGCTTAAATAAATTATAATTATTTAAGTAAATTAAAATTGTTTAAACAATTTGAAAAACCTTAAAATATTAAGACAAACTATTTCTATAAAAAAATCTCAAATAACCAATACTCATTCTGAATAATTCTTTCTAAGATTTTGTCCTATCTCTTACAGAAAATAGTATATTGTGTATTTAGGTGTGAAAGCAGTACATTCCCGGACGACGATGCATCGAAGTTCGGGAATGTGCTTTCACACCGAAATACGCATAGTATTTTTTCTGAAATCACAATCAATATTATTATAAATTAAGGAATTTGTATTAATGCATAAAATTTCTTCATTAATGAATAACATTTCTTCATTATAATCTAACATTTCTTCATTACATTTCTTCATTACAATCTAACTGCTTACTAATAAATGTAATTTTGATGTATGTGTAAGTGTAAATGTAAGTTTGATTGTTTGTCTGCGTGTATTTATTTACTGTCAAAAATATACATAAAAAACCATACGGGAATGTTACTTTCCCGGCCTATGCCGGGAAAGTAACATTCCCGTACGGTTTTGTTGACCGTTGCTTGGCAACGGATCTTTTCCGGTCTGTTTTCTGATAGTTTCTTAGCAACGGACTAAAATACTGGAATTGTGCATTTTTCGATCTGAAATCGCGCCGAAAATGTAGACATTGCCGATCGATTTCAGAAAAAGTACTTTATAAATGAGAGAAATTACTTTTTTTTGGTAAATTTCCAAGACATATGAATTGCTCATTTAATCATGCGTCGCTCCCTGGCACACTGTATATGCTTTCTTAGAAAATGTAAGGCTCTTACTGAAACGAGAAATTGGAGGTTTTTTAATTTTTAAAACACAATAACATTGGAAATATCAACTTTATGAAAAAAATTATCGAACATTTCTTGTTGGAAATCGATAAAAGAATATTTAAAAACATTGTTTCATTGAAAAAATGTAATATTTCCTTTTGTTGTAAACAAAATTGTTTTAAACAATATCAGACTGGGTTACCGTCTGGTAACATGGATGCTCATAATCAGTAGTGTCTCCAGAACTGATTCCAACAAATAAACTGCGTCCGAAATGTATTCGAAACTCATACGCCCATACTGCCTGCTATATAACTAGACCTCCCAATTTTATAGACCAGTAACAACTTCGCAAAAAAAATGAAAATCGGCATTTCTACATAAAAACTTTTAAAAAGTCAAAAACCTAAACCACATTCCAATTTAAAAAAATATAAATGACTAAGTTTTAAAATCTAAAAAGGAAGTAACAGGACAAGCTTTACTTGAAAACGTTTTTATTGAAAATAAAGTTATATAAAAAAAAATATTTTTAAGAAAAAGCTTTTATTTGAAAAAACTTTACTAAAAAGTAAAAATAATTTTTTTAAAATTCATACACCTGGAAACCAAAAACTTTGCGGACGGTCATATAGCACTATTGTATAGTTACTTTAGTCAATTGACCGCCCCCAAAGCTTTTGGTTTCCAGGTGTATGAATTTTAAAAAATTATTTAAACTTTTTAGTACAGTTTTTTCAAATGAAGGCTTTTCCTTAAAAATATTTTTTTTATATAATTTTATTTTTTACATTTTAGTCTACTTATTTTACAGACAGACAGACAAAACCCTTTCATTTGATACAAATGGCAAAGGAGTCGTGAAGAAAGATAATTTGCCATCCTAGGGCGTCCGCCATATTGGATTTATAATGGCGTTACATAGTTTATCATACTTTACTCGTCAAACCCTTTCATTTGATTCCATATCAAGGGGGTTGTGAAGAAAAAGGCGATCTGCCAGCTTGGGACGTCCGCCATATTGAATTTAGAATGACGTCACATTGTCTATCATATTTTACTCGTAAAACCCCTTCATTTGATACCCATATCAATAGGGTTGTGACTAAAAAGCCGATCCGCCATCTTGGGACGTCCGCCATATTGGATTTAGACCGATAATGGCTATACTATGTTACATTGTCACCGGACTTATACACGTGCCAAATTTCAAAGCTCAAGTATAATAAGAACTAGCCGAAATTCAGTTTGCAAGATTTCACCAAACAAACATACATTCATACATAACACATTGCAAGTTAAATAAAAGCTTTTAAAAAAATGAATACAACACAAATATTTAGCATTTATGAAAATGTAAACATACGTATTTCAAACCAAAATAATACAATAATGGTAAAATGAAACAAAAACCGAACATCAACTCTTAAAAGGAAATTTATTTTCTCTGTCTATATAATCCCAGGATTATGTTATGTGTACTTTGTAGTTCTAACACATTATAGTGTAGGCAAATTAGCATTCTGACTAAATAGTTTACCGAATGAATGGATTTTCACGAAACTTTGTGGATTCTGTTCGTTTTGAAGTCTAGATTAAACTCCAAAAAAAAAATGGCCGCTAATATTGCCTCGCAATTGTTATAAACAATGATCTTGTTGCTAATTTCTTAACTAGTAAAATAGAGGTAAATTAAAAAACAAAATGTCTTTTTAGATAATTTTATGAAAAATAACAACTTTTTACTCTCGTAAAATTTTCGAAAAATGCATATTTTCCGAGATATAGCGGTTGAATTTTTCCAAAAAGGGTTGAAGGTGGAATAAAAAGTGACGAGAAAAATCCATAAATTCGAGTGAATATATTATTAAACTACAAGACTTTTTTTCCTTTATGACTTTTTCCTAAAGTGCACTCTGTCCAAGTTTCCCGGAAAAAACCGAAAAAAGGCCCTTATTGGAAAACGGAAAATATCGTAAACTATGAAATTTAAAAATCTGGAAAAATTCAAACGTATAGGTTAATATATTCTTTAAAATTTTGCTCTCTTCTAATTTTTTTGTAACGTACATATTTTCCGAGTTTTCAACAGTTTTTCACTATCAAAATGTATCTAAATTTTTTCATGACACAAAATGTAATTAATTTAAATATATATAATAGAAAAATATCTAATTAGTGAAGAAAAGAAAGAACGAAAAAATTTCTACTGCAGTCTCGTAAGCAAATATTAAACCACCTTTACCCTTTCAAATAGAAAGACGTAAATTGGACTGTAAGTCGATGAAGTCTACTTATTTTGAATAATAGATAATTACACAATACACATCCTTTAAAATATCTGTAGAGAAAATGTTTATGAATTTAAAAAACCAAACATATGGTTGAAATTAATATATTTCGGAAAGGGTTTTTTACAATAGAGGCCTTACCCCACAAGCGTCCATAATAAGACGCAATAAAACTGTCTTTCAGAAATAGCAATCCTTCATTTCAAAAAGACAAGTCAATTAGTTTCAGATACAACCCATTATTGTCTGTTTAACCGAAACTAGAATAACAGACTCCGAAAATGTAAAAAATTCTAAAAGTTATCTATACAACTCTCTTAGCTGGTGTATTATACATTAATGATAATTTATATAATCAACACAATAGAAAGTAGCTTAATTGAAAATATTAGATTCATCTATAATTATATAACATATAAAATATGCTATAATTAAAATATACAAAAATATTATTTTTAATTTTTGTCACGTTTGTTTTTAGCAGTTAAATTATTAAGTATTTTAGTATTTATTTTATTTTGTAATATATCGAAGTTTATGTCGATTTACGTGTATTTTAATATTGAGTAACTGCTATTCTATACTAATAAATTAGAAAAATTATCACATCGCCTGTTATATTACGATTTTACCTATGGACAACCTCTGTTTAATAATAATTAAATAGAGGTTGTCCATTCTTCTAATAATAATAAGAAATATGCACAACAACGTACCAGCTGCCTTATTAATTATATACCAAAATAAACGATAATTAATGGACAATAATGAACAAAATAGTTCAGGTCGGTAAGTCTGTTAATTATCAAATGAAATCGCCAAGAATCGCATATATGAAAATGCAATTTTTGTGAGTCAGTCCGTCAATTTCTTTTCAGTATTGAAAGTCACTGCTCATTCTTTTTGCCTGCCTAATGACATGCAAAATCATATATGTAAGTTTTATCTGGCTATATATAATTTTGTATCGCAAATTACCAAATATAAGCCACTTTTCGAGCGGCTTTTACACCGTTATTGCAATACATTATGGCGATTAAGTAAAATGCTAGAATCTCTAAAACGATTATTTTTTGTGTAATTTTATAGCAATGTGTTCCAGATCTTTTTATAATACATACACAACAACTATTAAGTTAATATAATATAATAAATAATAATATAATATCTTAAACCGTTCCACAAGAAACGTGCGTACAAAAAATACAGACAGACCGATAAACAATTTTTTTTTGCCCTCAAATTTAAAATCTCGGTATTTCCTGACATTCTAAACCGATTTCAACAAAAAAAAAAATTGAAGTTTTTTTTACGATTACTATACTTCCAATCCACTATTTGGATGTGGAAGTAAAATTTACGACTCAAATCATCCAATGTCCCAAATTGGGATACAAATTGTGCGAAAATTATTGAGTAATTATAAATACTGATTTAATGAAGCTAAAATATTATGACATGAGTGTTTATTGATACATCTGAAAGTGTATTTTAAATAAAAAGAAACATTTCTTATTATAAAAACACAATTTATAATGTTAAATGTTAATAAAATTGAACATGCCTCAAGTTTAACAACAGGTATTTTTCTTTATAGTAGTGTAAAATATTATAAAAAAATCTGAGGCCTTGGCTTCTAGTAGGTATACTTATTCACCAAAACTACACTAACATTTTTCTTTGTATGTCTTACAAAACATTTTTTGTAATAAATATAAAATGTTTTTTTCCATGATTTTATTTAAATGAACTATATTTCACAATAGAAATATTAAACATTTCATTTCTTGTTTCTTATTTATAACAAATTCGGATAAAAACATACATTATTTTTAATGAAAATATATGCCATTTGAATTATTACTTCCACATCCACGTAGTGGAGTGGAAAGATGTACAGGGTGCGCCACTTAAAACTGCCCATACTTGTAACTTTTTTATTTTTAAAGCGATGACCTTGTTGGGCACATCAAATTGTAGACATTTTTAAAGCCTTAAACACGCATACAGAGTGATTTAAAAAAAAATTGAAAAAATTGTTAAGAAAGGAAACTTAATTTCTTTGAATATTTTTTTACCTCACCTTGTACATGAAATGTGTTAATGTTTTCTTATAAAGCTTTTAATTAGCTTCAATTTATGTTAAAAAAAAGTTTTAAGAATAAAAATTCCTATTATTTAGTACATTTTAATAGTTTGTTTTTAAAAATAATTATTTCTTTTGTTTCTTGTTGCTGTTTTGTTACGTTGAGGATTTTTTGTGATATGTCTTTTACAAATAAAGCATAAAATTATTATTTACATTTTTTCAGTTATTTTAAAAAATCAGGAGTCGGAAGGAGTGTTTTTAATTTCTTTCTCTAAAACCAAAAAGAATTTCGGATATGACATAATAAACATAACATAAATTGAAGCTAATTAAAACTTTTATAAGAAAACATTGACGTAGTTCATGTACAGGATGAGGTAAACAAATATTCAAGGAAATTAAGTTTTCTTTCTTAACAATTATTTTAATTTTTTTTAAATCACTCTGTACACATGTTTAAATGCCTTAAAATTATCTACAATTTGATATGCCTAACATGGTCGTAGTTTAAAAAATAAGAAAGTTGCAAGCCTGGGGAGTTTTAAGTGGCGCACCCTGTATAGTAATCTTAAAAAAAATTTCAAAATGTTTTTTGTTGAAATAATAAATGTCATAAAACGTCGAGATTTTAAATTTAAGAGAGAAAAAATTCTGTCTGTGTGTCGGTCTGTAACTTTTTTGTGCGCACGTTTTCTTCGCAACGGTCTAAGATACTGTCTTCAAATTTGGCACACATATGTTCCATGACGAGATCTGGTACTAGATTATGTCTTGCGCTAATTCCGGTGAAGGGTTGTGAGCTAAATAGGGTAAATAGGGAAAAACAATAAAGCAAGCTAATAACAGTCCAGAAACTTAATTTTTAAAATCTTCTATTTAAGTTCATTTTAAAAGCTTTGTACGGTAGTTAGTATGTTTGGGTCAAATCGTGCAACCAAAATGGATCCTGGAGGTTTTGTTTAATAGTGGATTCGGCGGCGCCCGGAGAGATTCGAATATGGATTCGGCAGCGCCTGAAAATTGCCTTGGTATTCGACATGGTCCGGAAGTCATCTTGGTGTTTAGCCGTTCCCGAATATGGATTATGCAGCGCTCGAATATAGATTCGGCGGCGTTCTAATTTGGATTTGGCAGCGCCCGGAAGTTACTTTGGAATTCGGCAGCGCCCAAAATGGATTCAGCGGCATCCTAATATCGATTCGGCAGCGCCCAGAAAATACCTTGGTATTCAGGCGCGCCCGGATATGGATTTGGCACTATCTTAATATGGATACGGAAACTCCCGGAATTTGCCTTCGTATTCGGCAGCGTCCGGAAGTTCTGGAGGTTTGGCTAGCATTCGGCAACGCCCTTTTATTAAAATTCTGTGACCAATTATTTCCACATACTAGAGTGCAAATATGGTCAAGATGTTTTTCCTTTAAAGAGACTTGGATGGGAAATCTGGATGTGGAAATATTGATTCCTTAGGCAGCGGTTTTATTCCAAAAGCTACAACAAAGTTTGAATGAATTATTTTATCACAACTCAATTGAGAGTAATACTCCAATTTCGATTTTCATAAAAAAAGTAATCTTTTAACAAATAGCCATAACTTTGACAATTTTTATTGTCGAAGAACCGGGATGTATTAAATTGAATTACCTTTCAACGTTGTAAACCCTTCGGTTTTTAAGTTATTCACGAAAAATACGTGTTGAAATTTGACATTTAGAAAGGGACGAAAAAACACAAAACCTTAAAAAAATAATATCTCGAACAATCTTTGAACGGGACTAATCTGAAATTTAAGGTAAAGTTAATTTCTTATGTTTCAAGTCGTACAAATAACAATTTTGGACATAATTCGTAATTTTCAAGATATTTCCAGAAACCCATTTTTTAACGAATTGCTAGATACAACGAATCAAAAATCACGGTCATTTACATTCAAACTATACAAATTGCGCGGAAATATTAACAAAATTGTATGACTTTTATATCAACTTTATTATTCTAATTATAACATGTTGTTTGAGTGACCTATAATAATTAATATCATGAGAGAAATAGAAGTAAAAATTGTTGAATTACTTAAACACTATCAACGAAAAAACTAGCTCGAATTAAAACTAAAATATACTTTACGTGCAATATGTACAATATGTTTACTTAAAGTAAACTGCAATTAAATTTTAATTTTATTTATATAAATATATACTTTGGAAAAAACTTTGTTAGTTTAGATGAATTATAGTTTTACAGATATATATGAACTTACATTTAAAATCACGAAGTGTAGATGCTCCAAACTGATTAATTTTGAAGCACAGTGGCAAGTGTAAAGTAAAAAATATATTATAATTTAAGCTATCAAACTTTGCCGTATAATTTTTTCCATCTTGTTAGTTTCAATTCGACAGCTTTATCTTTAACGGTGTCTTAGTAACTCTACAACTCTTTCAACCATGCATTTCTCTACAAGAGGTTGTTCTTGGGTCACCTACTATACTTTTCTTAAATAGAATCCAATAAGAAATCCAAAAATTTAAACAAAACGAATTAAAATAATTTCCAACATACACTAGTTCACAAGTTCACAGTCGTGTTAATTCTTGATAAAGCTTGTAAAAATGTGAGTGAGGGCACATTGGATTCAGAATGACGTCTAGAAAAATGTGCAAAACTTTCAAACCCGCATATAAACAATTGCAAAAGTTATAAACAAATTAAGATTGAAGAAATAACGAGCTTCGTTTTTTGAAAATAACTCGAAAACCATTAATATTTAAGAAATTTAAAAAAAAGATTCTTGAAGAGGAAGAAATTTCCAATAGAAAAGTCAGAACTCCCGGTATTCTATCTCTATTATTAATAATTTTAATTTAATGTTGAAAATAAGGCTTCGTGCGGCAAACGCTAAGCCGTTACGAAACCGGCCGTAATAAGTAAAAATATTTTTTTATGTATTAAATATTAATTTAAAAATTTTAAAAAACTATGGTATTATTCAGACATTTAAAGAAAAAATATCCAGATTTTTCATAAAATGAACCTATTGTTAATTAACAATTTTTTTAGAGCTTACGTTTATATTTCAAGTCGGATAATTGTTAAGCAAAAGCCACTAAAATTATCACGTTTCCTTTAGACCTTATATCAACTATACTGTACGTGATTATGACATTGCGATATTTTTAATTGTTATAGTCTATTAGTTATTAATTATTTAAGATAACAAAAACTAAAAAATTAAAAAAAAAAGGTTGACATTTTTTTTATTAATTTTAATTATTATTACTGGTTTTATATTAAAAAATAACATAAGATTACATAAACTTTAAATTTTTAGTGTTATTTGTTTAAACAAATTTTATAAACAAATAGATAAATTACTTATTTTTGAAAAACATTTTTTGCCATTTTATTTGTTATAAAATATTATGAATAAAAAAAAAAATTTTTCTTAAAAACATTTTTTAATTGTTTATAATCATTTTTTTTTCTTCATTATTTAAACAAGTTATTAAGTAAAAATTTTAGTCTATTATTTGCAATTCTCTACAAGGTGGAATTTTTTGTTGTTGTTAATTTATTTGTTTATTTAATAAATAATTTGTTATTAACAACCTCCGAATGTGTTTATATTTTTTTAGATAGAAAAAAAAAATTAAAAAAAACAACCGTATACATAAACACATAAAAAAAAATGTTAATATTTCTTATAGAATTTTAAATTTTAAATATTAAAAATGTTTTTTGACATATTTATGTATACGGTTGTTCTGGTTATTTTTTTCTATCTAAAAAAATATAAACACATTCGGCGATTGTTAATTAGAAATTGTTTATTAAATAAACAAATTAATTAATAACAAAAATTCCACCTTGTAGAGAATTGCAAATAAAAAATTTTAAGAATATTTTTTTTCTTAATAATTTGTTCAAATGAAGAAAAAAGGGAAAAAAATAATTATAAACAATTAAAAAAATGTTTTAAGAAAAATTTTTTTTTTTCAAAAATACGTAATTTATCTATTTCTTTATAAAATTTGTTTAAACAAATAGCACTAAAAATTTAAAGTTTATTTAATTTTATAGTATTTTTGTATATAAAAACAGTAATAATAATAATTTTAAAATTAATAAAAAAAAATTTTCAACCTCTATTTAATTTCTTAGTTTCTTGTTAGCTTAAATAATTAATAACTAATAGACTGTAACAAATAAAAACATCGCAATGTCATAATCTCATAAAATATAGTTGACATAAGGTCCTCACGAAGCGAAATAATTTTAGTGGCTTTTGTTTAACAATTTTTCGACTTGAAACATAAACGTAAACTCAAAAAAAAAATTGTTAATTACCAACGAGCTCATTTTATGAAAAATCGGTAAAAAAATTTTTTCCAACGGGATATTGTTCCTTTAAGTGTCTAAATAATAACGCAATTTAAAAAAAAATTATATTAATACTTGACAATATAAAAAAATTGTTTTGCTTCTTACGATCGGTTTCAGAGTATCGTAACGGTTTAGCGTTCGCCGTGCGAAGCCCCATTTTCAACATTAAATTAAAGTTATTAATAGTAGAGATAGAGTTCCAGAAGTGCAGACTTTTTTATTGGAAATTTATTCCTCTTTAAGAACCTCTTATTTTTAATTTCTCAATTATTAATAGTTTTCGAGTTATTTGAAAAAACGAAACTCGTCATTTTTTTCAATCTTAATTTGTTTATAACTTTTGCACATTTTTCTAGACGTCATTCCGAATCCAATGAGCCCTCACTTATATTTTTACAAGCTTTATCAAGAATTAACACGTGTTTGAACTTGTGAATTAGACTAAATAAGATTCTTTTACATTAACATAATTTTGTAGTTTATCACGTATCTAAAATATTTTTGCTAATAACTTTTCTCTTACTTCTGTAGTTTAATTAAACTACAGAACACTATTTTACTTATAGCCTTGCTGAACCATCCTTAACAAAAGTTGTTTACAATCAAGAGGTACAAATTCCGTCCTCATTTTAACAGTTACACGAATTGTCTCCACTAAGTTTACTTTTCCTAGTAATAATATATTCGAGCAAACTAAAACATCTGGATCAACATGTGGTATATAATAACCTACTTCCACGGTGTTGCCAGCTGCCTAGATGCCATCTAAACCGCTTCTGTGGTCAGCAGGTATTCAAAATGAATATTTTTCGAGCGACAGGCACGGCAGCTAGTAACAAACCGCTGAACTAAAATATTCACTAGGATGTTAAAAATGGGTCACTTGGCCTCCAACTTAAAATAAGTTTTAATGGCATAATACGACATCTACGATGCCCCTGCGTTAATATCTCTAGCAAGTCAGATGACATCCGAATACCGGATGCCATCTGACTCGTGGATGCCAACTGAACCTAAAATTTTACATTGTGGGATGCCTACTAATACCTTATATAAATATATATATATATATATATATATATATATATATATATATATATATATATATATATATATATACGTGCCTAGCTATTATCTTCGCCTCCACGAGCGTATAAGGCGCCCAGGACTCCGCCATAATGAAAACGGCTAGATAAATTTTAACCACTTATATTTTATTCTTATGTGCTATTTATGATGAGCAACCCAGAGAGGTAAAGGATTTCTCATACACATTTATACGAATTTTATCCAGTCAACCACAATCTTTCGCATCCCAATGTCTAAAATATAATTTCGACTCCATTTGTATAATTACGATATGGCTAAGAGTTGTGTTCGCCTCCGACAACGTTGCCAATTGTATGTAGGTGAAAATGTGTTATTTGCTTATAGATATTCTTCTTGTTTGAAAATAAAGAATACCAGTTATTTCTTGGCGAGAGTGTATTTATAATAATTGATAATTTGGTATTTTTTCTTAAAATGCAATCCAGGTAAGAATCAGAAACTAGTATGGTATATACTGATTATTCACAATACGCTTTCATTGCAATACTTTTAGAAGTGAAAAAAGTTTAAGCATGGTCAACCAAAATTATAAACCAAGATGGGAGGGACGACTTCAACACATTTACCTCAAGAGAAAGACCTTCTCGAAAATATAGGAGAATTATCCGGAGATGTGATTCGTTCTCTAAACATATAGATAAAAAACAGAGAATAGAGAGAATAATAAAATTATAACTTACTTTGAATATCATCTCATTTAGTGCACTAGCTAAATGTTTACGTAACGATAAATATAAAACGTCGAGATTCTAGTGAGCAAAAAAAAATGTATGTCTGTACCTTTTCAATGCGCACGATTACTCTGGAATGGTTTCTGATATTGACTTGAAATTTGGTACATTATAACGAGATATGGAACTGTAGATTATATTTTGATCTTATTGCGATGAAGGGTTTGGGAGTAAATGTGAATAAATAGATAAATCAAGCAATTAAGAGTCTATAAAATTGTGATTTAGTCTATGTACGAGAAGTCAATGTTTCATTTTTTTTTTTAATCAGCCACCCCCCACTGTATTTGAGACTTCGACTTCTCATACATATACTAAATTCTAATTTTATGGACTCTTACTTACTTACTTCACCTATTTATCTCCATTTATAGTTTAATATACAAGGTGTCCCACTTAAAACTCCCGGTGTCATTTTCTCGATAAATAAAAAAGATGTTTGAATTCTGTAAAAGGCGTTCACTAGAATATATAAATTATATTAGTTCTGAGAAAAAACGGCCATTTTACAAATTGGGGTATAGATGGCGTTGCGACGCAAAGAAATTATTTGATCCCAGGATCGTTGAAATGAAGTGCAAATGATGAAACATTACATTCTGGGCAACTTTTATAATACGAACAATTTTCGAAAAATCACTGGTTCTCGAGATATATGAACTTGAATCTAATTTTCTTAAATATAAAAATAGTCATAACTTTTACATTTTAGACGATAAGTCCTTTGGGACATTCTTCATAGAGAATCAGGCTGATTTAGATGCCAATGAAACATTTCAAAACACAAAATAATTTTTTTTTACAAGTAAAACAAAGGTGGGGCTGCAACCGCTATTTGGAAATTAAAGATTTTGACATTTCTGCTTATTGTCTATTTTTACTTCCACATCCAGTGGAAGTATAGTAACGACATTTTTTAAAAATTTTTATTGTTCAAATAGGCTTAGAATGTCATGAAACGTCGAGATTTTAAGTTTGAACGAAAAAGAAATTCTGTCGGTCTGTCTGTCTGTCGGTCTGTCGGTCTGTCGGTCTGTCTGTCCGTCTGTCTGTCTGTCTGTCTGTCTGTCATCTGTAACTTTTTTTTTATGCGCACGTTTACTCTGGAACCGTTTGAGATATTGACTTGAAATTTGATACACATATGTACTTTAACGAGATCTAGAACTAGATACTAGATTATATCTTCATCTTGTTCCGTCGAAAGGTTGGGGGGTAAATTTGAGGTAAATAGGTAAATCAAGCAGGTAAGAGTCACTAAAATTGGTATTTAGTATATACAAGAGAAGCTAAGGTCTCAAAAAATATTTTGGCATTAGCCATCCCCATTACCCCCATCACCACCCCCACCCCACTACCGATGTGGGGTATCGTTTTATGGACTTTTGGGGTAGATGATTTCAAATATTATAATATTAAAGTTCCATAAACAATTATTTCCACATACAAAATTTTTTCGTTGTGAGTGACTTGGACAAGAAAGGAAATCTGGATGTGGAAGTAGCGATTCCTTAGGCAGCGGTTTTTACGTCATGTTTATATTGTATGTTCGACTAAATTTACACTGTAAATTGTAGACATATGAAAAAAAAATGCAATTTTTGTTACTTGAAAAATTACATTGAAGTTCAAATATCTCGAAAACCAGTGATTTTTGGAAAATGGAATGAAAAATATACTTTCAAAAGCTTTATAAGTTCTTAATATAGTGAAGTCAAAATTGGAATTCTCTGGCTACACTAATTTTGTTGTATTAATTTGTTCCAGGTGTAATAACAAGTGGCATGAGAAATTTGGATTAGATCTGTACATTGCTTCATTTAAAATTTAAACAATTACTGCTATTTTCCGTATCACCTCGGGATAAAATTATAAATGAAATCAGATATATCAAAAACATCTTGATAATTTGTTAATTTGTATAAAAATAAAACCATTAAAAATTGCCATTTTTGGATAATTACTTCCACATCCAGTGGAAGTAGAGCAACAACAATTTTTTTAATTATTTTTATTTTTCAAATAGGCTTAGAATGTCATGAAACGTCGAGATTTTAAGTTTGAGCAGAAAAAAATTCTGTCTGTCTTTCGGTCTGTCTGTCGTAACTTTTTTTGTGCACAAGATTACTCTGGAACCGTTTAAGAACTGGAACTAGATTATATTTTCATCTTATTCCGTTGAAAGGTTGGGGAGTAAATTGGGGTAAATAGGAAAATCAAGCAGGCAAAAGGCCATAAAATTGGTATTTAGTATATACAAGAGAAACTAATCTCTCAAAAAATTTTTCGCATTAGCCACACCCATTACTACCACCACCCTATTATAAATCGTGGTGAAAAAAATTGTGATATAGTGTGTGTACAAGAACAATGGCTTCAAAATATTTTTTTTTACTTCATCCATCTCCACTACCACACCCTATCACTACTCCCACCTCACTACCGATGTGGGATATCGTTTTATGGGTTTTTGGCGACGATTTCAAATATCATATTATTAAATATAAACAATTATTTCGACATACAGAATTTTTTCGTTGTGAGAGACTTGGGTAGCAAATCTGGATGTAGAAGTAGTGATTCCTTGGGCAGCGGTTTTTACATGTACCTACTTTACAATGGTATTAAGAAAAAACATATTGTCTTCATTTAAACCGTTTTTTTGAAATTTGTTTATAATTTTCAAAATTATAGTTATAAACAAATTCAAATAACTATGGATTTTTTATCAAACCAAAAATAGCAAATGAATTATGAAAATTGATCAAATATCTAACCTTTTTCATCAAAAGAAAAACCGCTGCCCAAGGAATCACTAGTTCCACATCCAGATTTTCCATCCAAGTCTCTCACAAAGAAAAAATTCTGTATATGGAAATAATTGTTTATGAAACTTTAGTAATATAATATTTGAAATCGACTACCCCAAAAACTCATAAAACGATATCCCACATCGGTAGAGGTGGTGGTGATGATAGATAGGGGGGCGGTAGAGTGGTAGTGGGGGTGGATAAAGTAAAAAAAATATTTTGAGGTTTTTGGATCTTGTACACACACTAAATTACAATTTTATTCACCTCCCCTAATAATGGAGTGGGGGTGTTAATGGGGGGTGGCTAATGCCAGAAACTTTTTAAGACTTTATAGCTTGTCTTGTATATACTAAATACCAATTTTATGGACTCTTACCTGCTTGATTTATCAATTTACTCCCTAATCCTTCAAAGGAATAAGATGAAAGTATAATCTAGTTGCAGATCACTTTAA
Organism: Rutpela maculata; assembly: GCA_936432065.2. Lineage (NCBI taxonomy): Eukaryota > Metazoa > Arthropoda > Insecta > Coleoptera > Cerambycidae > Rutpela > Rutpela maculata. Next base: position 102,522,407 of record OW386288.2, on the reverse strand, counting down.
AATACACACAAGTACCAAATTTCAAGTCAATATCTTAAACGGTTCCAGAGTAATCGTGCGTACAAAATAAGTTACAGACAGGACAAACAGAAATTTTTTTCGCTCAAACTTAAAATCTCGACGTTTTATGACATTTTAAGCCGATTTGAACAATAAACGTTTTCAAAATTTTGTTGTCGTTACTAGACTTCCACTGGATGTAGCAGTAATAATGATCTAATTGCATTTGGGACCGAGATACGTCAGTTTTTGCGTCTCAGTTACTTATAAATTAGGAAATCGATATTTCTTAAAATTTAAACTGGTTATTATTCAATACTTATATTTTTGCCTCAGCTAGTTGAAAATAATCCAGAAGCACAGATAGTGCATAGATGTCCGAAAGTTAGATCTTCCGCGATTATGTTAGAGATCCGATAATAACCAAATGGGTATAAACATTATATTATGTGTTTAAAAATCATACCTTAGTCGTCAGATGTAAGAAATAAATAATAAAGTTTTGTTGGACTTGGACGACCAGCGCTTTTTATTCCAACATGCGGACGTCTCGTGTTTAACTCCAGATCGTGAAATTTTTTTCTATTGCATCAGTAATATCAAAAGTTTTAAAAATGTACACAAGAATAGATGTTCAGGTTAGGTTGGTTTTCCCTTTTCGCGACAGGAATTAAGGAAGTTACAAGAAAATTGAAACTGCCCGATATGTTTTCAAAACCTTATACGATGTAATTTTAAAAATTGTAGTTTTGGATTATTTTCAAATAGCAGAGACAATATAAGCATTGGAGAACAGTCAGTCTAAATGTATAAGTGACCTAAATGTAACAACTGACGTATCTCGGCCCCAACTGCAAATAGATTAAATTTTTTAGAAAAATGTTAAATATTTCATATTTCTTTTTTTTGCTTGTTGTTTTTGGTTTGATAAAAAAATTCAGTAATTCAAATTTGTTTATAACCATTATTTTTAAATTTATAAACAAATTTAAAAACGGTTTAAATAAACATACAATTTTTCTCTTAATAGTCTACGTAATGAAGCATTACTTGACGAGTTTTTTGTAAATATTTCGTGCAAAGACGAGATTACCCTCCCCCCCCCCGTTTTCGAGGGTTCTGAACACGAAGGAAGTGGTGGGAGAAGTTTTTGACCGCCACAACAGAAACAGCCTCCGAGGTCGCTACCACCTTCTCTTCTATGAAAAATGAAGGGATATGCACAGGAATAACGATCAGGTTTGAACCAAATCATTTGAAAAAAAAGATTTTCCTCGGGAGGGTTTAATCAACCCCCTAGGATTCCACTTACTCTATAACCCCTTCCCATGTTATTTCAAGTATAACCCGTCGATAAATCACTCCCCACGTTTATATATGAAAACATAAAGGGATCCCCATAAAAGAGGTGGTTTTTGGTCGTTTCATGGCGTTGCGGGGGTCAAAAATTTCTCCCACCACTTCCATCGTGATCAGCACCCACAAAATATTTACACTATTTTTGCCTTCGTTACATAGACTATAATACCACTGTAAATACCTACATTTAAAAAAAACTGTCCTCCTAAGAGTCGATTCACTTAAACAATAAGAGATGGAAAATTGGAAATTTTTATTGGTCTTGGCCATTGCGGACAAATATTTAGAGCTAAAATTTGGTATGAAAATTATTTCAACAAAGGGCATACTTTCACCAACTTTCGTTAAAATAGATGCATTATTACGTTTTATTTCTTGAATTCTAAAGTAATGCATTTTTTTGTGGTCGTTATTTTTTTTTAAATTAACAAATCATTATAAGTTTTTTCATAAGCTTAGTTTTATTCAAAGTTTTATTGCGAACAACTTGGTATTTTATTTTTGCGATACAATTACTAGGACCGGAGATAAAAGGAAAATAGAAAATTTCAATGGTGAAAAATAAATTGTTAAAATTTTACAAGAAGCTATGGACCGATTTAATCCGAAAGTGCACATAGTACCTATTATTAAACCTAAAACAAATTAAAATAATAAAATTCCTGCAGACAAACAGTTCCATTCAAAATGTATTCTCCATTAATAGTGATAAATGACTAAAGACTGATTACCGACTTAATATGCCCGCAGGATAAGCTAGAGTCTTATTCTATAGTTCAAATCTTAATAAAATATATCCACTACGTACAGCGTTGCCAGTGTTATGAGGCAAAGACGCACTGTAAGTATAAGGAGGCGATACCACTGGCCGATACATTTCAACGTATCTAGTATAAAAACAGTCGCGCCCTTTAATGCGAGATGATGTATACTAAAGTGTATATGTGTAGAGACGTGGGGGTCATTTTCGACTCCATGCTAAAATCCATGTACGTGACATATGAATGGTAAACATCATTTTAAACCATATATGCACGGGCATTCGTTTTCGCCTCCACTTTTTCGATTTCGGTGGCGTCGGCTGTTGGTACCCTTATCGGAGGCGTATCTATGTGTTAGGCATGTATATATATATTTATATATATATATATATATATATATATATATATATATATGGTTATTAATTGTTGTGTATATATATATATATATATATATATATATATATATATAGAGATATGCATGGTCATATACAGGCCCGTTTCATACACTGAGCGGTTGTAGTGCAGCCCGAATTGACGTTGTGCAGCCCGGGGTCGGGCTCATCAACGTACCCCTGTGTATATCATCACTAAATGGCCACAAATCACGTTAGCTTCCTTCCTACAAAATTTTGGGGTGGGCTTCAAAAAGTCATATTTTCATGTTCCGAGATACACTTTTAGTTCAGCACTACTGAGTCAGGCGGCGCTGTTCCTGTATATCCAAGACTCTTATACAGCTGATATCTATCGCACGTTATATAGCCCGATATTTGGCATCGTTGCAATGGCTCGATAACGTTCGATTCTTATTTCCTCTTAAATACTTTCTTCATAAAGTCACAATCGATGAATGAAAGCTCTTTATTTGAATAAATTTTTTAACCTCACAAGTATTTTATCATATTCGAAGAATTTTTCTAAATTCAAAAATTCATATGCCTACTAAGAATTATAAAATACAGGGTACAGTGTTATGAAAGAAGAATTGTTGTTAGCATCTTAAACATCTTAAAATGTCTTTTGAAGTGTAATACAGAAATTCAAATAAATGTCCCTAAATTAGGATTGTGTTTTTTTGCATTCAGTATTCAATAAAACTATACTTAATTATTATAATTTTGGTACTAAAATTTTCATGAAGAAATATCGGTCATTAAACAATAATTATTATTATGCAGAATGATGTTTTACATATTATAAGGATATATAGGCATTGTCCATAATCACTATAAGCTGGTACTACTTCCACATCCACATAGTGGAGTGAACGTATAATAAAGGTAAAAAAAATGTTTTTTTAAACAGGCTTAGAATGCCACGAAAGGTCGATATTTTAAGTTTGAGCAAAAAAAAATTGTCTGTAATTTTTTTTTGTGCGCACGATTACTCTGGAACCGTTTATGATGTTAACTCAAAATTTGGGACACCTTTGTATTATGTTTTGATCTTATTCCGTTGAAGTTTGGGATGGGGGGGATAAATAGGCAAAGCAAGCAAGTGAGAGTTTATAAAATTGGGATTTAGTGTATGTACGAGAAGCCAAGTACCTACTCAAAATTTTTTTGATATCAGCCACTTCCACTATCACCCCCATTACCATCCCTACCCCGTTATTAAAGGACGAAAAAAAAATAAAATTATGATTTTGTGTGTGTATAAGTACCAAAGGCCTAAATTTTTTTTGCATCAGCTATACTCCCCACTACCATCCCCCTGTCGATATGGCATATTGTTTTATGGTCTTTTGTGGTAGACGATTGCAAATATTATATTATTAAAGTTCTATGATCAGTTATTTCCACATAATGGACTGCAAATACAGTATCAACCTTTTTTTCTTTGTAAGAGACTTGGATGTTGAAATAGTGATTCTTTAGGCAGCGGTTTTTTAAGTCAGGTTCCCTTTACTGTATGGTGCACCTAACTGCATGACGTGATCTGTCTTGGTTCCCTGTTAAGCCTACATGGTCTCTAAAAAAACACAATTTTGATGGGCTAACTTAAATCGTTTTATTCTATTTGGACGTGCAAAAGAGAACAACGTCATAACTGAGGAATACTTATTACTTACACATCCACGTAGTGGAGTTGAAGTATAGTAATCGTAAAAAGAATTTTTTTGCTCTAATTATTGAAGGTGATTATGGAAGGGAATAAAAAGATAAAATTGTGATTTAGTGTGTATAAAGGAACAAAAGGCCTGAATACTTTTTTGGCACTCGCCACCACCTCTACCACATTATTAAAGGGAATAAAAAAATAAAATTGTGATTTATGTGTACAAGAGCCTCTAAATTTTTTGCCAACAGCTTCCCCCTCTACTACCTCCACTACCATGTTGCACATCGTTTTATGGGTTTTTGGGATAGACCATTTCAAATATTATATTATCAAAGTTCTATGAACAATTATTTTTACACAGTGGATTGCAAATATAGTATCGACATTTTTTTGCTGTAAAAGGCTTGGGCAGGAAAATCTAGATGTGGAAGTAGTGATTTTTTAGGCAGCGGTTTTTTTTATTAATGAACACATATATTTTTATGATGGTTATTTGAATTTATATTTATAGTCGGTCTCCCTGCATGGTGCATCTGACGTCATGCACCTATCTTGATTGCATTGGATTCGGAATGACGTCTAGAAAAATGTGCAAAAGTTTCAAACCGCACATAAACAATTGCAAAAGTTATAAACTAATGAAAATTGAAAAAATAACGAGTTCCGTTTTTTGCAAATAACTCGAAAACTATTAAAAATTTTAAAGAAAGATAGATTCTTAAAGAGGAAGAAATTCCCAATAAAAAAGTTCCGACTCCCGAAACTCTACATCTATTATTAACGAGATTATTAATAATTTTAATTTAATGTTGAAAATAGAGCTCCGCACAGCGAACACTAAGGCGTTACGATGCTCTGAAACCGTCCGGAACAAGTAAAAATATTTTTTGTTATTAGATATTAATTTTAAAATTCATAAAAGTTATGTTATTATTTAAACACTTAAAGGAACAATATCCCGTTGGAAAAAAAATTTTTTATTAATTTTAATTACTCTTACTGTTTTTATATTCAAAAATACTATAAGATTACATAAACTTAAAATTTTTATTGCTATTTGTTTAAACAAATTTTATAAACAAATAGATAAATTACGTATTTTTGAAAAATATTTTCTGCCATTTTATTTGTTATAGAATATTAGATTTAAAAAAATTCTTAAAAACTTAAAAATTGTTTTAATTGTTTATAATCACTTTTGTCTTTTTTCATTATTTAAACATGTTTTTAAGAAAAAAATTTATTCCTAAATTTATTATTTGCAATTATCCAAAAGGTGGAAAAAAGATTTTTTTTTGTTGTGAATTTATTTGTTTATTTAATAAACAATTTGTTATTAACAACCGCCGAATGTGTTTATATTTTTTTTAGATAGAAAAAAATAACAAAAACAACCGTATACATAAACATGAAAATTCTTTTGTGAACAATAATTTAAAAATCGAGAAAATACTCGTATCAAGTATGCCGTGGAAATTGACAAAAGCTAGATTCAAAACATTGATTTTGTCTGCATAACCAAAGCGTTCTGTCCGAAATGTCCATTTTATTTAACACATGTTAGAATCAAAACATAGCCTACTGCTATTCTTGTTTTATTACATGTAGGCAAATAATATACCTACATATTTAGATAAAAAAGGTATATTTTAATCACAGTTAGAAAACACTAACGAAAATATTATTGGGAAAAGAGCAGAGCGTTTGCCCTAAACAACTTTATGACAGCATCAAAAAAGGTGATTAAGGAATTCTTTCTGCCGCGATTTTATTATTTTAGTTTATTTTTGGTTTTGGCGTGGTAACAAGTGCAATAAGAAGTCCTGAACTAAATCTAAGCATTGAATAAAAATAGACAAAAACTTTCTGATAATTTTATTGCTATTTGTTTAAACAAATTTTATAAATAAATAGATAAATTACGTATTTTTGAAAAATATTTTTCTGCCATTTTATTTGTTATAGAATATTAGATTTAAAAAAATTCTTAAAAATTGTTTTTAATTGTTTATAATCACTTTTGTCTTTTTTCATTATTTAAACATGTTATTAAGAAAAAATTTTATTCCTAAATTTATTATTTGCAATTATCCAAAAGGTGGAAAAAAGAATTTTGTTTGTTATGAATTTATTTGTTTATTTAGCAAACAATTTGTTATTAACAATCGCCGAATGTGTTTATATTTTTTTTTAGATAGAAAAAAATAACAAAAACAACTGTATACATAAACATGAAAATTCTTTTGTGAATAATAATTTAAAAATCGAGAAAATACTCGTATCAAGTATGCCGTGGAAATTGACAAAAACTAGATTCAAAACGTTAATTTTGTCTGCATAACCAAAGCGTTCTGTCCGAAATGTCCATTTTATTTAACACATGTTAGAATCAAAACATAGCCTACTACTATTCTTGTTTTATTACATGTAGGCAAATAATATACCTACATATTTAGATAAAAAGGGTATATTTTAATCACAGTTAGAAAACACTAACGAAAATATTAGTGGGAAAAGAGCAGAGCGTTTGCCCTAAACAACTTTATGACAGCATCAAAAAAGGTGATTAAGGAATTCTTTCTGCCGCGATTTTATTATTTTAGTTTGTTTTTGGTTTTGGTGTGGTAACAAGTGCAATAAGAAGTCCTGAACTAAATCTAAGCATTGAATAAAAATAGACAAAAAACTTTCTGATAATTTGTTAACTAGCAAGAAAATAAAAACCATTAAAAATTACTGTCTCTGTATAATTTAAGAAATATAGTGTAATAATGCATAAATCTGTAACGAAAGTGAGTGAAACTATATCTTTTATTGCTCTATTTTTCGAGTTGTTTATAAAATATTGAAGTTAAAAATATCACGTGTCTATTCAAAAAATAAAGAAAAAAATTTGTACCATCTACAAATAATTCTTTTCGTGAAGTATACGTCATTACCTCTAGGACTGAAGTTTTCGCCATGTATTTTTACGGAATTGAAAATTATTTTTTCTGTACTAAAGCATTTCTTATAAACAATGACTTTCATTTTATTTTAAATTTCCAACTGCTCAGTTAATTTGTTGTAATGTATTCTAATGTTTTGATTATTTAATTTTAACAAATTCTAAAATAATTTTTTATACTTCATTTATACATTTTATTTTCGTCATAGTAATTTAGGACTAATAATTTTTTAGTTAGATTTATGGCTAAATACTGTAATATAACTCTATCTTGTTTTAAACAGGCGTTGTGTAGCTTTTGTATACCATTGGTAACAGTTCTTTTGGCATTTGAGACGCTTTAATTGTTTTATTGCTCTGTGCAAGAAAGCAACTGTCACCAGGCCCGTCGGGCAGAGCGCGAAAAGCCTTCTCTTTCTTGACCTACCCAATACTGAAGTATAACCAGATGGGACCTTCACTACTTATTAAAGCATGTTATTTTACATAGGAAATCAAAATTGACGACACTCTCCATTGGTCGAGACCGAAGATATAAGAAAAAAACTAAAAAAAAAGAAATTTAGAAATTTAAGATTTAATCAAATATAACTTTAGAACTAAAACAGATAAAAATACAATTTTTTTTTGGTTTTGACAAATAAACATTGCTTTTTAATTTGAAGTATAATTTATTGCAATAATTAAAAAATTAACATAAAAAAACTAGCAAAATTCAAAAAGATACACAAATCAGCAACATTTTTCTAATTCTTAACTCGCCATAACTCGCTTATATAACGAGGTATTCAATTTTTTCTTTCACCAAAACTGACAAATTTAATAGGCTTCATTTTGTCTCGATTAATGCTGGATCTAATTTCTTAACTAAAAGTGCTACAGCCCTTGAAACACAACGAAGCACAGTACGGCGACGAAGACGCGAGGCTTCCTTTCCCGCCCCCGCTACTTTCTCGCCCCATCAAGAAACGTATCGGCTGCTGGCCTCATTGTCTGGGTAAATATTAATAAGTATATACTATTTTACTTACATGTAGGCTATTACAGTTTATGTATATTGTAGATTCATTTTTATCAATGGAGAAAAACTACATGTTTGTTTTACGAAACTGCTGAAAGCAGTGAAAATCTAATGGTAAAAAACCAACTGTTACTGGCATCAGGTCTATTATTAATTGTGCAAATGAAAGAAAATATGCAATTTCATTAAAATTTTTATAAAACAAAGTGGTGGCACTTATTTGCACACCCTTCGATACCGATTTCATTATTCTTGTGTGACATCTTTTTGTAATAAATAACATTAGCAAAGATAATACGTATTGTCTCTGATATTAGTAACGCGATAAAAAAATTCAAGTGAGCCTTCATGTAGTTATAATAAAGAAAAAAAATCAGTTTAGAATAAAATGGCATTGTCTGATTTGTGGAAAATCCAGAAAAATTAAGAATAAATTAAGAACATCTTTAAGTACCAGTTTGTACAGGAACGGGTGCGGAAACTAGAAAAAAATATATATTAAAGCTGCAGTGTCGCATTGTGATACAGAAATACAAGGCAAGTTACACATTTATTCAGATTTATTTGGGCTAATGGAAATTATCATAAAATTTATTATGCAAAATATACACACTAAAAAAAATTTGTTTAGAGCAAACAAAAATTTTGTTGCGTATATACAAAGCAAGTTCTGGGTGATGTTAATAAATTTTTGTTGCTCCAAACAAAATTGTTTGAGGCAACAAAAATTTATTAACATCAACCAAAAAATTGCTTTGTATATACGCAACAAAATTTTTGTTTGCTCTAAACAAATTTTTTTTAGCGTGTATTAGCAAAAAAAATTAAATGTGTACAAACTAAACAACTGAAAGAAAAAAATGAATTTAAAGTAGCTTTAAATATTTTATTTAAGGAGGTTTATCTTGCTGTTTTGCAAAAAAGAATTCTTAACTCTAATATTTCTAAAAACACGCCTTAATGATATATTTGAAGAAATGACGAAAGAAAAATTAGATTATTATAGCAGTGGAAATATAAGAAAGAGATTAGAAAAGCATTTAAGCAAACAAAGTGTTTTGTGAACACAAAGAAAATACAACAACAGTTCAGTCAAGGGATAATAAAGCTAAAAGAATTTTTGTTGCTAGTCACAAGTGAATCAGGCGAAGAAAACTTGGTTCATGAGAATGAATTGACAATTCCTGATAAAGCTGCCGGTATCTTAAGAGAAGCTATAGCTGGATGTTTTAAAACTATAAAAAAAACACGACTACTAATCTGAATGAACATAAATGTAAACAAGAAGTTTCAGATTTGTTATAAACATTTATGTCGTGGATACTAAATATGTCAGGACAGACAAATTTGATTTAAACGTTATTTCTATAGTAATGGAATTTATATTAATACTTATGGAAAAAAAAAACAATCAGCTTAGGTATTTTTTTAATCCTTTACAGATCACTACATGTGTTTCGTGCCGTCAGAAGAAAAAGAACTTAATGATATGCTTTATTCTTTTGGCTATGGTTATTCCTACGATGAAATACGTACATTTTTAACGTCTTTAGCTAGTCACGTATTAGTAAAAACTGGTGACATTTTTATACCACCTGGAGTTCCTCCAGTAAGTTCTGAAGAAAACAATTACATTTATTGCAGCGATAATTTTGATCAAAACGAAGACAGGCTAGATGGTAAAACTCCCACTAGGAATAGTATTATTTAAAAAAAAGAACAGCCTGTTTACACAAGCATATTTAGATCGTCTATCCAATTTTAACCGATTTTAACCCTTCCAGTTTACATGAAAACAAAAATATAGTTATGTACAAAAATCCAACTAATCGTTCAGAGCCTCTACGAGTTAGTGAAAGCATTGCAAATAATTGTTTTGATTATGTGGTTACCTCTGACATTTTATGGAAAATATTAAAATATACGAAGCAAAGTAAAAACTTTACTAGCTGGCATGATTTTACTTCCACATCCATGGAAGTATAGTAACGACAAAAAAATTTTAAAAAACTTTTATTGTTCAAATAGGCTTAGAATGTCATGAAACGTCGAGATTTCAAGTTTGAGTGAAAAAAAATTTCTGTCTGTCTGTCGGTCTGTAACTTTTTTTGTGCGCACGTTTACTCTGGAACCGTTTGAGATATTGACTGGAAATTTGGTACACATATGTACTTTAACAAGATCTAGAACTAGATTATATTTTCATCTTGTTCCGTCGAAGGGTTGGGGGGTAAATTTGGAGTAAATAGGTAAATCAAGCAGATAAGAGTTCATAAAATTGATATTTAGTATAGACAAGAGAAGCTAAGGTCTCAAAAAAAATGTTGGCATTAGCCACCCCCATTACCACACCCACCCCATTATTAAAGGGGATGAAAAAAAATGTGATTTAGTGTGTGTACAAGAACCAGAAACCTCAAAATATTTTTTTACTTTATCCACTTGACAATTTGTGTACCATCTAAATCAACGTCATTTTTTTAATGTTAAAGTTATTATTTTTGTAATAAATTATACATCAAATTAAAGAGAATCGTTTGTACTATAAAACTAAAAAAAATATATAATTTTATCTTTTTTCATTTGAAAGTTATTCGTGGTTGAATTTGAATTTTGTTATTTTCATTTTTTTTTTGTTTTTTTCTTGTAACTTCAGTCTCGACCAATGGAAAGTGTCGTCAAAAGTGATTTCCTATGTAAAAAAACCTGCTAAATAAAATGAAATAGGTTTTATTTGGTTATACCTCGGTATTGGGTTAGTGAACGATAGAGCCAGTCATCCGACGTACTAAGATTTAAGTTGAATGTAGGTAGAAGAATGTAAGAAAAAAAAAAGGTGCACAAAAGAGTTTACACACAAAAGGAAGAGGTCAACCTAAACTAGCTTCCCCATATACATTAGGAAAACATATTAGGACTGTACGCAGTATTACATTAGATTGAGAAAACTATTAAACAAAATTTTTATATAAAATAAAATATAAATATTATATTACCTTTAATAACGATAATTTAACTATCAAATGTACCGTTTTTTATTATAACAATTATACGAGAGAATTTTATGCTCTACCGAAAAGTTACGTATATTGTTTTGCCCTATCTTGCTTAATTTTCAAACGAAAAAGCATATTTTGTGGCAATTATTGTTAGTAACTTTTGAACCCGAAAAGAAAGAAAAGAAAAGAATATCACACAAATTCCTTTTTAAGAGTATGACCTGCGAAGACTAATTAATATCAGGCACAAGTATTTTATATGCTTGCACTAATAGTACAGTAACTAGAGGTTTTAACTTCGGAATAATGTCATATTGAACGGATTTAGTTCATTTTTGGAGGTATAATAGTAAATGCTTGACAGAAAAGTTTCTATATTGTGCGGGGCCTTGCTAATTTATAGAGGGTGAATGCCACCCCCTCTCAGGGGGTGGCACTTAAAAAATATATACATATATATTTATTGGAGCTGAAATATAATCAAACTTTAAGAAGAAAAGGTTCTATGCAAATTTTCACATAAATTGATAGTTTTTATGTTATAACGACTTCAAAATTGCGATTTTAGCTTAAAAAAAAAAGGTATTTCCAAACGGCTTTCGTCAAGTATCTCGAAAAGTATTACTTTATCGAAAAAATGTTACAGACCAATTACAGAAAGTACAAACTGGGAAATAATTTTATTTTTTGTTTATTGATGTAGGATTAATAATTTCGGAGATAAGTTTATATTTGGTATCCAAGCGTTTCGAAATAACCTTTAAAGTTTAAAATGCATTTTTTTCTAAAGCAAGTGCTTTAAATGAGCAAAAAAATTTGAATATCTAGGTAATGCTACATCCTAACGAAAAACTGTATTTGAGATAATTTCTTTAAATTACTGGCTAATTAGAGTAACAAAATGGCGACCTTTTTATATAAAAAAATATAAATACGCTCATTTTTACATCATAACTTCTTTACTTCTTATGCTACAGGAACGAGTAAAAAATAATTTGAAAGCGCAATTAATTGTCTTTAATTTCATTTCTTAGTATGCGTGACGTAGGTGTCTCAATTTCTGAGATATTTAACATTTAAACTGCATTTTACGACTTATAAACGTTCGGACGCCATTTGTAAACTTTCATATCTCCGAAACTATTAATTCTATGTAAATAAATAAACAAGCTAAATTCATTATCAGTTTATGAGCTTTATTTTTGGTCTCTACCCATTTTTCAATAAAACTAATATTTATTGAGATACCTATTTGGAAAAGGAAAACAAAATATCTTTTTATCGAAAATACCTTTATAGTTTAAACTGTATTTTTTTTCTAGCAAGTGCTGTATACAAACCAAATTTGACATCTACGTCATGCTATATATTAATGAGAAGCAGTGTTTGAAATTCCTTTTTTTAATTACCGGCTAATTACAGTAACAAAATGGCGAAGTTGTTTAAAAAAAAATGTGTAGACGCACATTGCTTCGGTCATAACTTCTTTGTTTTTTATGCTATAGAAACAAATAAAAAACAGTTGAAAGCTTAATTAATAACCAATTATTCTATTTACTAGCATCCTTGACGTATGTGTCACAGTTTCTGAGATATTTAACTCTCACTCTAAATAATTATCTTATGAACACTTGGACGCCAAATGTAAACTTAAATATCTCCGAAATTATTAATCCTACATCAATAAACAAAAAATATAATTAATTCCCAGTTTGTACTTTGTGTAATTGGTCTGTAACATTTTTTCGATAAAGTAATACTTTTCGAGATACCTGACGAAAGCCGTTTGGAAACCTTTTTTTTAAGCTAAAATCGCAATTTTGAAGTTGTTATAACTTAAAAACTATAAATTTGTGTGAAAAATTGCATAGAACCTTTCCTTCTTAAAATTTGATTCTACTTCAGCTTCAATAAATATATATATTTTTTACCCCTATAAATTAGCAAGCCCCCGCACAATATAGAAACTTTTTTGTGAAGCTTATACTTCCAAAATGAACGAAATCCATTCAATATGACATTATTCCGAAGTTTTGTATATTTTTATCTCTAGGTACTGTACTATAATAATTATTATTATTTTTATTAGTGCAAGCATATAACATATAATCAATAAAAGAAAATATTAAATTTTTGCTTGCCATGGTTAAAAGGGAACTTTGTGCTTTATAGTACGTCGGGTACATGGCTATATAAGCCAAAAATCTGCACTTCTTGATTGGGATGTGCCACTTTCTGTGGTCATAGTTGATGCCAAAAGATAACTTTCCAGATAGGGAGCCACTTTAAAATCCGTGCAACACCAAAATGGCGACCATTAAAGATGGCTGCCATTAGCCACAATGAATGTTTTTTTATCTCAGCTCCTAATGTTCGATTTCTATTTTCTTTTTTTTTTTTGTTTGAAAGCTCTTGAAAAGAAGACACTTTTTTGTCCCTATACGTTTATCTGTACACTTTAAGGGTTCTGCGCAATTTAAAAAAATATATATTTTTAATTTTTAAAGATATTTCTTTGCACAGTGGGACAAACTGAATCTGAAATCTTATTTCATATAATGCAACTTTCAATTGATGTCAACTTGGGACAGCTGGTACGTAGTAAAGGTCATTGTAATAACTTTTTTAAAATTAAGCCTATAAGTATTATAGTGACAGTGAAATAAAATTAAATAAAAACTTATAAATACTTCAAAGAGAACTTCATGCTTTGTTGTTATTTGATGGCAATCATTTTTTGCTCATATTTGACCCATATACTCGGAAACACAAAGGTCACTTGCTGTCTCAAAATAAGTACATTTTCAAACGAAAAATTGCATCAAGGGATTCTTTTACTATTATACCTGATGTTACTGTACTATTAAAACAATTCGTTTTATATATCTGTGTTAGGTAAATAAACGTAATTTAATTTCTACCCCTTTGCATATTTTTATTTTACTGTTAATAAGGCAATACTTTAAAAGTGGAAAACAAAAAATGAGGACAAATTCAAAATATTTAAATACTTATAGGCCTACCATGGAGTAATTACATTATCAGTTATTAACAATTAATATCTGCTTGCATAAAAAAATAACCTAATATTTTATTAGGTTCTTCTAATATATCTTCAAATTCGTAACAATGAATAATAAAAAAAGTAACTGTTATATTATTTTGGCGTTCAAAGAATGAATATATTTCCTTTAATAGCCGGCCCTCCATTAGCGTCTCTACTGTAAACAGTAATGGTAGTAGTGGCGCAGTATAGCAAGTACTCCTATTATATTGTGCTTCGTGATGATGCATGCATCAAAGAAATATATATTATAAAAATATAACCTACTGAGGCCCGATTACATTGGCAACATCGCTAGGACAGAGAACGAACGCTAGCTATATCCTTATATACAGCGGGCTTTGAAAGGATCAGTAAATATATCCGGGCTCTGAAATATGCCATGTTTATATAATTGAAAGAAAAATAATAATTAGCTACCCCTAGACAATCGCCATATTTAATAAATTTGTTAATTTATACACTCGGGAAATGCCGGGCTTATGAACAACCTGTCGATATATCGGGCTACACAATATACCGTCTATACCTATATATATATATATATATATATATATATATATATATATATATATATATATATATATATATATATATATATATATATATATATATATATATATATATATATATATATATATATATATATATATATATACACTGTTTATGAAATAGGATTTGAAGGAAATAACTACTCAGCGGGCAAATACCCCGACCTGCATTGAATTACACCTTCAAATCGTGATCAGTAACCAACTATCGTTTGTCTGTTCCTAACCAGACATAGACCGGTTTCGAACTTATTATGTTCTCCTCAGTATGCCATAGGTCATGCAACAGAAAAATGATAGTGGTCAACTTGCTAGTCTTATACAAACTGAATCAAATTCCATGCTCGATGCAGTGACATTTGTCCGACGTATAGTAGCATCTGAGAGTTTACCTCTCACCGTCACTTTATATATATATATATATATATATATATATATATATATATATATATATATATATATATATATATATATATATATATATATATATATATATATATATATATATATATATGTATTTTCGTGTTTTTTTTTAATTTAAACTCATTTAAACTCATATCTCGAAAAGTACGCGTTTTCAAAACTAAACGAACATAGGTAAACGTGTTCAGAATACGATTTCCTACAAAAAAAAAGGTTCTATACATTTTTCCGATTATCTAATTGGTTTTTCCGGAAAAACGACTTGAAAAATATATGTTTTTTCGTGTTTTTTTAATTTTGCATGCAAATATCTCGAAAAGTATGGCTAGGGCTAAATTAACATAAATAAAATGAGATTTTCTACAAAAAAGCTCCTATATATTTTTCGATTATCCCATTGATTTTTCCGGAAAAGCTTCTTGAAGAATATATATGGTGTCTTTTTTTTTTCATTTGGACGTATATATCTCGGAAAGTATGCATTTTTAAGGCTAAATGAACATTAGCAAACTTGTTCGGAATCTGATTTCCTACAAAAAAATTCTATATATTTGAGAGATATATGCGTCAAAATGAAAAAAAAAAAACGAAAAAGCAACTATGGTTTAGGTAGGCGCAGTTAAAGTTGGAAGGAAGAAAATGGAATTAGTATTTTATATCTGCTTTTATATCTGCTTAGGTTCTTACGTGTAATCCCTCACCTCGAATTTTAGTTTATATGATTTTTTATACATGAGGATCCAGTAATATTTTTGGGAAATGTCCCTAAGAAAATAACTGGCCCAGAGCTGCTATCAAAATTGCGAAAGCTGAATAGTAAAAAAATGACCCAAGAATTGAAAAATATAACAATTTTCTTAATAAAAAATTATCTCATGTTTATTGCATTGCATTTTAACCTCCCCACAATAAAATTGTGGGAGGTTACTAAGATTGGTCCAAAATCGAAAATTGAGATGACATCAAATCTTTACGTTTTGAGGTCCCAGGAAATCAAAAAAGTGGTTTTTGAAAAATGTCTGTGTGTGTGTATGTGTGTATGTATGTTAGCACGATAGGGGTGAAACTACTAAACGGATTTGGATGAAACTTTGCATGAGACTTTCTTTAGTGCTCCAGAAGATTTAGTTGAGATCGGATTACAATTAGTGCCATTTTGGTACAACAAGTTGCTTATTTTATGATTACTTACAATTTGTAATCGAACCATTGAAAAGCAGTAAAAATTCCAATTTCAACGATATATCACACTTGCACCCTTTCGATTTGGTTTCCGTGAAAAAATTAAAAAGAATTCGTTATATGTGTACACATGACATAATCCAAAAAATATTATTGATATTATTGTTAGGGGAAAATGTATTTTGCCATCTGTCAAAAACATTTGTGAATGTTGATTTATAGGTTATGGTACATTTATCCATGTGACGTCACAGCTAACCTCAAAAATATATATTTCTTAAGATTTAAGAATATAACGTAGCTATTATTAAAATTTCTGCCCGGTTCCCGTACTTTCAACTAAAATCTAGTACAGTGTAGTGTTCTAAATACTTTGTCCTAATAAAATAGGACTCTTTTTGTAGGTTGGAAATCTAACCTGTAATTAGCAGTCTATTTTTATTAATCAACAATATAGAAAAATTATTTGCGTGAATTTTTAAATATTTGCTTGGAGCCACTGTGGCTTCAAGCAAAAAATGCGTAGGTATACAAACATTAAAAATGAGAATAAACTTGAAAAACTTAAACATGATGCAGATGCCCTATTGTATAGGTTATGTCTCTAAATATATTTAAAAATCAACATTCGTAAAGGTTACCAACCCAAATATTTTTGACAATGTCAAAACTTATTTTGGTTGGTTTTTAAAAGGTAATAATTGTTTATAGCCGTGTTCGGATATTACGTATGATTGATGGAACGCGTCACAATCGTTCATTTAATGCAAATCGAGCTAACCGAGCTAAATCTGAAACGTTCGAGTATTACAAAATAAAGGCCTCAGACGAAGCTCGACTTGCTGGGATCTTTTTGATCGAGCAGGAAGATTTTAATTTGACGCATGCGTAGTCTGCTTGAATTGTCCATAATGTTATTGACTTGAAGTTAGAGTGTCATTTGGGCCAAATTCTGTGTTATTATTTCTTTTCGCTATCCAATGTTCTACAAAATCTTCGAAACGTTATATATATATGTATATATATATATATATATATATATATATATATATATATATATATATATATATATATATATATATATATATGTGATAACTGCCACAGTTATCAGCGGAAATTTCCAAAAAAAAAATGGGAACAAAAAGGGATAAATCTTGTAAAAACTGTCCTAGTAAGTGGCGCAACCAGGAATACATTTCTGTAGTTTCATAGGCAAGATCTCTGAAGTGATGCTAATGCCCCAGAGATGTTGCCACACAACATTATTCTTCAATTAATTATTCACATAGGAATAACATAACAATTAATAACCATATATTTTAAATATGTCCATATGTTTTAATTAAATAAAAGCTATTTGCATAATAGGATTGATTTATTAAGGAATTCTTTTATCTAGATGAACTTTTACAAGTAATGCGAAAATTGCGATCTAACTGGTAACTAGTTGGTAACACTGTCAAAACGTCAATTCGTCAAAATTGAAAATTCAAAATAGCTAGACAATCAAATAAGGCGAAAAATACTAATAGTGTGAGATTCCAGAGCCGCCAGACCTACGTCATTTTAGCAAAGCTAATATTTTGACAACAAACAGTGTAATATCTAGTTAAGAACGTATGCGTATTTGCTAGTTTGAAAGCGGGGCGCTTTTACAGAAAACCAGGTATAAAAGGTACATAAAAATTTTACTCAGTACGTTAAAGTATGATAGCTGGATTATTTTACAAGTGACACGCTAACTACATGGTGTAAGCGCCAACCTCCGAAACTTAAAGTCCGAGGTTCGATCCCTGAGCGTTCTTAGTTTTTTTTCAAATATACGTACTAAGAAAAAAAGTTATGGTCAAAAATAATAAATATTTCCCTAGTGGTTGTCTCTTTCTTGGTAATCGCCACTTTAAGTTAATATTTGTTGAAAAAAAAAGCTGAGAACGCTCAGGATCGAACCTCGGACCTTAAGATTCGGAGGTTGACGCTTGCACCACGACGTTAGTGTGTCACGTGGAAAATAAACCAGCTATCATACTTTAACGTACTGATTAAAATTTGTATGTACCTTTTGTACCTGTTTTCTGCAAAAGGGCCCCGCTTTCAAACTAGCAAATACGCATACGTTCTTAATTAGATATTACACTATTTGTTGTCAAAATATTAGCTTTGCTAAAATGACGTAGGTCTGGCAGCTCTGGGATCTTGGACTATAAGCGATATTTTCCCGACGCAAAACGGTAGGTGTACCTACTTGTTTTCAATGACATTCTTTTACTCCCTGAACCGTTTCACCCACATTCAACAATGACTCCATCATTTGTTTATTACACCAGATACCCATCATGACCATTACAAACCACTCTCTGAAGACATATACAGGAGGATGTCTGAATTCTTATGCGACTAAAAGGATCCCACATATTTGATAAAGTTATTATACAGGCACTCACAAGCACTCAAATTAAATGTGTACGAGGCTCTGAGTACGAAGATCAGTGAGCACAAGTCCAGGTGAAGCCACCGAATGAAAGGTAAACAATGGAAAATTGGGATTCACACACCCGATCTCATTGCAGGACCTCCTTGCGCAACCACACTTGCATTACCTATGTGTCAGAACATACAGAAATTGTGTTATAATCATAATTCAGAAGGGTTTAAAAATACTACGACGTGACGAGTAAAATATACTGTTACAACGTCCCCACACGGTGGATCTTTATAAGCTATGTTTGGATATTACATCGAAAATCAGAGCACTGAGTAAACAGATAAATTACGCGTGACTTTGGAGCCATTTATTTCATGAACAAATATCGAACGAACTGAAGTGGACTACAAGCAATCTGTTAAAACAATACCTCTCATGTTTGTTTATGTTGCATGTTAATCAATAGACCGAATGCATGTAGGCGGCGTCCGAGTCGCGTTTGGGTACTGCAACATGACCTCATTTTCTGGGCATCTTTGTTTACTACTTCTTTAAAAATGCCAAGCAATTGTTGTGTGCCTCAATGCATTTCCTATTACAGAAAAAATAAAAATTTAAAGTTTCACTAGTTTCCAGTATGCAGCAGTTTTAGAAGAAAGTGGATAGTTGCTCTCAAATTACAAAAAAGCCCATCTAGTTTGTTCAAAACATTTCAGACCGAATGCATGTAGGCGGCGCCAGAGTCGCGTTTGGGTACTGCAACATAACCTCATTTTGTGTCCATCTTTGTTTACTAGTTTAAAAATGCCAAGCTTTTCTTTTAGTTCACCTAAACTATCCATTTTCCGTAGGTTTCAAATAAACAAACTTATTTCAACACACTACAAAGCACAGAACACAATGAATAGTATACCCAAAGCCGATCGGTAACCGCCTGGCGGCGAAATATTTTACTAAACCTATGCATTCCTCCTATTGTCGGATATTATAAGGGTATTAACAGATAACGTTTCGAAGATTTTGTAGAACATTGGATAGCGAAAAGAAATAATAACACAGAATTTGGCCCAAATGACACTCTAACTTCAAGTCAATAACATTATGGACAATTCAAGCAGACTACGCATGCGTCAAATTAAAATCTTCCTGCTCGATCAAAAAGGTCCCAGCAAGTCGAGCTTCGTCTGAGGCCTTTATTTTGTAATACTCGAACGTTTCAGATTTAGCTCGGTTAGCTCGATTTGCATTAAATGAACGATTGTGACGCGTTCCATCAATCATACGTAATATCCGAACACGGCTATAAACAATTATTACCTTTTAAAAACCAACCAAAATAAGTTTTGACATTGTCAAAAATATTTGGGTTGGTAACCTTTACGAATGTTGATTTTTAAATATATTTAGAGACATAACGTATACAATAGGGCATCTGCATCATGTTTAAGTTTTTCAAGTTTATTCTCATTTTTAATGTTTGTATACCTACGCATTTTTTGCTTGAAGCCACAGTGGCTCCAAGCAAATATTTAAAAATTCACGCAAATAATTTTTCTATATTGTTGATTAATAAAAATAGACTGCTAATTACAGGTTAGATTTCCAACCTACAAAAAGAGTCCTATTTTATTAGGACAAAGTATTTAGAACACTACACTGTACTAGATTTTAGTTGAAAGTACGGGAACCGGGCAGAAATTTTAATAATAGCTACGTTATATTCTTAAATCTTAAGAAATATATATTTTTGAGGTTAGCTGTGACGTCACGTGGATAAATGTACCATAACCTATAAATCAACATTCACAAATGTTTTTGACAGATGGCAAAATACATTTTCCCCTAACAATAATATCAATAATATTTTTTGGATTATGTCATGTGTACACATATAACGAATTCTTTTTAATTTTTTCACGGAAACCAAATCGAAAGGGTGCAAGTGTGATATATCGTTGAAATTGGAATTTTTACTGCTTTTCAATGGTTCGATTACAAATTGTAAGTAATCATAAAATAAGCAACTTGTTGTACCAAAATGGCACTAATTGTAATCCGATCTCAACTAAATCTTCTGGAGCACTAAAGAAAGTCTCATGCAAAGTTTCATCCAAATCCGTTTAGTAGTTTCACCCCTATCGTGCTAACATACATACACACATACACACACACAGACATTTTTCAAAAACCACTTTTTTGATTTCCTGGGACCTCAAAACGTAAAGATTTGATGTCATCTCAATTTTCGATTTTGGACCAATCTTAGTAACCTCCCACAATTTTATTGTGGGGAGGTTAAAATGCAATGCAATAAACGTGAGATAATTTTTTATTAAGAAAATTGTTATATTTTTCAATTCTTGGGTCATTTTTTTACTATTCAGCTTTCGCAATTTTGATAGCAGCTCTGGGCCAGTTATTTTCTTAGGGACATTTCCCAAAAATATTACTGGATCCTCATGTATAAAAAATCATATAAATTAAAATCCGAGGTGAGGGATTACACGTAAGATCCTAAGCAGATATAAAAGCAGATATAAAATACTAATTCCATTTTCTTCCTTCCAACTTTAACTGCGCCTACCTAAACCATAGTTGCTTTTTCGTTTTTTTTTTTTTCATTTTGACGTATATATCTCTCAAATATATATAATTTTTTTGTAGGAAATCACATTCTGAACAAGTTTGCTAATGTTCATTTAGCCTTAAAAATGCATACTTTCCGAGATATATACGTCCAAATGAAAAAAAAAGACACCATATATATTCTTCAAGAAGCTTTTCCGGAAAAACCAATGGGATAATCGAAAAATATATAGGAGCTTTTTTGTAGAAAATCTCATTCTATTTATGTTAATTTAGCCCTAGCCATGCTTTTCGAGATATTTGCATGCAAAATTAAAAAAACACGAAAAAACATATTTTTCAAGTCGTTTTTTCCGGAAAAACCAATTAGATGTAGGAAATCGTATTCTGAACACGTTTACCTATGTTCGTTTAGTTTTGAAAACGCGTACTTTCGAGATATGAGTTTAAATGAGTTTAAATTAAAAAAAAACACGAAAATACATATATATATATATATATATATATATATATATATATATATATATATATATTTATATATATATATATATATATATATATATATATATATATATATATATATATATATATATATATATATATATATATATATAAAGTGACAGTGAGAGGTAAACTCTCAGATGCTACTATACGTCGGACAAATGTCACTGCATCGAGCATGGAATTTGATTCAGTTTGTATAAGACTAGCAAGTTGACCACTATCATTTTTCTGTTGCATGACCTATGGCATACTGAGGAGAACATAATAAGTTCGAAACCGGTCTATGTCTGGTTAGGAACAGACAAATGATAGTTGGTTACTGATCATGATTTGAAGGTGTAATTCAATGCAGGTCGGGGTATATGCCCGCTGAGTAGTTATTTCCTTCAAATCCTATTTCCTAAACAGTGAGTATAGCCCACTAAGGCTAGAGGTCGCCGCTCTTGGTACTTGCAAAAAAGCAAGTCGCTATACGCCAGTGACATTTGTCCGACGTATAGTAGCATCTGACCATATGAGAGTTTACCTCTCACCGTCACTTCATTTGATTCAGTTTGTATAAGACTATCAAGTTGACCACTATCATTTGTCTGTTCCATGACCTATGGCATACTGAGGAGAACATAATAAGTTCGAAACCGGTCTATGTCTGGTTAGGAACAGACAAATGATAGTAGCTTTTTCAAAAGTACTCGACAAATACTAAAGGCCGGGCTATCACGGGGCGCGAAGTTTGATTTCCGGCCTAATGTTGGCCCGCTGATGGACCGATCTTTAGTGTTTGTTGGGTATTTTCTATACAATTGCATACCGAAGATATTTATTTTAAGCTCGAAAGCTCGTTTGTATAGCTAGTTGACTCTGCACAGCAGCTAGAGGCATTATCATGAAGTAGTTGGGTGACAGCCAACGTTTTGAAACACATTTTGTAAATGAAAACTGTTTAAAAGACTCTAGTTTGCAAAACACTATCAAATTTTGTAACATACCTTTATAAGACAACACTTAGTATAATGTAAAAAATAGAAAGTACTCCGAATTCACCTAGCAACATAAAAAGGACCGCAGTGTGAAAGTGTTGGCTGGAGTGTCCATAAAATCTATCTAGATACGCCACTGGTGCAGGGACACCTAAAAATAGACAAAAAAATAGTATTAATTAAAGTTTAAACAAAGTGAATCTAGTTTTAAAAATGAGAATGTACTCATTAATGACTAATAAGTTCACCTACAGCAAATCTTTGTAGACTTTTCAAATTATAGGGAACTTTATAGAAATGAAGATCGGCAAGTCCTCGATGAAATCTAATCATATAAAATTTTGTGTAAAGGACTTATCATAATGAGATAAAATGTATGAAAACTGAAAGGTACTAACCTGCATAAAGTGCAGCGTTTTCATGAGAAAAGACTTGAAAATTGGACTTCAGGTCTCATTCAAATATGTGGATAGGGGACGCTATCACTACTTTTTCATAAATCACCAAAATTATAAACTTTTTCATTGTTATTTTAATGCAGGGAGTTGGATAAAGTGACCATATTTGAATCTTGCTAATGGGGGACATAATGGAAAAAGATTTCTAGGTTTAATATAATTGATGCGCAGGGGGATAGAATGGGAAAACATTTTTTGTCCAGGTCTCATAATTGATGAGCGGTGGGGGGGGGAGGTGAAACCACGGGGGACATTTTTAGTGACACCACTCGAATGGGGGACATCTTGGGGGACACACAGATTGGGAGACAGCTTCATCAAAAGGGGGACTGTCCCCCCTAATGGGGGACGAATGGTCACCGCACCCTTAAGGTTGGAGAACATTCCACATTGTATCCCCAGTACAAATTCAGACAGGCAATGCTTGAACTCTGGTAGGTACTTGAAAGTATAGGGCAGCGAGGACCTAAAAAGAACATTTGTGTGTAAATAATAGAATAACTTGTTGAATTATGTTTGTTATGTCTAGAATTATTACAAGTATGCTAAGGATCAACCTGGAAGTGGTATTAGTCATTGTAATTAGTTTTTAAGAGAATTTTTGTAAGTTTTACAACATATTGAGGTACTTTAAAAATAATCTTTTAAACTATGCATAAGGCATATCAAATTAAACAGCTAAGAGCCAGGAACAATAATCAGTACTAAAATTATCCATTTCATGTAGCACAATATTCTAGGAACTAGTGTTGAAAAGTGAAAAATTTATCAAACCACTAACTGAAGTGGTTTGATGATAGTATTCGACCAAACAAGCAAACTTGTATCTTGTGAATATGGGCCTTAAGGGCCGGCAATTTATATTACAGGCCTGTGAAAAAATGAACGTATTTCATCGTAATCAAACCACTAAGTTCTTCAGTTTGACTGTAGTTGTAGGTGAAAGGATTGCATTGATACAGTCGGCGAGAGTTTTCTCATTGAGCGTTGCCCTCACCCAGAAAAAAAAACCCGAATCGCATTGTAATCAAACCGGCCAAAGTGTGTGGCAAATGTTTTCAGTTGTCCAAAAAATGAAAGAAATACAATTGGCGGGAATTTTGAAAGAGAGGAGGAAGAGTTATTGGGACAATTATGAGCATGAAATCCAGGTTTACACTGTAAGCTAAAAACTATCGCCTAAATTTTTACATACTCCAAACACTATAAAACATTATATTATCATCGGCGAGAATTTTTATTAAAATCAACTCCCCCAAAACTACCCCATTGGGGGTGAATCGTTGTTCACTACAGAATGTATCATTTTAATTTTGGCTCATTTATTGCATTTGGGCGATTTTTGTGGGAATAAGAATTATTGGGTTGGCAATTGCCCCAACATATCGGGAATTTTGGTGCCATATAGTGGTAGTATCTTTTTGGATTCGTTGGCGGCGATTTCGGCTGCAGGAACAACCCGTGCTAAAAATCAGTATTATTTATGTATTTTGAGTTTGATTTGGGGATTCCATAAGTTGTTGGCCTTTTTTCTGTCATTCCTGCCTTTTTGCAATTGAAAGCCTATTTTTTATAAAATAGAAAAGTTACAGTCCAAACATACAAAACATTTAGTCCTTCGAGCCTGATATTTGCTGAATTATTTGTAATTTATTAGAAATTTGCAATTCATTGGTTTATCTTGAACTTTTTTATATTGGTTTTTTTTTTAATTGGTTATCGGGGTTTTTATACTTTGAGTAGTTTTTGTGGGTAAAAGATCTTAGATAAAGACAACTTTGCCTATACCTACAAAAAATAGTAAGAAATTTGTTTTCATGTTCTTCTTCTGCAAAGTAGTTCAAATGTACATTGGGTATATTTGAGGAAATATTTGTCATTGATCATTTGGATTATTGTTGCTATTAGTCAATATGGCAGATGAAATAGATTCTTTGCAGAATGAAATGAAAACTATTTTGAAGGAAAAGCTCTTAAATTTGTGCATTACAGCTGAAAGTTCTGATGATCGAGAAAAAATTTAAAACTGTCTTTATAAGGTTGGAAAGGATGACATTTACAACGTTTGTTTGATAAGAAGATCGAGGTTGAGGGTCTTCAGGTTTCTAACACCCCACCGGTAGCTTCAAGTTCTCATGTTAAATTACCGTCAATTAAATTTCCAACATTTTCGAGGGACATAACGTTGTATCAATCTTTCATAGTTATTTAACAGCTTAATACATAATAACAAAGACTTATCCAATGTTGAGAAATTTCACTACCTTACTTTAGCTTTAGAGGGTGAATCTCTCTCGTTAATAAAATGTTTGAAAATAACTGCGGCAAATTGTTCAATAGCTTTAAAAACTTTGAATAAAGGGTATTTGAATATTAGATTTGTTGCTGATAGTTACTTATAGACTGTTAATAGGTTTAACCCATTAATAGTCTATTTCGGAGAGATCTTCGCAGTCGTTAAAGAAGGTAGTGGAGCAGTTTAAGGAAAATTGGTCTGCCTGTAACGCAGTCTTAACTGCAGAAACAGATCAACTTAATTTGTTAGCTATAAATATGCTTTTGCAAAAATTAGATATTAGTACTCGGGAGCAATTCGAGTTAAGCATTGTAGACGGGGGACAGTTGATTCCCTCGATAGAAACATTGTTAGATTTTGTTCAGAAACAGGGTTTCGCTAATATAGGCCGTGTCTGGAATGCAAAGATGTCTAAGGTGGTTAAAAGGGATCCAAAGTTAAACATTCGCCAGTATCATTAGTAGTAAATTCGGCGGAAATCTGCGCCTTGTGTAGGGCAAATCATCATCAGTTCTGAAGTGTGATGGGTTTCTCAATAAAAAACCCTATGAAAGATTTAAAGTAATTAAAAATAAAAATCTTTGCTTGAATTGCTTAAGCGATGCTCATTTAGTTAAAGCTTGTGATTCACCTAAGGTGTGCACGACGTGCGAGAGAAAACATCATGATTTGTTATATTACACACGAAATTCTAGGGCAGATTCTGATACTCAGGCAGTTGATACGCAGGTGATCCCCACTAAGGCACAAAATGTGGCAACTGATGTACCAGGGATTTCTTCAGACCGTTCTTACAGGTATGGTGACATCGGAGCCTACTATATTGTTAGGAACTGCCATTGTTAATATTTTAAATGTTTCTGGGTCACCAGTTCCGGTTAGGCTTGTGGTTGACTGCGATTCCCAAGTGAATTTTATTTTTGATAATTGTGTTTGGCACTTCCTCGCGCATCTTCGTCTCTATCTATTAGGGGCTTAAACCAGTTACCGTCTACTAGAAGTAGAGGTATTGTCACTTGTACTTTGCAACCTCGGGCGCAAAATAGTCGTACATTGGTTTTGGATGCACAGATTCTTTCTAGTATTTGCAGTGACATGCCTTCAGTGTCTTGGAACACAAAACATTGGAGTCACATTACGAATCTAAAATTAGCAGATCCTTATTTTCATCGGAAGCAACCCATCGACATGCTTATTGGGACAGAGGTGTTTCCTCAGATATTATCAGGTAGGGTTATTTCCGGAAAAGAAGATAAGGAACCAGTTGCTATTGATACCATTTTTGAGTATATTTTGATGGGAAAGATTCATACTAGAATTTCTTCTATTTCTAGAAACGTCTTTAGAGGACATAGTAAAAAAAGTTCTGGGAATTAGAACAAGTTCATCCGCCTAAATTGAGCGCTAATGATGAACAGTGTGAACAACATTTTGTAGACAGTCACGTTGGAAATTCAGAAGGAAGATATGTGGTATCGTTGCCCTTCAAGGAAGGGTATCCTCCTCTATTGAGTGACAGTTATTCTGTTGTATTGAAATGTTTGAAATCACTAGAATATCGTTTGTTAAAAAATCCCAGTCTGTATGCGGCTTATCGTGAGGTCATGCAGGATTATTTAGATACCGGACATATCACAATTATTCATCCAGCATCAAATCCAGACCAGGTTCATTATATTCCTCATCATGGAGTGATTAAGCCTGATAGTACAAGTACTAAGTTGTGCGTAGTTTTTAACGCTTCTTGTAAGTCTTCAAATGGAATTTCTTTAAATGAAACTATATTGGCTGGTCCTAAACTGCACACAGACATTACTACAATCTTGTTACGTTTTCGATTGCACAAATAATTCTTAATTGCAGACATAAAACAAATGTACCGGCAAATATTAGTGAAAAGAGAGCATTGGGATTTTCAGAGACTTGTATGGAGGTTATATCCGGATGAACTGATACAGGAATATGTGATGAATAGGGTAACATTTGGTGTTTCCTCTGCTCCATATTTAGCACTAAGGACACTTAAACAGTTAGTATTAGATGAGTGTTCCGATTTTTCCAAGGCTTCAGAAGTGTTACAATCGGACATCTATGTTGATGATATTATCACCTGGTGTAATTCCGTGGAGGAAACCCGCTGTTTAGCTGTTGACCTGATTTTCCTGTTGAAGAGGGGTGGATTTGTTCTTAGGAAATTTGCAAGTAATGAACCAAACGTGTTGAATAGTCTTCCTGTGTCAGTTCAACAATCTATTTCATTTCATAAAGAGAAACCTTCATTTGTCAAAATATTAGGCTTGCGGTGGAGTCCTGTATCTGATTGTTTTGCTTATAACATTTGTCCTCAGTCCAATCTCTGTACGAAATGCATCATTTTATCAGAGTTGGCAAGGATATTCGATCCTTTAGGCTTTTTGGCGCCGTTAGTGGTAGCATCTTATTCAGAGACTTTGGATGTTAGGAATAGATTGGGACCAACAGCCTTCTTTGGATATTGTGTCTCGGTGGGAAACATACCAGGCCGAGTTGCCCTTATTGAATAATATAGCTGCCTCGTTTTTTGTCGTTGGATGAATCTACGATATGTGAGATACATGGGTTTTGTGATAGTAGTGAAATTGCATTTGTGGCTGTTGTTTATTTTCGATTAACACAACAGAATGGGGACATTTCTATCCTGATTTGCAGTAAATCAAGAGTGGCTCCGTTGAAGAAGCTATCAATCCCTCTATTGGAGCTATATGCTGCAGTTCTTCTGTCGGAGTTAATAACATTTGTTCGAAATATTTTTGCTCCGAAGATTAGATTCTCCAGTGTATGGGCGTGGTCGGATTTTCAAGTGATTTTGGCCTGGATAAAGTCTCCTTCATATAAGTGGCAAATATTTGTAGCCAACAGGGTAGCTTTAATCCAGGAGCAACTACCCGGAAACCATTGGCATCATGTCTCGTCAGTGGATAACCCAGCAGACTGTACATCACGAAGTTTACTTCCGTCTCAGTCGCTTCATCATCCCTTATGGTGGGCGGGGCCCCATTGGTTGTAGGAGTCTTCCGATTGTTGGCCTGTGCAACCTGGTTTGTGTGATACTGCCGAAGAGGTTAGAGATACCAAGTTGTGTCTCAACGTTACGGTTGAGAATAATTTGTTATCACTTATCGAAAGGTTTTCATCTTTACCAAAAGTACAAAGAATTGTTAGTTACTGTCTTCGTTTCATTACTTATTGAAGGGATGCTTCACATCAAAGGAACTTCATAATTCACTATTAGTCCTGGTGCGACTTGTGCAACAGGCTGAGTTTGCTTATGAGATTAAACTTTGTAAACAGGGTAAGGTTTGTCGCAATCCTCTTAGAAAATTAACTCCATTTGTGGATTCTGACAATATTCTAAGGGTTGAGGGTCGACTTCGAAATTCGTCTTTAAGTTTTGATTCTACACACCCAATGTTATTGCCCCGTAACAGTATTCTTACACGCCTGATTATTTCACATATGCACAGAATTCATTTACATCCTGGTCAGAATACTCTACTAGCCTTACTTCGTCGTCAGTTTTGGATTTTGTCACCTCATCGTGCAATAAAATCTGTTCTGTCCAATTGTCAGACATGTTTTAGAGTAAATCCAACTTCAACCTTTCCGATTATGGCAAACTTGCCACAGAGTCGATTATCTAAAGTGAAAGCCTTTAAATTTGTAGGGGTGGATTTTGCAGGTCCATTTGCAATTACTATGAATCGACTTCGGGGTGCAAGGACCTTAAAAGCGTATTTATGCTTATTTATTTGCTTCACTACAGAAGCCGTCCATCTAGAATTGGCTTCAGATTTATCGAGTGAAGCGTTTTTGGGTTTATAGTGATTGCGGTTCGAATTTTATTGGTGCCAATCATGCTTTGGTGCAGTGTATGCAGTCCGTAGTAGAATTGGAAGGTTTTAGATGGCAATTTAACCCCCCTGCAAGCCCTCATATGGTGGGAGGTCTTTGGGAAAGCCAAATTAAAGTGGTGAAAAAGCATTTACTCAAAACAGTGGGAGAATCCATTCTTACCTTTGAGGAATTTTCAACTGTATTTACCCAAATCGAAGCATTGCTTAACTCGAGACCGTTGTGTCCTAGTGTAGTTCTGATCCCAATGACTTGGAGGAGATCACCCCCCAGTCATTTTTTAGATTTAGAGCCATTGGGTACCTTTTGCGAAGAAGATTTCTCCGATATAAATTTAGCCCATTTATCGCGCTGGCAAAGAGTTCAGGCTTTGCAGCAGCAATTTTGCAGGCGGTGGAGTCGGGAATATCTGAATATTCTTCAACAGCGCAATGCTTGGAATAATACTTCGAATCCGATAACCCCGGGCAAACTAGTGCTCATTAAAAATGAGTCTACTCCACCATTATAGTGGAAATTGGGAAGGGTGGTAAAAGTATATCCAGGTGCGGATAATATTATTCTGGTAGCAAAGGTGCGAACACAAAATGGAGAACTAAAAAGGTCAATCGTCAAATTATGTTCACTTCCAAACCAATGACTTGCAATTTAGTTTTAGTAGAGTTTAGATTAGTAAAATTTAGAATAGCATAATTTAGATTAGTAAATAATAGATTTGTAAAATAGTCATTTTACAGTGGGCAGTGGAATGTTCACTACAGAATGTATCATTTTAATTTCGGCTCATTTATTGCATTTGGGGGAATTTTGTGGGAATAAGAATTATTGGGTTGACAATTGCCCCAACATATTGGGAAATTTAGTGCCATATAGTGGCAGTATCTTTTTGGATTCGTTGGCGGCGATTTCGGCTGAAGGAACAACTCGTGCTAAAAACCAGTATTATTTATGTTTTGAGTTTGATTTGGGGATTCCATATGTGATTTGATATTTTTGAATATCACGCCAATAGAAAGTACTCTGGCCAGAGGGGAGACAGGCAAAGCAGGAGAAACGGGTAAGTTGTTGGCTCTTTTTTCTGTCATTCCTGCTTTTTTTACCCTTTTGCAATTGAATGCCTATTTTTTATAAAATTAAAAAGTTACAGTCCAAACATACAAAACAATCGTAATACCGTTAAATATATTGCCGTCTATTGCAATTTCGAGCATTTTTTGAGCAGAAATCTCTAGTGTCATTTTATTCTTGATTATTCAACGGTACTTACCCTCAGAAAACGCTGAAACCACCCCTACAAGGTGAAAACGAGAATCTTCACTGCAAACTGATTTATTTTAATCAAAATAACATTCGTCCTGTAGATTAGTTTATGATTACATGTTTTCTTCTACATAGGGGGTGGTTAGGGGTAAATTTGCCACTTAAATTTTAATAAAACTTAATTTCGGATAAAACCGAAAAATTGTTTCTACAGCGATGGGAACGAATATGTACAAAGAAGGATTTTGACTCCCTCGAAACTACTCTTTTCATCCCCATTTTATGGGGGGAGGGAGGGAAGTGGGAGTACTATCCAAAAATTTTAAAATAAATTATATTCAAATATTATATTAAACGTACTCTTCTTGTATAAAATTCATGACAATTTCAGACATTTGTATACGTATATGTTTTTCCATTTTCCAGAAAAAATAAGTGAAAACCCAGAACATGAAGACCTAACATAAACGATGTAATGATAAATTGAAGATAGTGTATGATATAACAATGAATTTAGTTCTTTTTAGAACGGATATGTTTTGGAAAATCCTTTTTCTTTGGTTTAATTAATTTCCGCTCATCATAGAAAACTCATAAGAAATAATCTATTATGTTTCTAGGTCAAAAACTAAATTCTCTAAACAATGTATCAAAATTAATCCTTTGTTGTAATTACCCATGATAATAATATTCATAGTTTATTCATTTTTCCTATTTTTCGGAAAAACCGAATGAAAATAGTAGTTTTCAGACTTCGTATACATAAGAAAACCGACTTCGAGTACATAAGAAAACTGGTAGTTCGAATATTTCGATACAAACCGTGTCATTAAAATTTTTTAACATAAATTCTTCTACGTGGAACAATTGGTTAATACGTTTTCCTGAGCGTACCGTTAGAAAATATAGGACTAGAAAATTTCGATAGAAATTTTCGATTTTTCTTTTTACCTATTTGATGTTTTACTTCAAAACGCATATTTTATGAAAAAAAAAAAATCGGAATATGCAAAATTTTTTGGATAATACTCCCCCTTCCCCTCTCTCTCAATAAAATGGGGATGAAAAGAGTAGTTTCCAGGGAGTCAAAATCCTTCTTTGTACATATTCGTTCTCATCGCTATAGAAAAAATTTTTCAGTTTTATCCGAAATTAACTTTTAATAAAACTTAAGGGGCGAATTTACCTTTCACCCCCACCCCCTATGTAGAAGAAAAGGACGAATAACCGTTGCATCATCATGTTTTCAAAAACATGTAATCATTCGATTCACCCCCAATGGGGTAGCTTTGGGGCGGTTGATTTTAATAAAAATTCTCGCCGATGATATATTTGGAGTATGTAAAAATTTAGGCGAGTTTTTAGCTTGAATTCCTTGTTTTACGACATTTACAGTGTAAACCTGGTTTTTATGCTCATAATTCTCTCTTCATCCCCTCTTTCAAAATTCTCGTCAACAGGGGGCGGACTAAAGGGGGGGGCTTTATGGGCTTAAGCCCAGGGCCCCGGTTACTAAAGCGGCCCCCGAATGCTGAAAACGGACTTAAAAACCAAATACGATATGATTATGACTATGCTCTGTACTGGTGATCGCATTGAATAATATAATATAAATAATAAATATAAAAGTATATATAACATTTCTTGCTCTTGTCTGCTTCCGCATCGCTATCCACAGTCTCTGTGCCACTGTATGCATCTGGATTTGACCAGTCGCAACCAAGGTCCAGTGTAATGCGGCTACTCCCTATTATTATTATAGTTTAGTTCAGTATTTAGCCAAAACAAAATGAAACGTGTCTGTGGTGCGTGATCTGACCTTATCTCAAAAAAATGTTATCTTGTGAGATGGGAAAGACACTCCAAAGCATTAATAGCCCAGGGCCTCGCACCCGCTTAGTCCGCCCCTGCTCGTCAATTGTGTTTCTTTCACTTTTTCGACAATTGAAGTGCGCGCACCGCAACGCTCAATGAGGAAACTCTGGCCGATTGTATTAATGCAATCCTTTCACCTACAACTACAGTCAAACCGAAGAACCTAGTGGTTTGATTACGATGAAATACGTTCAATTTTCACAGGCCCGCAATTTAAATTGCCGGCCCTTAAGGCCCATATTCACAAGAGATAAGTTTGCTTGTTTGGACGAATACTATCATCAAACTACTTCGGTTAGTGGTTTGATAAATTTTTCACTTTTCGACTTTCCTAGAATATAATAAGGGAAAAAACACAAAATTTCAAAAATAAAATTTCATTTAATAAAATCAAGTATGCCAAAGGTCATCAAAATCTTCAAATTTGGCCGATAGAAAGCCAAATTTTCCTTTTTAGTTGTTAACAAGACGCCGAGGGGAAAAGACGTACAAATTTGCTAAGAAAATTATAACCTAAAATATTTAAAACAAAAATCAAGTACCGTGATTGGTCAAGTTGTATTTATTAATGAAAATTATTAACAACTCAACTTGAAAACAGTTAACTAATGTGTTGTAAGCAATAAAATTGTTTAAAAGAGAAAATTGTAAATTTCAAATTTATGTATCTTCGAGTAAAAAAAGGTCAAAGTAACTGTGCATCGAAATTCAGGTAAATTACTTACCTTATAAAAAGTAAAGTGCTCCGTAGTGCATCGTATTTAAAATCCCAGAAGAATATCGTCGAAAATCCAGTTTTATGCAGATAAATAAATAAAACAGAAGGCTCCATCTTGAAAGGCACGACTCTGCCTGAGTTTCGTCGAAGGTAGGAGAGATTTCCAGTGGACAAACCGGTTACGCGGGTTGCAACCACACGTTTTGCTAACCACGGATAGGATAATAAAAGGTAAAAGCTTTTACTATTAAAAATAAAGAAACCTGTGACACAAAAGGTGTCAACATATTTATTTATCTTCGTCTTCGAACATTTAATAACAAAAATTGCAATTTCAAATCTCAATATTAAAAGGCCTAGTAGTTTTAATTAGGTTGAGGTTATTGTTTTCTGTTATTCTAAAAAAACCATATTCCAGGTAAAGTTCTTAAAATAAAATCAAATTTTCTTTGTACTGTTAAACTTGTTAAATCATTTACTGCCTCCTGATACTGAGCAAATCTGAACCTGCTTCTACCTTGAGCTGAGTCAACTCGCTGTATGCGATGATCATGCTGTTAATTGCTGATTGTATAATAATTTTCTAATAAATTTGATAGTCTTCAACTATCTGGCGCCCTGGGTAACTTGCTGCATATCACAAAGGTAGTAGATAGTAACGCGTCGATTATACTAACTTATATGCAGCATATTTCACATAGCAATAAATATATATAGGGTGTCCCACTTAAAATTCCCGGCGCCATTTTCTCGATAATCAAAAGCGATATTTGAATTCTGTAAAAGGTATCTACTAGAATATATAAATGACTTCAGTTCTGAGTAAAAATGGTTATTTTACACATTGAGTATAGATGGCGTTGCGATGCAAAGAAATTTTTCGATCCTAGGAACGATGAAATGAGTTGCATGAAATGGAGAATTATATTCTGAGCAACTTTTATAATATGAACAATTTTCGAAAAATCACTGGTTCTTGAGATATTTGAACTTCAATATAATTTTTTTGAATATAAAAATCGTCATAACTTTTTTAAAATACATTTTAGACAATAAGTCCTTTGGGACTTTTTCATAGTGAATCAGGCTCATTTAGATGGTAATGAAACATTTATTTCAAAACAAAATATTTTTTTTCTTTCAAGTACAACAAAGGTGGGGCTGCAACTGCTATTTGGAAATTAAAGATTTTGACATTTTTGTTTATTGTGTATTGTCCAATTTTTGCGTCATGTTTATGTTGTTTGTTCTACTAAATTTTACACTATAAATTTATTTATTTATTTATTTATTTAATATACATCCATTCAACAGGTGTTAACCCAATTACAGAATGGGAACATAATACAATTAATAAATATATAACTTACGTAGTAATTCGATATTATGTAAGCATAAACATAAGTGACATATAAGTAACAATCGAAAATAAAAACAAGCTAAAAACGTACTCTTCGCCTGTTCGCTGAACTTTTTATTATATAATTGTTACACATTTTATAGGATACTCTTCGCAGTTTTGTGTAAATAGTGTTAGTTTTAGACGTTTTTATTAATTTTATAGTACGAATTTAGTTGGTAAAAGACCCCTTGTGAAATAAAGTAAAAATAAAAAGAACATACCAAACCCCATTTGGATTTCGAACCCGGGACCCTTGGATTCCGAGTCAAAAGCGTAAGAACTACACCACCACCTTACACATAAAAAATGTAAATTTTTACATTATAAGACACGAGCTAAAATCATATTTTCACCGTTGTATATTACATTATGAAATGTATATTTGTAAAATATATAAATATTTAGATATTAAAGTGAAATATCATTCCACCAGATTTATATTCAATTACAAAAACATAAAAATCAAAAATTTTTTTTCAAATTTAAATCATTAATAACATTTTTATGTACCGATCGATTTTGTTCAAAAATAATAGGGTTCTTCCTCTAGCTAACACTAATTTACTGGCCAAATTTCAATACAATCGGATTTTTCTTTCTTGAGTTATCGTGCTTACAAGAAACGTGTCGGACGGACGGACAGACGGACATTTTAAAAGTTGTTCAGAATTCGTTCACTAACACAATGATATGAAAATTTTTTGTCTGCGAGCGATATTTACTGATTTAGAAATGTGCCGATCAAATACAATATACTCTTCGTTTTTGCGAAGAGTATAATAAGCGAAACAAAACAACAAGAAAACAGCTTATGTCAGTTTTTTTATGGAGGCTACACTGAAGTTGAATATGTCAATTCTATCTTGAATTTTATATTTGTCGCATATTTGATTAATAGGAGAAAACTTTTTGAGTTCTCGGCGTCGGTAAATGAAAAGTTAGTGAATGCCTAGAGGTAATTCTAGGTACCTGAAAGTTAATACGATGAAGAATATCACTGCAGTCTATTTTACTGTTCAGTAGTTTATATAAGATTATTTGCGATTTCATACGCCTATTCTCGAGACTCTCGATGGATAACCTGTTCTTCATTCGATCATTAGGAAAGCCAATAGCGGGATATACACCATCTTCTCCATAGCAAGCATACTTTAAGAATCTTCTTTGTACGTTTTCTACAGCATTCACATGGAGATCATAATAAGGACACCATATTACTGAAGCGTATTCAACACGTGATCTTACAAACGATTTGTATAGCAACTTTAGTGTACTAGTATTAGTGAAGTCCTTGCAATTCCTAACGATAAAGCCTAGCGTTTCGTAAGGTTCTGATGTTAGATTTATTAACATGATTTTTGAAAGTGAGTTTATTATCGAAAGTGACTCCCAGATCTCGAATGGTGTCAGGTCGAGATAACGTTGATTGATTTATTGAGTAGTTGTAATTCATTCTATGCAATTTATTTGTGAAAGACATAACATGACATTTTTGAACATTTAATGGTAATTTGTTTTCTGAACACCATAGATTTATCTTGAGAAGATTTTCTTGTAAATTATCGCAGTCAGCTGTGTTGTTAATAGTGGAATAGATTTTCATATCATCAGCGTAAAGCATAAACGAAATATTTAGATCAGATCCAATATCATTTATAAATATGTTAAACAATAGTGGACCCAGGTTGGAGCCCTGTGGAACTCCAGAGGTAGAGGCTATTTCAACAGACTGGTAACCACAACATTGCACGAGTTGCTTTCTATCGGTGAGATAAGACTTGAAAAATTCAAGGAGTATTGGAGAAAATCCATTATTAGCAAATTTTTGCAGTAGGATGTTATGATCCAGTCTATCGAAGGCCTTGGAAAAATCTGTATATATTACGTCCGTTTGCATGCCAGCATCTAATGAGTCAGCTAAAGTTTGAGCAATAGATAAGAGATTGGTGACAATTGACCTGCCACGCGTGAAGCCATGTTGATAAGGAGTGATTCGATTTTTCATATAATTAGATGTATATTCATGAAGAAGCATTTCAAGAATTTTGGCAAAGTTTTTTATAACAGTGATAGGTCTATAATTCAGGATGTTATTGCGATCGCCTTTTTTAAAAATTGGTGTAATTCTAGACATTTTTCAAGTACTTGGGAATGTTTGTGTTTTTAGAGCTAAATTATAGATTATGGTCAAAGGGTGTGTAAAAACATTAGCTCAGTCTCTTATTATAAATGCGGGTATATTATCAAGCCCCGATGTGGTTTTCGGCTTTAATTTTTTTATGCAATCATATACTTCTGACTCTGTAAAACTTTCAACACGAAATGAGTCTGTTATAGAGCTATCCTCCGTTGGATCAGCCAGGTCATCGCTCGGTATATATGAGTCCTGGAAGTGGGAGGCAAATGCATTAACAATGCATTCTTGATCCTTATACTCCTCGTTATTGTAAATCATATAGTTAGGTATAGTGGATGTATTTCGCTTAGCGTTAACAAATTGACAAAATTTATTGGAGTTATTAGAAATATTACGTTCAATATTATTGCAGTAATTTTTTTACGAAATATCTACACTTTCTTTTATGATTCGCTTGAGAACTCTGAATTCTTCTAGTATTGTGGGGTCATTATTTCTTTTATATTCTTTCAATCGAATTTGTTTCAGTCGAATATTTTTTATTATTTCCGGGGAAAACCAAGGTGGGTACGTTCTATTTCGAGGTTTTGTTTTAGGAACAAACAGATCAAAGGACTGATATATTTTGTCATAGAAGTAATCGCAAGCCAGATTAACGTCAGAGAAATCATTTAGGCCGTCCCAATTTATTTCGGTCAATTCACGATATAGGTTGATATAGTCTGCTTTGCGAAAGTTATAGAAGTGAGTGTTAATTTTTGGTTTATTATTTCTTGGATTAAAATTGATATTGAACGATATTAACAAAGCTGGATGATAAACATCTTCCTTTGTAATGATATCTGTGGCTCTTTCGATGGTGATATTTTTATTAGATAGTACCAAGTCTAGTAAGCGATTGTCAGAGTTTTCTATGTTATTGTATTAATTTAAATCTAGAAAATCAATGAAATTTATCAATGGTATTACCTTCCCCCTAGCATTCGAATTAGACAAATATGTGGAATACTCAGAGACATTGAAGTCTCCGAGAATTATTATATCACAGTTATATATAAATTCAAGTGAGCTGATACTGTCAAATATAGCCATGAGGCTATGTTAGACACATATGAATGTGTCCACAGGAATATTAGGTGGGATGTAAAGCAAAAATATATATAATCTGGCTCCTCATTTTTACCTTTACTCCAATAATATCTATACTTTTTAGGTGACTAAACTGTTCTTTGATGTCAAGTTGCACGGCGGCAAATATATTATTTACCGCCAGTAGTACTCCTCCACCCCTGCTAAGACCGCATAGTTTCGATCACATCTAAAAACCGCATAATTCTCGTTAAATATTTCAGAATTTTGCACACTTGCGGTGAGCCAAGTTTCAGTAAACGCGACTATATCGTATTGCGTAGAGGTTGTTGCATTGAATATTACATTTGTTTTAGTATTGATACCTCTTGTGTTCTGATAATATGACGACAAATTATAGGAGTCAATTGTAGAAATATGAAAAAAATGAGATTCTTGTTACTTGAAAAAATTACATTGAAGGTCAAATATCTCGGAAACCATTGATTTTTTGAAAATTGTTCATATTGGAAAAGTTACTTAGAATATAATTCTCCATCTCATGCAACTCATTTCATCGTTCCTAGAATCGAAAAATGTCTTTGCATCGCAACGCCATCTATACCTCAATGTGTAAAATAACCATTTTTACTCAAAACTGAAGTCATTTATATATTCTAGCAGATACCTTTTACAGAATTCAAATATCGCGTTTGGTTATCGAGAAAATGGCGCAGGGAGTTTTAAGTGGGACACCCTGTATATATATATGTATATATATGTTATATAAAAT
The DNA here is from genome assembly GCA_936432065.2 of Rutpela maculata. Classification (NCBI taxonomy): domain Eukaryota; kingdom Metazoa; phylum Arthropoda; class Insecta; order Coleoptera; family Cerambycidae; genus Rutpela; species Rutpela maculata. Next base: position 102,483,646 of record OW386288.2, on the reverse strand, counting down.
TATACGCCATATCATCAAGATATAAAGCGACATTACAGATAGCATCATATTACAGTATTAGATAACAGCTTCCTTTGAGAATTGCTTACGTAGATATTAAGTTTCATTTTAACTTCTCACAATATTATGCTGATTAGCTAGCTTGCATTTCCTTTGTTCAACTTTGGCTGACACATCATTTGAAAACTTATAAATAAGACTAACGAGCATTTGTACCTTCAGTTATCATACTCACTTCATATTAAATGTATCATACATAAATTGTATCTTTTATTCAGGAATCAACGTTGATTCCTCGTGTAACCAAATAAAAAGTTTTTAAAAAATCAATCACGCAAACAGTGATCTAACAAATGGCGCAGTCGGTAGGATCTAACTAACATCGCGTGTTCGGGAGCCTAACTAGTGGTAAACGTATCCAGAGGAACAAGGAGTTCATCTGCAAAAGGTGCCTAACCATTGGAAAAGAACCATTAGAACAAGGAGAACTTCTTAGCCGTGGTGGTGGATCCCAATCCTTTAATTAGAAGAACCTACTAACCAGATGAAGAAAATATTCACGTAAGTCATTTTAAGAATCATCTCGTACTATTTTACTATATTATTATTTTTCGCAACTTATTTTATTAAAAGTGTATTATACTGCTAATACACTCGGCGCACAAAGCCAGTTCTATTGTCAAAGGGAAATCAATCCCTTTACAAACGCAACGAAACAAGTTTATTTAATTTTAAGTTTATTTATTTTCGTATTATACTGCTAACACGAAACATTGTGTATTATACAGCTAATATACAATCCATTTACGCACGCAACGTAACAAGCTAATTTAATTTAAGTTCGTATCATACTGCTGATACGCAACCAATTTCTTTTTGCAATCCAAATAATCTAAATAAAAAGCAAAATGCCAGATAGAGCTCAACCAGAGACAGCTCAACCAACAGCACCGGCATCAGCAACAACAACAACAACAACAACAACAACAACAACAACAACAACAACAACAACAACAACAACAACAACAACAGCAACAGCAACAGCAACAGCAACAGCAACAGCAACAGCAACAGCAACAGCAACAGCAACAGCAACAGCAACAGCAACAGCAACAGCAACAGCAACAGCAACAGCAACAGCAACAGCAACAGCAACAGCAACAGCAACAGCAACAGCAACAGCAACAGCAACAGCAACAGCAACAGCAACAGCAACAGCAACAGCAACAGCAACAGCAACAGCAACAGCAACAACAACAACAACAACAACAACAACAACAGCAACAGCAACAGCAACAGCAACAGCAACAACAACAACAACAACAACAACAACAACCAGAGCAAATTGAGCCTTACAAGCTCTCTGAGATATTCTCTTTAATTCCTGAATTTGATGGCAATGCCTTAAATTTACAAACATTCCTCAACTCCTGTCATTGCGCCCAAAGCATGGCAATTGGAGATCAAAAAATTCTTTTGACCGTCCACATAAAAAATAAATTGAAAGGCAAAGCTGCCGAATTAATAAATTCTCGTAACCCTGGCACCTGGCCAGAAATCAAAGCACTCTTGGAAACTCTATTTGGGGACTCCAGAGATCTAACGGCCCTGATTCAGGACCTGCAGCGCATTCACCAATTGCCAGGCGAATCCGCATTAACATTTGTATCGCGTCTACAAACGCACAACGCGAAGATGCACGCCGCAGTGCAAAAACAAAATCTCACGGGAACGCAAAGAACTGCACAATCAGATCTTATAGAAACCATGACGCTTAATAATTTGTTAACGGGCTTAGAACCAAACTTAGGCCGCATCATACGTGCCAGTAACCCTCCAACCATACTAAAAGCTGTTAGCAGAATTCGGAGAGAACTGCAACTCTCCTATTTCGAACAACAAAAATTTCCGAAAAATAGTCCGGTCAAAAATCTCAATTTACAACCCAAACGACCAACCTCTAATTTTCAACAGAAATTCTGCTCATTTTGTAAAAGAAATGGACACGTCATAAACGAATGTCGTACAAGGCAACAGCAACAGTCTATGCCATCGACATCAAACTTCCAGAGACCAAATTATCAAGGAAACCCAAATTTTCAAAATTTTTCTCAAACCAATCAATTTAATTAGAGGACATTCCCTCAACCTAACCAACCAAATCAATCGCAACAAAACAGGCCCTCAGCCATAAGGCCGAACCCGAATTTCAATCAGCAAAGACTCTCTGCTATTCAACCAAACCCAAATTTCAACCGTTTTAATCAACAAAAAACGCATCATTTAAATTACGAACCTTATGAAAACCAATGCGATTTTAATCAATACAGTGACTATTCTTCTGATTACCAAACTGCAGAGGATACTTACGAACATTATAACTTTGAAACTAACCGAAATTTCCAAGAGAATTATACAGCTAATTCTCAATACGAACAGTACGAGGATTATACTGCTAATCCTCAGGATTTTCAATTAGATCCGGAGTACCCCACGGATACTCCAACACAACAAACGGACCAATTCGAACCAATTACGGAACTAGAAACTCAAATACAAACTATGAATCTCAACGACAGTTTCGACCCGTCCCTGAACTTCCCAGAACAGAAGTTCTTTTAAATACACCCCCGCATACCTTACTAACCGTAAACTCAAAAAATCTCTATTATATGAAAGACGCAACTGGTAAATTTAAAATCTTAATTGACACAGGTGCAGGCATATCAATTTTTAAACCTAAAACAGCTGAAAATTATAGACGTAGATCTCCTGAAAATGTAATCATACAGGGTATAACTGATCAAAAAATTTATATCAACGAATCTGTTCTCATCTCCTTTTCAGATGAGTCACACAAAGTTTATATCTATAATCTAGATATAGATTTTGATGGATTATTAGGCGCAGACTTTTTAGAACATTACGAATGCCAAGTAGACTTTAAAAACAAACAACTAGTCACAAATTTTAAAACCTTACCACTATTTAAAGTCACGGAAGAAACTACAGTAAATTTACCTGTACAACCAACTAGTAACTCTAACATCAAAAACCAAAATCTAAATTTAGGAAACATCAAAAATTTAATTTCTATCGAACCTCGCATGGAAAAAATCTGTAAACTAAAATGTAACCTGCGAAATACCGAGGCTATACTGTTAGCCCAGGAGAACGAGAAAGTACGCTTACCAAATGCCATTGTCACAATCGATCACAATGGAGAATTTTTAACTTCAATAATAAACGCAAACGCCATCCCAAAAACCATAAACTTCTCAAATCTTAACCTGGAACCAGTACAAAAATTCAAATCAATTTTTAATTTAAATACTCAAAATTCTGACCAACACTTACAGACAGACAGATCCTTTGAAATCAGGAACGAATTGCGCTTGGATCATCTAAATGAAGAAGAGGCCGAAATAGTAACGCAGCTTTGTTTAGACTTTCAAGATATATTCTATTTAGAAGGAGACAATTTGACCTTTACCAACGAAATCAAACACCCTATTGACACCGACAATTCCCGACCGATATTTACGAAATCGTATCGCTATCCTCAGGTCCACAAAGAAGAAGTTAAGTCCCAAGTATCGAAAATGTTAAGTCAAGGTATTATTCAATCCTCAATCTCACCTTGGTCCTCTCCTGTCTGGGTAGTTCCCAAAAAACTGGACGCTTCTGGTAAACAGAAATGGCGCGTTGTAGTCGACTACCGCAAACTCAACGAGGTTACAATCGGTGACAAATATCCTCTGCCCAACATTTACGATCTTTTAGACCAACTTGGCAAATGCCAATATTTCACAACCTTAGACTTGGCTTCTGGTTTTCACCAAATTGAAATTAATCCCGCAGATATTCAAAAGACTGCTTTCACAGTTGAGAACGGTCATTATGAATTCGTGCGAATGCCATTTGGACTCAAGAACGCTCCATCAACTTTTCAAAGAGTTATGGATAACATCCTGTTAGGTATTCAAAATGAACGATGTCTCGTCTACATGGACAATATTATTAGTTACTCTCCTACAATTCATGAACACATTTCCCGTCTAACTGAAGTCTTTAAACGCCTTCAAAAAGCCAACCTCAAAATTCAACCAGACAAATGCGAGTTTCTCCGCAAGGAAGTCGCTTATTTAGGACACCTAATTACAAAAGACATCGTAAAACCAAACCCTTCGAAAGTTGACGCTATTTTAAATTTTCCTCAACCGAAAAATCCAAAAGAAATTAAATCATTTCTAGGCTTAGCCGGATATTATAGGCCTTAACAAAACTACTACAAAAAGACGTACCATTTCTCTTCAACAATGATTGTATAAATTCTTTTCAAAATTTGAAACAAACATTAACGACAACTCCGATATTAATCTACCCCAACTTTGATGAACCTTTCGTTCTAACCACTGATGCGAGCGCATTTTCCGTCGGCTCGGTGCTGAGCCAGGGGCCTATTGGCAAAGATTTACCCATTGCCTATGCTTCTAGAACCTTGTGCAGTGCAGAAACTAAATATTCAACGATTGAACGCGAGCTTTTATCGATAGTATGGAGTGTAAAGCACTTTAGACCATATCTGTATGGTAGAAAGTTCAAGCTTTGTCACCGACCACAGACCACTCACCTGGCTATTCTCTATAAAAGATCCAGGAAGTAGACTTGCCCGTTGGCGACTCAAATTAGAAGAGTACGATTACGAAATAATTTATAAACCCGGCAAAATCAATAAGAACGTGGACGCACTTTCCAGAATCAAAATTAATCATTTTTCCGAATGTTCCAAATTCTATTCAAAGGTTCTAGCCGCGAATGACGAAGAGTCAGACGACGACGAAAACCCAGACGATAATAACGAAATCACTAACGAACAAATTTCTCAAGAATTTGAAACTTTCGCCAACTTATATAAAACAACATCTTTAATAGACTATTCAAAAATCAAGGCATCAAAAAAACAACTCTTATACCGAGAACACAAAGATATTATAACTTTCTTCCAACAAAATAACTTACAAGACCTCCATCATAAAATTATCGAGGACATATTCGAAGAAAATCCCGAATTTCATAACGATAAAATCAATATTGTATCAAGCAAAACGGTCAGACATAGGAGATATTTTATCATCCCTCTACCTTTTGATATCGAATCTGTAATTGAACATCTATTTTCGGTATTATTTAAAAATCAAGATGTCCTAGATCTCTCTTAGACCTCCCCATTCTTGAAATCCTATCATTCATTTTTGTCGAAAAAGACTTAAAAGTAGTAATTTGTCAAGATATCGTCAGAACTGCCGACGAAGATGAAATTCCAATTATATTGGAGCAAAATCATTTTGGTAAAAATAATCTACACCGTGGAATAAATGAAACGATTCGAAGAATTAGAGAAAAATACACTTGGCAAGGTCTAACTAAACACGTTGAAAATTTTATAAAAAATTGCGAAACTTGCCAAAAGACTAAAGTATGCCGGAAAAACCTTAACAACCCTCTAGTAGTCACAGAAACCCCAAGAACACCATTCGAAAGAATTAATATCGATTTATTTGAATTCCCAACTCGAAATTACGCTTTAACTATTCGCGACGAGTTAACTAAATTTACACAAGCCCATGCAGTCCCGGACAAATCCGCAAAATCCGTCGTAAATACCTTGTTATACTTTCAACATTACGGTACCCCGCTAAGAATCCATTGCGATTACGGTGGCGAATTTGACAACCGTTTGCTCAAAGATCTCTGCACCCTCTACGACATAAAATTAACTTATTCAAGCGTAGGACATACCCAATCGAACGGATCCATAGAAAGATTTCATGCTACTTTAGCCGAAATGATAAGAATCCACAAAACTGAAAACCCAAACGAACATCCTTTCACGATTTTACCATATGCAGTAATATGCTATAATAATTCGGTAAATAAAACACACGGTTTTACCCCATATGAACTTATCTTTGGTCATACGTCTAACAGACCACCTGAAACCTTATATAACCAAAAAGAGTTAATAACCAAATACGTTAGAGATTTAAACAACAGAATATCCCACTACTATAAAATAGCCCGTAGTCGAACACAATCTCAAAAAGAGAAAGCAAAAGTTCGTTTCGACAGAAATGTTCCTCAAAAACGATCTGAGTACAAAATAGGTGACTTAGTTTACGTAAAAGAATCACAAATCAAAAACAAATTGCAAAACAAATTTAACGGACCTTTTAAAATAAAAGAAATTTTCCAAAATTCTGCTACCTTATTAAATCTCGAAACAAAACAAGAAACTAAAGTAAATTTTGATAGAATGAAACCATATACTGAAAATTAAATTTATTTTCAGGTTTCTCCTGCTGTTCGGATCAGCACTCTGTCAATACAAAATTACCCCGATCAATAACACTGTTGGTGTATACTACCACCAAGACACGGACATCGTGGTGACAAATGACAAATGGACTCTGCTAGTGCGTAAAAACATTTCATCCCTCAAAATAGCTTTTGACAAAAATCAAAATATCTTAGACAGAATCTTGTACACTCTCAATAATTAAAACAGACTTTAACCTTTTAACACAAATATCCAACTCTATAAAAATGAAATTTGACGAAATCTTTTCAGATACAAAAAGATATAAACGAGGAATACTTAACGGTATCGGTACAATATTCAAATCCATAACTGGAAACCTAGATGCTGAAGATGGCCAGTACTATACTAATTGTATAAATAAACTAAATAACGACGAACATCAACTGGAAAACTTAATCAAAAATCAAATTTCAGTTACGACTTCTGTTATTAAAAACTTCAACTCGACTATACAAAAATTACAAATTGACGAGGAAACGTTTAACAAAGATCTCGATGAAATCGAACGCACAATTCAAACCATGACTCAAGCTATTGAGGCTGCTCATATAAAACTAAAATTCTTATACATTTCCGAACAACTAATGGCGAGCTATTTGCATATCGAAGATAATTTAAACGACATTCTAAATTCAATAACATTTGCCAGACTAGGAATCATTCACACATCAATCATAACCCCTAATCACTTAGTGACAGCACTACAAGAAGTTTCACAGAGCTTACGAAGGAACAATTTGCCTCTCCCCATTAAATTATCGGCAGTTGCTAAGTATTTGGATATTATTGAATTACAAGCGTTTCAAATGGATTCTAACTTAGTATTTGTTTTAACAGTACCACTTGTTGAACTCCAAAATTATAACACCTATCGCCTATATCCTATCCCGATACTTGATAACAGAACTGGTCTACATCACATTTTATCTATTTCACAAAAGTTTATCGCGAGAGACGATGATTCTTTAATGTACATACCTATACAAAATTTGAAAGAATGCAAACCTCTTTATTTTGGAACCAAACTATGCTCAAACCTATACGCTTATCCCATCGATCAAAATGCCATATGCGAAGCCAGAATCCTCAAACCACTAGCTAGACTCCCAGAAAACTGCCAGACCTCCTTCATCATCAGCCAAGGGTACAATGTCCAAGAACTTGAAGACAACTCATGGCTAATAATTAATTCCGAACCACTTCACATTACCATCAACTGTCCAAAGAGAGAATCCACAACAGAGCTAATCAACAAAAATTCCATCATCAAACTACAACCAGGATGTTACGCCTATGCAGGCATCACCCGAATACAAGCCAGTGCTAAAGACTTTTCCGAAATTCATCCTATCCAAATTCCTTTTGAATGCTGTAATCACATGCCCGACAAAATCAAAATTCCAAAATTAAAACCTCTCAAATTAAACAATCTCGACGTAGAAGACCTAGATATTGCTAAAAACAAATTGGACCAATATTCCAAAGACCTGGATGACCTCATAAACGAACCTTTTGTGACCAAACACATATCTTGGTTCACATATTTCATAATCACTCTCATCATTCTATTAGTTCTACTTTACATAATCTGTAAATGCAGAAGAAGAAGATGTGGAGCATTGCGAATCCAACCCTCAACGGACAACCCTCCTTCACCTCCTTCAGAGCGAAGCAGAGTTTTTACCAAATTTCCTAGACTGATCCCTCCAAGAAAGCGACCCGGTATTAAACCTCAAGAAGAAGAGGACATCGAGTTAACATAGACTTTCATATGTGGAGTTTTACCCTTGTCTATTAATTTAGACCATTGTATTTTATTCTTATTACATTTATGTAATGTACTACTCGCTTATTATTATTCTACCAATTTTAACTTTTATGTATTTTATTATTTTGCTTTGTATTCATTCAACATTATTTCAATTTATTTTGCATTATATTCATTTAACGTTTTTAACAATTTTCAAAAGTTGCTGCATAACATCAACTTTTTTATTAAGGGGGAAGTTGTTATATAAAATTATACGCCATATCATCAAGATATAAAGCGACATTACAGATAGCATCATATTACAGTATTAGATAACAGCTTCCTTTGAGAATTGCTTATGTAGATATTAAGTTTCATTTTAACTTCTCACAATATTATGCTGATTAGCTAGCTTGCATTTCCTTTGTTCAACTTTGGCTGACACATCATTTGAAAACTTATAAATAAGACTAACGAGCATTTGTACCTTCAGTTATCATACTCACTTCATATTAAATGTATCATACATAAATTGTATCTTTTATTCAGGAATCAACGTTGATTCCTCATGTAACCAAATAAAAAGTTTTTAAAAAATCAATCACGCAAACAGTGATCTAACATATATATATATATATATATATATATATATATATATATATATATATATATATATATATATATATATATATATATATATATATAATAGTAATCATTTATTAATTCCCATGGATCAAATACATGATATAGGACAAGTTAAATTAATTTTGGCACCATTGTTCACAAATATTTACAAAATACAAAAAACACAAAAATACAAAAATATCTATCTATATTAGCTACGAATTCAGAAACTCATTTACAGAGTAAAATGCATTCACAATTAATATGTACGTATATATCTCAAAACTCATATAATTTTTTTCTGCGCATAATTAAAAAATTGTTCTAAAAGTTGAGTACTTACTATCTATGCAGAGAAACTGCTGTTCAAAATTTTTCTCTAAAATGGCGTTTTTTTTCCTAATTTGAGTGGACTAGTATTCCAAAATAAATGCATCAATCAAAATCGCATGCACTAAAAAGTAGTTTATTTAAACATTTTAACAATATGACATCCACTACATAGCATAAACGTTTTCTTTGACATAACCTCAATTGTAGTGACATTTAGCAATTTGATTTACATCGTTTAGCGAACACAATAATACAGTGAAATTAGACTTTTCTGATCTAACAAAATATACCCTTCATTTTTTTTAAATCGATTTATTTTGGTGTTTTAAAGAAAATATTAAAAATCGACAATGAGATCACTATGGAATAAAAAAATTATTCAAGGTCAAAGTTCACAAAAACGTTTTTTTGCGAATATCGCGCTTTCTATGGCTCGGAGGCCAATTGAGGTTATTATGTAAATGAAAGATAATGAAATTCCGTACAAAAATGATCTCTTCCATTTTTCATGTACAACGAACGGTTTAGGCAAAAATGTGCTTCGAAGTTTCAGCGCAAGGCATAATATGTTCCATATAGTCCATGCATACAGGATAGAATGGAGTAGTGAATATAGTAATGAACATAAAGGAATGTATTGTAAAAGTATAAATGAAAGCATTAACAAAAAACTGTGGTTTAGTTCATTTCGAACTACAAACAAAAATTTTGTTAAGACAATATGTAGACTTCGAAACAATCATGGAAGATTTCCATATCATTTAAATAAAATAGGAATTATTGATAATCCTCATTGTTTTTGCGGAGAAGTAGGCACATTATAGCATTTAATATTAGAATGTCATCAAAAGAGAAATTCAATAAATAGTTTACTCGATTTGTTGTACGAAATGAATATAAACAAGCCTTTTAATGTAAAAAATTTATTAACGCTAAACAATGAAAAGGTTTTATTATGTATCTACAATTATATTAGGGTTGAAAAAATTGATATATAAGGAAATGAGTAAGCACCATGTTTAGAATAGAAGTTAATCAACGAAATTTTGTAACATATTTATAATATGTGAAAAGTTTTAAATTAATTGTAAGTATCCTCTGTTTTTTCCCTATGTGGTTCCCCATTCTTTCCGTGGTCTAGTCAGTAACGTCTTAAGTCGTCATGAAGGACCCCTTGACGCACTCATATCTTTCCTCGTTAACTTCCTTATAAAAAAAAAGAAAAAAAAACAACAAAAAAACTAAAATGGAAAAAAAATATACAAAAAAAAAGTAGAATAAAATATAAAAAAAAACTATAAATCAATTCAATAATAAGTACATGAAATATACATTAAAAAAATGTATGTGTGTATGTATATATATGTATATATTAAAATATAAATAAGAAATAGTTAGGCAGACATATTTTTAGAATTAAATTATAATTTTGTATAATGGGTATGGGAAGTAGTCATATTAAATTTAATCCACAGTTGAGTATAAGTTAAAAAAAATGATAATAATAATAACTTACAAAATTAACCGGCCTGAGGTGTCATAATGATTACCAAGTACAACACATCAACTTCCACGTGGCGCTGAGCTAATGATTTATTAATAAATCAAAGCCAATATTGCGAATACTACTACTACTAGTCCATGCATAGAATAAGTGCTTGTTTTATGTATAGTATTTATTAGCTGATCGATATATAAAATAAAATAAATAAATATATACAGTGTGTTTCACTTCAAATGGTAACACCCCAATAACTTTTTTATTTTTTTTCCGCTTTGAATCAAATTTTACTTAAGTATAAAACAAATTAGGATCTACTTAAGACCAGAAAAGCAGGTCGCCTCCTACAAATTCAAAGCCACCTGGGGTACCAAAATATGCGGAGAAAATCAAAAAATCATATTAGGCATTTTTTATCGGAAAATTTTGTTAATAAAACTTGCTCAGAATTGTCCAAAAACTTTAAGTCCAAAATTTGATCAAAATAAAAAAATATTGAAATTTTTATTAAAATAATGTCCAAGTCCGAAAATATCATTTTAATGGTGTTTTTTGTTTGGAAAACTGCACTATGACAATTTTGTTTGAAGTTAAACCCAAGCTGCCAGGTAGTTGTCAAGCAATTTACAATTTTTTTTTAAAATAATTATAAAATGGAGCATATTATGCCTTGCGCGGAAACTTCGAAGCACATTTTTGCCTAAATCGTTCGTTGTACATAAAAAATTGAAGAGATCATTTTTGTGCGGAATTTCATTATCTTTCATTTTTATAATAACCTCAATTGACCTCCGAGCCATATAAAGCGCGATATTAGCAAAAAACCGTATTTTGTGAACTTTGACCTTGAATAATTTTTTATGCCATAGTGATCTCATTGTCGATTTTTAATATTTTCTTTTAAACACCAAAATCTTGCATATTAGAAATAATAGATGATCTGTTTTAAACGAATATTTTTTAATGAAAAAACCGCTGCCCAAGGAATCACTACTTCCACATCCAGATTTTCTATCCAAGTCTCTCATAACGAAAAAAATTTGTATGTGGAGATAATTGTTTATAGAACTTTAATAATATAATATTTGAAATCGTATACCCCAAAAACTCATAAAACGATATCTCACACGGTAGTGGGGTGGAGGTGGTGATAGGGGGGTAGAAGTGAGGGTGGATGAAGTAAAAAAATATTTTCAGACTTTTGGTTCTTGTACACACACTAAATGACAATTTTTTTCATCCCCTTTAATTAGTTTCTCTTGTATACACTAAATACCAATTTTATGGGGTCTTACCTGCTTGATTTACCCCCTATTTACCCCATTTTACCCCCAATCTTTCGACGGAATAAGATGAAAATATAATCTAGTTCCAGATCCCGTTAAAGTACGTATGCCTACCAAATTTCAAGTCAATATCTTAAACGGTTCCAAAGTAATCGTGCGCACAAAAAAGTTACAGACCGACAGACAGACAGAAATTTGAACAATAAAAATTTTCAAAAATTTTGTTGTTGTTACTATACTTCCACTGGATGTGGAAGTAATTAGGAGCTTAGTTGATATTGTGTGTGTGTCATAGTTGTACAGTTATAAAACCTAAATTGTACTTTCATTTGAAACGTCTAAAGAATGGGCTCTTTTAATGAATTTCATTTAGTAGTTGTTACTTCTTGTGGATAAAGTATTATTTAAAATTAGACGATATTGAAAATTTCAGATGAATCCGATATGTGGTTTTCGAAATATACGACTTTTAAAGAGCACTGTGCGACCAACATCGCACCGAGAAAATTAGCCTAAAGAAAATCTTTGCTACCACTTTTTTTGCTATTAGAACATATATTTTTTTTATAACAGTAAACACTCTATGTTGCAGTTAAAAAAATCGGTATGCTGCGGCACTTCACAGTAACAGAAATATTTTTTGCTGGAATAATAAATAGTCTATACTGTAACACAATAAAATATTTTATAAATCTTTAATTTACAATAACTAAATAATTTCTAACTACCATTGGAATGTACTTTGTTACTTCAGAAAGTCAAATTTTGTATAAATATTTTAACTGCAGTTGAAAACTTTATTATTGTTCCTAAAAAAAACTTAGCTGGTACAAAAGAGAATTCTTTAAAAAATTGAGTTGACGCATGCGCTTTGCGAAAGTAGACTCGGTTCTCGTCATAAGAGTGAAATTCTAATTTAGTCTTCTTATTGTTTTCTTTGGTTATGCTGCGCGGGCTGGAAGAAGAATCTCATTATTGCATTATTCTCTCATTCCTTACAATACAATCATATTTGTATTGGGGCCACTACTGACCAGAGTAGCATACCTATAGTACGTGCCACGTGGTGTGGTGCGGTATACGTGCTAATCTTTGGGTATTGCCGTGTGCCTTGTACACAAATTATGTATTAATTGGTGGTGAAGATATATTTTGTGATTAGTGATTACTGATTAGTGGTGCAAAGCTTTTCGATTCCAATTATTTTCGAGTTGTAGTTATCGTTATCCGTGCTTTGGCAAAATTTCTAGTAGGTATGAAAATGACATATTTATTTATCAAAATGTTGTTTCAAAAAGTTTTAATGAGCATTTATTTTCCTTTCTTGTGGAAATCACTGACATAGAGAGTTGCATTTTCTTTCGAGTTTTGAAAATTTATGATACGTACGTTATAATTACACGAAATGCAAATAATTATGTCTCAGTATGATTACGTTAAGAAACGTGAAACTGATTTCATTTATTTATTTTCTGTCAAGAATTTTCAATTTTCATCTGGCAATGTTCATTCGTCCTTTGGAAAATTTTTTAGTATAATTGAGGAGCTTCCAGTAGAAAGAGACTAAGTGCCAAAAGTAAAATTTAAACAGCTTCTTTTATTGGCAACTAACCGCTTTCTGCATATTAGTAGGTGGTATGTAGACATTTTTGATTGCAATAACTTAGAAATTTTACTTTCGGCACTTAGCCCCCTTCTACCGGAAACTCCTCAATTACATATTATTTATTTATCAAAATGTTTCAAAAAGCATTTCTTTTCTTTTGTTGTGGAAATCACTGACAATAGAGTTGCATTTTCAGTAGGTGCCTATAGGTTAATAAATGTTATACTGGTTTTATTTCTTTTTTTGCATTATATACAGCAATGTATTTTTCAATAAACGACTCGGACATTAAAAAACGTTTATGTGATTATAAAACCACTTTTTCCTTGTCCTGAAAAAATGAATCATGCACCTAGCTAATTTTGTCTATTTAATTTAGAAGACCTTGTACAGGCTTTTCAGGATTAACCATCAAATTTTAAATTTGGATGGGACACCTCAAAATATGAAAAAAATCCTTTATGTATGAAGGTATGTTCAGAAATGCAACGCTGAAGAATTATACCACAAAAATGGCAGCTAAAAATTTTGAAATGGTACAACTCCTTCATGAGGCATTTTCGGATACCTATTATACCTCCATAGGAAATATTTTTCATATTTAGAAATACTTATTCCAAATTTACAATTTGATCGGTTAATCCTGAAACACCCTGTATAATGGCAATAAAAATCTTACTAGGGTAGCAAAACTATTTTATAATGCCAGCAAAGTTACTTTATAGTAACAGTAAACTACTTTACGACTATAGGCAAATCAATCTACAGTGACTCCAAGTCTTTTTTTTTGTGGTAGTGAAGTCAATTTATATTCCTTGCAAGTTACTTTATACTGACAGAAATATATTTTGCCAACAACAGCAATTGCTCCTTAACAATAGTAGCAATGTTATCTTCCTGGATCAGAAAAGTTATTTTTTATGAAATAAGTATACTGTGGTTGTAAAGTACTGCCAGCAAATCAAAATTTTCTGCTACAGCACAGTACTACACTGGCGCCTATGTTATTAGAGTTTTCTGCTACTACAGCTTATTTTTTCGCTATGATGGTGAAAAAATTTTCTCGGTGCGTGACGTCAGAGGATAGTAATATAAATCGGTGAAAATAGTTGATAAATTGAAATTCTTCACAAACACGCATAAGTTTCAAAACACACTGATTACGTTAACGATTTGTAATATTGTGAAACTATAATAACGCGCTGCGCTAGCCGCTTCGGCTAGCTGGTTCCTATCAAGTGACGTCACGGCCGATGATTTTTTTTAGACGATTTATAGGTCTCACAAAATTCTAGTTTTTTGCACAGAGTCTTAAAATTATAAGATCTTTCCGATAATCAAATAAAAAAAAGTGTTAAATGAGCCCATTAAACATTGTTTAACATTCATTTTTATATGTTACAGAATCTTAATAGAAACGTTTTAAGATTTGTTTCAAATGCAACGTATTATGACCCAAATGAAACATTTCCTGAATGTCGACTGAATTTAAGTTAATTTCACAAACTTTATAGAGAGTTTCTGGTAAACATTTCCAATGGAACCAATTACTAGATGACTGAAACGCTTCTGGAGTGTTCATTGTTGTTTAGGGGCATTGTTGTTTGAAGTATAAATTATTTATTTATACTTATTGAATTTAGCTTGATATTGATTTTAGACTCGACCATTTTAGACCCCCAAGTGAATATTTTGAGGCCAAAATTATCAACTTTTTCGAGTTATAACACTTGCAAAATAATTTTTCATAAACAAATCGGTTTTTTGTAATTCTAAAAAAAAAAAACGGCCCACAAAGAAGTGGTGGAAAATTTTATTTATGATTAGAGAAAGCCATTAAAATAGTTCTTAGGCAAATCAGATAACTTACTTTTTTCGTCTAAGTGCACTCCAATATTTAAATCTAGTTTAAATTAATATTTTCAATTTTTCATTGTCATTAGATAACAGTTAGTACTTAAAGCTAATTTCATTAATAATTTGAATATCCTTTGGATTGCCTAATGGCTATATAATGTTTTTGTATATTTACTTAATTGATTTCGAAATAATTTTAATATTGGATTTGATTTAGGGATGTATTGAACCAGTGACCTATGAAATGAAAACGTACCTATGGATTATTTGTGCAGTAGCATTAAGCTTCAGTTTAGTCCAAGTTTTTGGAATAATTTTTGGCATTAAATTATTTTTGAAACTAGAGTCCAGTGAATACGAATCGAATTACAGCCCTAATGGAAACGAAAATCTACTTTCAGAAAAACAACTTTAATCATGTTATAAGCTAATATATTATAATTAAATAAATAATAGTACAAATAGAGGAGAGTTTTATTTTCTTAATCCTTATTTAAATTGGTGTTTATATAAAAAACAATTTACTGGTCAATTAGTAGTTTTCATCCAATTTTGTTTAATTCGTTTTAATAGTATGATTATCCGTGAGGATTTAGATACTGACATTTTCCGGATATGTAGTTTAATACATAAGATGAGATGAGATGAGATGAGATGAGATGAGATGCGATGGGATGGGATGGGATGGGATGGGATGGGATGGGATGGGATGGGATGGGATGGGATGGGATGGGATGGGATGGGATGGGATGGGATGGGATGGGATGGGATGGGATGGGATGGGATGGGATGGGATGGGATGGGATGGGATGGGATGGGATGGGATGGGATGGGATGGGATGGGATGGGATGGGATGGGATGGGATGGGATGGGATGGGTTGGGATGGGATGGGATGGGATGGGATGAGATGAGATGAGATGAGATGCCCAGAAAAAAGGAGGCGGTTATCCTCAAAGGGAAAAGGGACAGAAGACATATCAGCTTCCAACTGAGAGACGTCCAAATTATCCCCAAGAAACACGTGAAGTACCTAGGAATAATAATCGACGAAAAGGGGACTTTCGGCGAACACATCAAGCATACGATCAAGAAAGTAGAAGCGAACATAGCATCACTTTCGAGAATTATGCCCAATATAAAAGGACCTGGAAGCAAGAAGCGGGAGGTCTTATACAACGTGACACAGTCGATACTGACGTATGTCACGCGGCTATAGAGAGAAGACGGCATAGACAAATGCTAATAAGCACCCAAAGGAAAGCGCTATTAAGGGTCATAAGTGGGTATAGGACGATATCTGCGAGCGCAACTCAAGTAGTGGCAGGGATACTCCCCATAGACCTTTTGATAGATGAAAGGAGAAGACTCTATGAAAGAGAAGACGGGGGTACGCTACAAGCCAAGAAAACGGAGAGAGAGACCAGCCTGGAGAGATGGCAGGCGCGGTGGACGGACACGCTTGATGTAGCTCAGTGGACCAAAGTTCTCATACCCGACGTGAGGACATGGGTCAAGTGCCGACATAGACATACGGACTATTTTACAACTCAGATGCTGACTGGACACGGATCCTTCAAAGTCTATACGCACAGGATAGGCAAGACAGAAGAGGAGATATGTGCATACTGCGAACACAGGGACACAGTAGCGCATACAATGTTCGAATGCATTAGATGGGAAGCCGAAAGACAGAGTGTAAATCTGGAATTAGGAGTCATATTAAACGAGAACAACATCATTGAACAAATGATGGAGAACTGCGAAAAATGGAGCTCGATAGAGAAATACATCAGAAAAGTGATGAAATCAAAAGAGCAGGAAGAGAGGGACATGCAAAGGAGACATGAGAATTGAAGCAGAATCTCCCACATTCAGATGCATGCTGCAAAGCGATTCCAGGGTGTGAGAGTGAAGAGGTGGGGGTTTTTAGTGGGTGGAAATCCCACACTACCACGGGCCGTGGTGTCTTTGAAAGATTTTCCCCCACCGAAAAAAAAAAAAAAAAAAAAAAAAAAAAATGAGATGAGATGAGATGAGATGAGATGAGATGAGATGAGATGAGATGAGATGAGATAAGATAATTTATTCACCATTAAAAGTACAGAGTACAAAGTAGGTTTTGTCAGTACAAAAAAAAATAAAAGTGATAAATAAACGCAATTCAAGTAATATATACATACACACACATATTCAATACATATAAAAACACACAAAATGTCAAAGTTGCTTGCACAATTATAATACATCTAATTATATACCCAGACAGCACATAATATCCACTGGATGTCCATATTAAGTCCATATGAGGTCCTTGACGTCCGTGTACCACAAACGGATATCCACTGGATGTCCACTTGTGGATTAATTTTGGTCTTTTTCTTTGGAAATCCACTGGACATACAATGGATATCCACCAAGAAGTCATACCCACTTAAAAAAGTTATATAATAACTTGGACCTTGTATTTGAAGAAACATTAAGTTTTATTAATTTTTTTTATGATACAGTAAAATTTGTATTAATTTGTTTCATTGTATCATCTGGATTGCAAGAATTGGTATAAACTTAAATATTACCACATATTATACCAACTATTCTACACGCATAAAATACAGTGAGAGGCCAAAATGACCAAACAGTTTACCGTTGATTGGAATATTTTAATTAAGTCCATTGACTTCTTACCGTATTTATGTATTTGTAAAATTTAAAAACCGCGCGCTGTAGTTGCAAATTAAAATTTGATTGGCTCAAGTTGGTAAACTGAACATGTGATGTGACTGAACCAGTGAACAGCCACAAATCTTGATGAACAGTGGTGTTGGCGTCTTCTTGTAGTTTGCATGTTACGTGGTGTATTTGATTAACATAAATTTTTAAAAACAGTTACCTTTATTCGACAAATAAATCATATATATTTTAAATATCTCACATTCTTCTGTTCGACAGCTTCATACTTCTATGTTGACTTCTTCGTCTCATAATATGTTGTTAATTGTATTCTTCAGTCTGTAGCGGCCTAGAAAGAAAATTAAACACTTTAGTTTTCTAGGCTTAATGCAACAAATTTTACTCTTACCTGTTGAACACTTTGTTTTCTCGTCCATGTCATCCTAGCCCATATATCCTCTATTGGATCTGGTATCATAAATCGCTTCTTTGATGTCCAGTGAATACTTCTACATTGTATTTCTGAAATAAATCGTAGAAATTATTGTTATGGATATAATAGATTCGTAGGTTAAGTCTGAGTTATTTTGTGTTTCATTAATATTATCTGGTTTTAGAAAAATATTTAAGGTGTTTTATGAAATAGGATAGGTATATAATTCGTACTTACCCACATGTTTTATAATCGGTTGTTAGTTTCTTTGATTTGATTCAATGTAAAATAGTCCTGTTTGTTTATTTCGGCAGTGTTCGTTGAACTGTCAAATTTAATATTCCCCCGTCCCTCTTGTTAAATTTCTAAAGTAGTCTTCTTGATATGAGGTTCTTGTACAGCCTTGTAAGTGAGTTTCGACTGCTGTTAGTAGATGGCGATACGTGGTCTATTTCATCAATATTCTTCAAGCAAATCGAATATAATTCTAGGCGGTTTTTTTTGGGAGGATCTTTTTTGTGATTGAACGATATATTTGATCGGTGTGAATTTCGGGAGCACGTGGTGATTTTTGAGAAAGGTAGTTATTTAACGTTTGTGTTGGTGAATTCATTTTATGAGTATTAGCACTCATCCTTCTGGAGAAGGGAGATTTGGCCATACCATTCGTACGTTGGAAGTTCCAGTTTTGGTATTATTTTTGGTAATTGGAGAGATGGAGCTTTTTGCCCAGTCTTCTGGAACCCCAAGCCGTGTTAGCGGGATAATTTACTGCCTTTTGTACACCACCTTCACACCTGGATCCACTAAATCGAGAAGAAAACCCTCTAGTTTTTAGGAGGTAATAATTTATTCTATTTTAATTTTAGTCGAAACATTTCACGTAATTTAGATATTTTATGCTTAAATAATTTGTACTTACTTGAATGAGTTATTACAGTAACATTTGGGTGATTTTTAACTGGTTGTTTAAAAAGTTTTTGGTTGATTAAAGGGTTAATTATGGTCACATTCTTGTTGCTGGTAATCAATTAATTTAATTAGAATTTATCTCGTGAAAATAATTTCTTAATAATTTTTCTTGAGTATACACTGCACGACAAAATTAAGGTAACCAATTTATATCTTGATATTTAATAATTTAAATAAATTTGTTACATTTACTATTGCTTTGGTGGCTAAACTTTTATGGTACGGTTTCTTCATTTTATTAGAATAATAATAATGATAGTGAAGTAATAGATATCATATACTTACCAGGGAAAAATCAAACTCTACTCATCTTTTTGTGGTAAATATAATTTCTTTTGAAAGCAAATTGCCTGACAGCCTGAAATATCATATTCTGTAGGAAAAAAAAATATCTAAAGGTACCACGAATTTTTGGAAAAATTATTTAAGCATATACTTACTTAGTTTAAAGTATATTTCTATATCTTTTCCTAGGATATGGGGTACTCATACTTGTGTATCCTATTTTAGGGTTTTTATGTTTCCCCTTTATTTCCCGTCAAGAGAAGTAGCTAGTCCAGACTGGTTACCTAGTACTACGGGAGTTTGGATTATTGTTGATTAAGGGCTATCTTGCTGTGCTCTGCTTAGGACTTTGCTGCTTTCACTCGCTTTGCTGCATGTATGCCGCCATCTGTAGACTTTTTCACCAGCTACTGACTGACACTGTGTAACCAGCTAAGTTTGCATGCTCATAGATCTTATTTATTACTTACCGATTTAAAAAATTGCAGATCACCTCACTCTATTTTTTTTTGTTTGTTTGTTTAAATATATGATGTTTTATTAGGTCAAAGCTTATGATCATATTTGTTTTTATAGTCCATTTTTATAGTAGGTATTAAGGTGTAGAGCTCTTTATTTCTACCTGATCATACAGAAGAAAAACGCTAATTAAGTAACTTTAATTATTTTGGCCTTCAACAGTTGATGATATATCTAAATATATATACATATATATTTTTTTTAATATTATTAATGTTATTTCTCATAGAGCTCACTGGGCTTTGCTTATTTCCTTTTTTTTATGTCGTTTTGTCTAGTGTATGAGAGGAAACGCATTGTTTGTTACCTTTTTAAGTAAATAAGTTTCTTCCAAGTAACACTTGCACTATTTTATATATTTTATTTATTTTATTTTTTTTGCTACTGTACGCTGCGCGTGTATACACGTTCGGTAAATCTCGCCACAAGTTTACTGGCATATATTTATAAGTGTATATATATATATTTTCTTTTATTTAGCTTAATTGTCAGGAAATATCGTTATACTTACTGAACTACTGAACCGGTTATAAGTACTGTAAAATTTGATCTTTTATTTATAATAAATTGTCGAACATTGGTGTAGCAAAAATTTGGCCTTTAACTTATTTAACCGACACGAATACTCACCTCAGCTGTGAGAACAAGCTTATCTGGGTTTTCTTGGTTAGATTTGATATTGGAGTAGTAGCAGCGTTAAACCAAGTGGCGCCCCAATCTTAGTATTACTTTTTTTGACCCGGCCCGTCTCCACTGCGGCTGGCAGGCCGCTGCTTCTACTTTAGCAGTTCAGGGTAAGTGTTGAGGTAAGATTGTCTCCGGGGGAACGTCACATGCATTTTGCAATGCAAATAAATGGCTTCCGACTTCCGATTTCCGAGTGCTTGTTTAGCATATATTAAAGAATATTATATATTATATGTAGATGTTATTTAGTGTTGTTTTATGTTTTGTGGTCAAGATCATAGAAAATACCTCGGAAAATACTAATGCCCAAGATTTCTCGACGTAATTACAGACTTGCAAAGGCAGTAAGGATTTATCTCTACATAAATATTTTGTGGCTTAAACGACAATAATAATAGTGATGTACAAGGAACACAGGACTTTTATCTCCACATTAAAGTGCAAACTGCTGGTAAAATACCTTTTCTATCAAGGTTTCATCTGCAGACAGAAAATTTGGCTTCAACAAACAGAATTTATCTAATGGTACCTACTTCATTAATTTAATTGGTAAGTTGTATTTGTTTTCCCCATTATCTGTGAAAATGTGTTTATATTTATGTAACCTTCCTACTATCTGCTTTTACATCATATAGAGACAAGAAACTTACAAACGCAATAAAAATATAAACACGAAATTTACCGGAAAGACTTACGTACAAATATTTTGAAAAGACACAAAAAATGTCTGCCGATAAGATATAGGTAATGTTTACTGAAATGGTACTTATTAATTTACTGATGAAAACAAGGTAATTTGTTATTTTTCAACACAAAACAAAGATAAAAACGGTACTGTAAATCGGAATTTTTCGTCAAGATGATTGCTTTTTTAACTTGAGCAATACAATTTCTTTACACAAAAACGGAACACAAAATTTACATAAATACACAAAAATCACAAATAGGTAACCTGAAAAAAATATATTTTTCGAAAGCACAAATTTTATTATCTAATTAACTTTTTTAATTAGAACGAAGCCCCATCGTTGGCACCGCCAATAATACCGAGCCTTTTTTTCTACATTCAATATAGACAAAAATACTATTTCAAGCTCAAGAATCAAGCTCAAGCTTCAAGAAAGCCCCGCATTGAAGCCAAATTATAACACCCTGTCTCTCTTGGGGTTATTTAAAATGAATTCTAAATAAATAAAAATACGAAATTAACAATAAAATAATTTATTGACAAAGTGGTAGAGTAAATTAAAATAACACTACAGGGTATGGGCGAATAAATTTGTGCTAACGAATACAAAAAGTACAAACAAATAATCAAACAAATGTATAGATGTACGGAGAGACAGACAAAACTGTACACAAATAAATTATATACATATTGTAACGTGTTTCCACCCTTAGGAAACTACCCCTTGCAAAATCCGTGGGTTCCAAAAATTATAACAAGAGATTGTCCACTAACACACTTTATTAAATATTTACTGGATACTTCACAATACTATTGTTAATTTAAATACACTTTACTGACTAAAAATCACAATGTTTATCACTTTGTTTCTTTTTGAACTCTTAACCTCACTTTCTATACTTTCTGAACTTTCTGAACTACTCGCCGAGAATGCGATCGGTCTTTTATACCTAAAAATGACAGATCTCGATTGTTCTGTGATGACGCCACCATTCTCTCGATAATTCCAGATGTCACTTTGGAATCTTCTGGTAGGTTCTTTTTCGAGTAGGTGCAAATACACTACATTCATTCAGACATTCGATCTGTTGAAGTTTGCCTACTTTTTAGTAACATAACCTTAAATTTTAAGGGGTGCAACATATTACACTGCCCCCTCCTTAAGCCTGAACGTCCCGGTCAGGCAATTCAGCCTCTTTCACATACTTCGCCAGTCTATCCAAGTGTACGATCTTCATCTTGGACTTTTTGTTTCGTTGAATACGATAGACAACATCATTAATTCGGGTAATAACAGTATAAGGTCCTTCCCAAGGAGGTTGAAGTTTCGGTGACTTCCCTTTCTTCCGCTGTGGGTTGTACAGCCAAACCAGATCTCCTGCCTTGAACCCTTCTGAACTACCCTTACGGTCGTATCGAGCCTTCATTCGGTCACTGGCTATGGTGATTTGGTCTCTAACCAGCTCATGAACATTTCTTAGCCGTTCACTCATTTCATCCACATAGCTGTTCACAGGAAGCTGTTCTCCGCCTGGTGTTCCGAAAATCAAATCACACGGCAGTCTGATCTCATGTCCAAATACTACACGGGCTGGTGTTTGTTTCGTAGACTCGTGGATAGCAGCTCTGTATGCCATGAGGAAGAACGGTATGTGGAGATCCCAATCGCGTTGATTCTTATGAACCACTTTAGAGAGATGTTCTTTCATGGTCTTGTTATGTCGTTCCACCATTCCATCTGATTGCGGGTGAAGGGCTGTGGTCCGTGTTTTGTGTATCCCCAATAACTTGCAGATTTGCTGAACTCAAAGTTCCTCCCTTGATCTGAGTGCAGCTCCAGGGGTACACCAAACCGACATATCAAATTATCTACCAAGATTTTGGCGACAGTGACTGCTTCTTGGTTTGGAATTGCATAGGCCTCTGGCCACTTACTAAAATAGTCCATTGCAACCAGTATGTACTTGTTCCCATCCTTGGTTACTGGGAATGGGCCGGCTATATCGATCGCGATCCTCTCGAAAGGAGCTCCGACGTTATACTGCTTCATTGCACCCCTACTTCTAGTCTGTGGTCCCTTACTGGCTGCACAAATTTTGCAATTGCGACACCAAGCTTCCACATCTTGACGACTATTTACCCAATAAAATCGTTCTCGTACTTTATTCAGGGTCTTATTAACGCCGAAGTGCCCACCGGATGCTCCATTATGCACTTCCTGAAGTACTTTCGGTACTCGACACCTGGGAATCACTAGACGCATAACAACTTCCCTGCCATCCGGGCTTTCCCAAGCTCTCTTTAGCAGCCCGTTCATGACTTTAAGTGAATCCCATTGGGCCCACAAAGCCTTCAATCCAACTGCCTTATCCGAAACATCCTTCCACGCTGGTCGAATTCCTTTCTCCTTTGCTCTCAATATAGCCCCAATTTCTGTGTCATTCAGTTGTTCTTGTCTCAGGGCTTCGGTTGTCCAATCGTCCGGAACCTCTATTTTAATAGTGTTGACGGCCACCGTACCCTGCAATTTATCAACGTGGCGGCAGTGCTTGCAATCTTCCTTGCATGGTCTTCTAGATAAAGCGTCTGCGTTCTTATGAGATCTTCCAGGTCGATGTTCTATTTTGAAATCATACTGTTGCAACCGTTCTATCCAACGAGCCAGTTGACCTTCAGGGGTTTTCAACTGCAACAGCCATTTTAATGCAGCATGGTCGGTCCGAATCTTGAAATGTCTTCCATAAAGATATTTATGAAAATGGTCCACTGATTTTACGATGGCCAGTAACTCTTTCCGGGTTACACAATAATTTCTTTCTGGTTTGGACAGCACCTTGCTGAAGTACTCGATCACTCTTTCCTGCCCATTCTGGATTTGAGACAGCACAGATCCGACCGAAGAATTGCTGGCATCAGTGTCTAAAATAAAAAGTCCTTCCCGTTGTGGGTACGCTAGCACAGGACCAGTGCATAGAGCTGCCTTCAATTTTCTCCATGCCGTTTCACATTCCGGTGTCCATTGGTACTGCACTTTCTCTTCTGTCAGCCGGTGTAATGGTTTCGCAATTTCTGCAAACCCTTCCACAAAGCGCCTGTAATAAGTGCAGAGGCCAAGGAAGCTCCGTACTTCATGAACGTTAGATGGTCTTGGCCAATCTCGTACAGCAGAAATTTTGTCGGGGTCTGTTTGTATTCCATCCGAAGACACCACGTGACCAAGAAATTTGACTTCTTTCTGGAATAGCAGGCACTTCTTCGGGTTCAACTTCAGGTGGGCATTCTTGACTCGCCCAAATACTTCTTGAAGATTTTTCAAATGTTCTGTAAAGTCCTGTCCCATAACAAGCACGTCGTCAAGGTAAACCAGGCACGTCCTCCAGGTTAGCCCTCGCAGCACGAACTCCATCAGTCTTTCAAACGTAGCTGGCGCATTGCAAAGTCCAAAAGGCATCACAGTAAATTGATAAAGACCACTGCCTGCTGAAAACGCTGTCTTCTCCTTATCATCAGGATGAAGCCCCACTTGCCAGTATCCACTCCTAAGGTCTAACGTAGAAAACCATCGTGAGCCTGCCAACGTGCTTAACGTGTCGTCAATTCGTGGTAATGGGTAACTGTCTTTCTTCGTGACATCATTTAATTTTCGATAATCGACACAAAATCTTAATGTTCCATCCTTCTTGGCAACCAAAACTACTGGCGATGACCAGGGACTCGTCGACTCCTCAATGACTCCATCTTGTAGCATCTTGTCTATCATTGCCGAGGCATCTTCTTGTTTTGCTAATGGAAGCCTCCTAGGTGGTTGTCGAATAGCGGGTGAGTCGCCAGTATTTATCCGATGCTGGACTATGTCTGTTTTTGTAAGGGCCTCTGTATTCTTGGCAAATACTGAACTTTCCTTTTCTAGAAACTTGATTGCCTCCCTTCGTTCATCCTCAGATAAATACTCCAACTGGGTACTCAGCAAGGTCAAAACTTCCTGGTCTATTTTCGTAGACGAACTTCCCTCTGTTTGTTTCTCGCACCTCGCTACCCATGTGACCGGTTCATAGGAGCCAATCGGTTTGCCTTCCTTAATTGTCACCGAGTGGGAATTTAAATTAACGACTCTAATTGGGATTTTGTCTTTAGTCCGGGTTAAAGTTCTCGCCACAATAATATTGGCTAGGGACTTAATCGATTCGTCTTCTTCAACTAGGCCAATACGGTACCCTCCAGGATTTCCTTCTAAGGCAGCATCGATCATTTGTTCTGAATGAGCAGGAATCTTGATCGTCTGTGTTGTTAACAATCTCGCTTTATGGAATTGGTCATCTGCGGTTGCCAGAATAAATTCCTCATTTCCAATTTTTAAGACTCGCTCACCTACGTCAACAATAAATCCCTGCTCTCCCATGATGTCTAGACCCAAAATGAAATCATCCATAATGTCAGCCACAATGACCTTGTAATTTAACCTCAACCGTCCAACCTGCAGTTCCAAGTTGACCTCTCCATGGACCGCAGCCCTGTCCCCCGTGGCTGTCCGAATGATTACTCCATTTTGCTTCTTGTCAATCTGCAAGCCTGATATAAACCCTGGCCGCACTATTGAAGACGTAGCACCGGTGTCAATCGTAAACACGCATTTTCTTCCATTCACATATCCTTGCAACAACAGACTACTTGGAATTCTTTGGAGCTGGGAAATCTTTATTTCTCTGGGGGCACCGCATTCCCTAGCCAGTGCTGGCTATCCTTAGTTTTCCTGCTTCTCTTCAACATTCACAGCATTTACTCGACTCTCCGAGTTCTGCTGTCGACAGTCTCGTTTCATATGTCCCACCTTGCCGCAGTTGAAACATTTAATACCTCCGCTCGGCTTTCCTTTATTTTGTTGTTTTTCCTGCTTTCCGAGGCCATCCAATTTATCGCATAATTTGGTGAATATTTTCTGCATCTCAGTCAGCAAGGGGTTCTGGTTCATTTCTGGTTGCGATTCTTCGAGAGTCACAGCTCGCACTCTCGACCTTGGAGTATCCCTGTAAGCGGCTTCTACTTCGAGTGCACGCACCAAAGCTTCGCTACTACTTTGGTGTCTCGTCAGTCTCAGGACTCGCCTGACCTCTTCGTCCCTTATACCATCTAAAAAGGCCCCCACGGCTAATTGTTCCTGGAATTCTTTAGGTGCACTCGGATACGCCAGGTGTGCCAGTCCCTCTATCGCAGCTTCAAATTCTTGTAAACTTTCCCCAGCTTTTTGCATCCGGGATTTCAGTTGAGCCTGGTATAATTGGGCAAGGTGTTGATCGCCATACCTCAAGTCTAATGCAGCTTCCAAGACTTTAAAGTCCCTTTGTTTCTCAACTGGGATGGTTTGGAGTAACTCTGAAGCTTGGCCCCTTAATGCTAGAACTAATGCCATGGCCTTTTCCTCATTATCCCAATTGTTCGCACATGCTGCTGCCTCAAACTGCCTCTTGTACGTCGTCCAGGAACTTTGGCCATCAAAAGTAGGAGGTTTTAGTCGCTGTCCTGATGATACCACCTGCTGGCTTCCTCTATCTCTCAACTGTCGTTTAAGCCGGTCTATTTCTCCTTTGACTTCTTCTTCGAACTTGTTTACTTTTTCTTTAACTTCATTTACCTCCCCTTTGACTTCGCTTACTTCCTCCTTGATTTCACTCTTTAGTTCTTCATTGGCAGAAATGATTGCGTCCTGTTGTGTTTTTATTTGATCGCTCAGAATTTTCCTTAATTCTTCCTGGCGTTTTTCTTGTTCTTCTTTTTCTTCTTGGCGTCTTATTTCCAGGTTTTCCATCATTTTCTTTAATTCGTCTCTCTCTTCTTGACGTCTTCTTTCTTGCTCTTCTTTTTCTTCTCGACGTCGCTTTTCTTGTTCTTCCTTCTCCTCTTGACGTCGCTTTTCTTGTTCTTCCTTCTCCTCTTGACGTCGCTTTTCTTGTTCTTCTTTCTCCTCTTGACGTCGCTTTTCTTGTTCTTCCTTCTCCTCTTGACGTCGTCTTTCTTCCTCTTGACGTCTTCCTTCTTCATCCTCTTTTTCTTTCTGACGTCTTATTTCCTGATCTTCCATAATTTTCTTTAATTCGTCCCTTTCTTCTTGACGCCGTTTTTCCTCCTCTTGGCATCTTCTTTCTTGCTGTTCTTTTTCTTCCTGACGTTTTTTCTCCTGTTCTTCTTTGTCTTCCTGCCGTTGCTGCGCCATCATTTTTTGGAATTGTTCGAATAAGTCCTGTATTTGTTTATCGGATGCCATACTTCTTGTTGTTACGGGCATACGATGAAATTAAAATAAAATAAAATAAATTTAACTGTCACGTCAATATCGGTAATGGAACTTTCTAGACAAATCTCGAAATAGCACGAAAAAGTCTTATCCAGAGTCTTTTGTCACTATCCAGTTCAGAGAATTTAATAATCTCCACTAATGTCCAAATAGAAAAGTTCTAGAAATTTTCACGCACTAAATGAGTCTTTTTCAGTGTCTCTATCACTTCTCAGTTCAAAGGATTTAATTATCACACTAATGTCCTAATAAAATGTTCTACAATGTCTCAAAAATGCACTTAAACACTATTTTCCTGTTCGAAAACAACCCTCGAACAATGTCCAGTAAATTAGTCCTGTGTTAGCACTAACCCTCGAGAATCCTTCTCGAACACTCCAGCACAACTTCAGAGCTCCTCTTGTCATAAAATTCCGCTTCTGACACCAATTGTAACGTGTTTCCACCCTTAGGAAACTACCCCTTGCAAAATCCGTGGGTTCCAAAAATTATAACAAGAGATTGTCCACTAACACACTTTATTAAATATTTACTGGATACTTCACAATACTATTGTTAATTTAAATACACTTTACTGACTAAAAATCACAATGTTTATCACTTTGTTTCTTTTTGAACTCTTAACCTCACTTTCTATACTTTCTGAACTTTCTGAACTACTCGCCGAGAATGCGATCGGTCTTTTATACCTAAAAATGACAGATCTCGATTGTTCTGTGATGACGCCACCATTCTCTCGATAATTCCAGATGTCACTTTGGAATCTTCTGGTAGGTTCTTTTTCGAGTAGGTGCAAATAC
Organism: Rutpela maculata; assembly: GCA_936432065.2. NCBI lineage: Eukaryota > Metazoa > Arthropoda > Insecta > Coleoptera > Cerambycidae > Rutpela > Rutpela maculata. The sequence goes on along the minus strand of OW386288.2, from coordinate 102,454,962 downwards.
ACTACATTCATTCAGACATTCGATCTGTTGAAGTTTGCCTACTTTTTAGTAACATAACCTTAAATTTTAAGGGGTGCAACATATTACAATATTTAAAAGGTAACAAAATACTAAAAGCAATATAGTGGATATTAGCCAATTCCGTAAATATTCAAAGGAAAAACAGCTATAAAATTGTTTACTCGCTTACTAAAAGAAAATTTGAAACAAACTGTTTTCGAATGAATAATAAAGTATTTACCTAATTGTGAATCCAAAAATAGTACAATAAAACTTAACTAAAAACATACAAAATATGGTGTATATATACCAGCTATTATTCACATATTTACTTTTTGAATAAACAATTATTCATATCTAGAGATTAAAATTATATCACAAGAATGTGTGTCTATATACCGAAAACGAAACGGAGGTAAAAGGTACGCTTTTCACAACATCGCGGAAGAAAACACTGCACTAAAGAGTTAATCGTTGCGATGCTGGCCTTTTGAAACATAAAATTGTTTGTTTTTTTTTTTACTTATATTGAAGTTGCCTGGCAAATTGAAGACACTTTCATCGAAATGCAGTACACCTCCAGAATTGAGCACCAAAGTGTACGTAGACTCAGAACAGCATTAAAACATTGTTTTTACGTACAATTTTTACACACAAAAGAATATTTTTATATTCTACTCTCGAAAAAAACAAACATAACCCACTAACAGGAAATGGTTAATTGTACATAATTGTTAATGTTACGCATTGAAAGTGTTAATATTCATCTTCATTCTAGAATGCATAATTTTATATGTGCAGATCCTAGTAGAGACGTATTGGAGCTCTTCAATGTACAATACAGTTTATATGCATTGGCTCCACTAAGTAATCTGTTCTGAATTTGAGAATAGAGTACCGTTAAGCCCAAATCCAACTAGAGCTGAGCTTATGCTTATAAGGGGAATAAACATAGATATTTTTACCATTTGGAGTAAGTGTAATCTGCATTATATCATTGAAACATGCTAATATTCATCTTCATTTTAGATATAGAATGCATCATTTTATATGCGCACATCCTGGTAGAGACGTATTGGAGCTCTTCAATGTACAATACAGTTTATATGCATTGGCTCATTTGCTTCACTAAGTATATCTGTTTTGAATTTGAGAATAGAGTACCGTTAAGCCCAAATCGCAATAAAGACGAGCTTATGCTCCTAATGGGAATAGACATAGTTATTTTTACCATTTGGACTCGAGTAAGTGTAATCTGCATTATATCATTGAGACATGCTAATATTCATCTTCATTTTAGGTATAGAATGCACCATTTTATATGTGCACATCCTGGTAGAGACGTATTGGAGCTCTTCAATGTAGAATACAGTTTATATGCATTGGCTCATTGACTCCACTAAGTATATCTGTTCTGAATTTGAGAATAGAGTACCGTTAAGCCCAAATCGTACTAAAGACGAGCTTATGCTCCCAAGGGGAATGACAGATATTTTTACCATTCGGACTCGAGTAAGTGTAATCTGCATTATATCATTGAAACATGCTAATATGCATCTTCATTTTAGGTATAGAATGCACCATTTTATATATGCACATCCTGGTAGAGACGTTATGGCAACTCGCTTGCTTGTTTTGGTAACGAGGGAGATTTAAAAAAAGAAGAAGACAATAAAAAATAACCAAAAATAATGAAGAAATGATAATATATATTTTTACTACAAAATGAATTATACCATATTAAATATCCATCTTGATGTTAATATATCCCCTTAAATTAAATTGTTTTTATTATAGTTCATAGCACTATAAATTGATGACCCCAACATTTGATCACAAAATTAGGAGAAGATTCATTTGCGAGATTTGGACGATGCTTGGACCCTTTTTTAAAAAAGATTTTTGACGTCCCAAAGGAGTTGAAACAATTTTTATCTTTCCTTTATATTCCGAAGACTAAGAAGATTGAGAGGAAAGTATGTTGGACAATATGTCATTTAGAAGATATCATCAGAAATTCCCCCTACCTGAATTCAATTTATTTTCCCAATAGTCCCAGAATTCTCTCCATATTTTAGAAGTTAATCGAAGTTAATCGCTCCCCATCTGAATCTTTGTTATAAGGTGAGTGGGTTGTTTTTGCGTATTCCTTCGTTAACTTTGAAAACAATTTATCATGTCACATCCTGTAAACGATATTTTAGATGATAATCCAGTGGTTTTACCTCACAGTCACTATATTGCATTTGTCAAACTGCCCCCATTTTGGGTTACAAAGCCTGAAATTTGGTTTACTCAGGTCGAGTCACAATTTGCTATCTCGAGAATTGTCAGTGATAGACGTAAATATGACCAAGTAGTAGCTTCATTGCCGTTGGAAGTAATAACTAATGTGTATGATATCATTGCCAACCCTCCTGATAATAATTTATATGAAAACTTGAAAACTTCGTTAATATCGCGGCTAACTGCAAGCGAGGAGAAGCGCCTCGATGATCTACTTTCCGGATCACATATGGGGGACCTCAAGCCATCGGACTTTTTCTGATCAATGTTGAATGTAGCTGGAGGCTCTCATACGGTAAGCCAAGAGCTTCTAATTAAATTGTGGAAGAGGCGCTTACCCCAAACTATTAATATCGCTCTTACGGCCTCAGGGAAAACCGAAATTAAGGAAGTTAAGGACATTGCAGACCATGTTTGAGAGCCATGTCAAGGTTCCATGCTAGCATCTACATATTCCCGAGATACGGTACAGGCTTCAGTTTCACCATTTAATACAGAACCTGTTCCTATTATATCTGATTTAGTAACTTCTTTCAAAAATTTTACGACTAATTTTCTTAATCTGGTCTCACAACGTCAAGAAGTTTTTGGTTCGCATTCAATACAATCTCAAATTGCCCTGAGAAGTACTGATCCTCAGGCCTCCACATCAGTTTGCAACAATTGTAAAACTAACAACAGTTCAATGCCTAGAACTCGTTTTTTAAATCGCAGTAATTCTCGTGATAATAATCTTGATAGATTTGATCCTACAAATAATACCGTTTGTTATTGGCATCAACTTTATAACGATAAGGCTTTTAGATGTGGAGGCACCTGGTGTAGATATTTTAAAGGCCTTAAATGGCTAGAGATCGACGATGATTCTTTGACATCTGACGTTAACCCATCTGTCAATAACCGCCGACTCTTTATTTACGATCGCTCAAATAATTTACGATTTTTAATAGATACCGGATCTGATTTATTAGTTATACCACGTAATACTTTTACCGATTTAAAGAGAAATTTTGACACGGTATTGACCGCAGCTAATGGTTCTACTATACATACGTACGGGAAAAGATTATTAAAGGTCAATTTAAACTTACGAAGAATTTTTCCTTTCTTTTTCAATATAGCTGACATTTCATTTCCGATCATTAGAGCTGGTTTTTTATCTCATTTTGCGTTAGTAGTTAATTTAAAAAAAAGCATGTTTAATTGATAATATTACTAATTTATCAATAAATTGTTTAATTAACAATAGTCCCTTGGACTCATTTAAATTATTTCCTTTAGAGAATGAATTCAATGAATTACTTTTACAATTTCCTAACCTAATGAGTTTTCCAAACTACAATTTACCTGTCAAACATTCAGTTGTGCATCACATTGTCACTGAAAGACATTTACTTTTTTTCACGTCCACGTAGATTGGACAATATAAAGTTTAGAATAGCTAAAAATGAATTTAATAATATGGTTGAGTTGAGCATATGTAAACCATCGTCTTCCTCCGTCTCTTCGCCACTTCACATGGTAACCAAGAAAGGGCAAAATGACTGGAGACCATGCGCAGATTATAGACAACTAAATATGGTTACAGTCCCAGATAGATATCCATTACCTCATCTACATAATTTTAACTCTCGATTATATGGCTGTGCTATTTTCTCAAAAATTGATTTAATTCGAGCTTATCAAATACCAGTCGCAGAGAGTGATATTTTCAAAACAGCAATTACTACGCCTTTTGGTTTATTCGAATTTTCTCGGATGCTTTTCGGCCTGCGTAATGCTGGGCAAATCTTTCAGAGATTTACGGACGAAGTCCTTACCGGTTTGCCTTTCGTCTTTGTTTATTTAGACGATATCTTAATGGCAAGTAGTTCAAATGTGCAACATTTAGAACATTTAAGACTTGTTTTTGAACAGTTAAGCCAATATGGTATAAATATTAAACCGTCTAAGTGTGTTTTCGGAACTAATGATTTGACCTTTTTAGGACATCATATTTCTTCACAAGGAATATTACCTTCTCCTCAAAGAGTTGATGTCATCAATAATTTTCCATTACCAACGACTCTTAAACAACTACAATGTTTTATAGGTATGATAAACTTTTATCATCGCTTTGTCCTAATTTCGCCGAAATGTTGGTCCCTTTACATTCCTTCTGTACAAATTTATCACATAATAAAATTGCGAAAATAGATGAATTTCCTATTACCTTCATGGATAGTTTCTTAAAAGCTAAAAAAGCTTTAGTAGATGCAGTTATTTTAGCTCATCCTTGTTGTAGTGATGATGCATTTTTGTCACTTACAGTTGATTGTTCGAATGTATCCATGGGAGCAGTTCTAGAGCAACGAGATAGCAAGGAAGTATTTATTCCTTTAGCATTATTTTCGCATAAACTCACCATGGCTGAAACCAAGTACTCAGTTTTCGATAAAGAGCTTTTATCCTTATATTCTGCTATGAAGCATTTTAAACATTTACTAGGTCGCAAATTTATTTGTTTTACCGACCATAAGCCTTTGATCAATGCTTTATTCACGAAAGCTGAAAGATCTCCGAGACAAATACGTCATCTGGAATATATTGCTCAGTTTTTTTGTGAAATTAAACATATTCAAGGGAGTAAGAATGTCATAGCGGATACCTTGTCACGTATTCATGACACATCTTCTTTGACCCATGGTGTTTCACCGATTCAAATTGAAAAATCCCCTTTGAATGTTAATTTCGATTTGAGATTATTATGTAAAGCACAAGAAAAAGACTCTGACCTTAAACACTTATTGTCCAATCAATCTTCAAATTCTAAACATACTTTTAATTTAAAGAAAATTAAGATTCCAGTTTTGGATCAATTTATTTGGTGCGATGTTTCTCGTCCGAAACTACGCCCATATGTTCTGACTATTTATAGAAGAATGATATTTGATATATTTCATGGTCTATCTCATCCTGGAATTAAAGCTACTAGGACTTTAGTCACACAATTATTTCTGGCCCAAAATGAGCACTGATTGCAATTTATGGGCTAAGATTTGCGTTAGCTGTCAAGCTGTCAAAGTTTCACGTCACACTAGGAGCCCGCCAGATAAATTCGAAATACCTAAGTGTAGGTTCGACCATATTCACATAGATATAGTAGGACCATTATCTCCATCCAAAGGTTACTCTTACATTCTGACAGTAATTGAACGATTTACTAGATGGCCAGAGGCTTATCCTCTTAGAGATATTACTACAGAGACTGTGCACGTACGTTATTTCAGAATTTTGTGTGCCGGTTGGTGTTCCTTTAACGGTAACTACTGACCAGTGAATTCAATTTGAATCAAAATTATTTAACGAATTTTCAAAGTTTTTGGGTTTTCATAGAATTCGTACTACTACTTTTCACCCACAAAGTAACGGAATGGTAGAACGTTTTCACCGCTCTCTTAAAGCTGCATTAACAGCAAGAGCTAATACGTCACATTGGGTAGACGAACTTCAAATTGTATTATTAGTTTTCAGGACAATTCCCAAAGAAGCTTTGCAATGTTCGTCTGCAGAATTAGTTTACGGTCAAACTACCTGGCTTTTCATTAAATCATATGATACTCCAAACATACCTCTATTTATTGACAAGTTACGAAATTACTTCAACAATTTAAAAATTGTTTTCTCCAGTTCCTCATGTTAATTATAAAATATTTGTTAATCCTGAGATTTCCAAATGTAACTTTATTTTGTTCGTAAAGAACGTTATAAACGAACCTTTACTCCACTGTATGAAGGTCCTTTTAAAGTTTTATCCCGTACAGAAAAGTTAATTACTTTTGTTAAAAATAATACAGTTGTGACTGTCAATGCTGGCAGAGTCAAACCTGCTTTTTTGTTGGTTGACAGATGCAATATTCCACCAACTCATAATAAAAAGGTACGTTTTGCCATCGATACTTTGGCTGGTTAATTGTTCTCTTTGTTAACTCGCCTCTTTTGGTAACGAGGGAGATTTAAAAAAAGAAGAAGACAATAAAAAATAACCAAAAATAATATGAAAAAATGATAATATATATTTTTACTACAAAATGAATTATACCATATTAAATATCTATCTTGATGTTAATATATCCCCTTAAATTAAATTGTTTTTATTATAGTGCATAGCACTATATAGACGTATTAGAGCTCTTCAATATACAATACAGTTTATATGCATTGGCTCCACTAAGTATATCTGTTTTAAATTTGAGAATAGAGTACCGTTAAGCCCAAATCGTAATAAAGACGAGCTTATGCTCCTAAGGGGAATAGACAAGATATTTTTACCATTCGGACTCGAGTAAGTGTAATCTGCATTATATCATTGAAACATGCTAATATTCATCTTCATTTTAGGTATAGAATGCACCATTTTATATGTGCACATCCTGGTAGAGACGTCTTCAATGTACAATACAGTTTATATGCATTGGCTCATTGGCTCCACTAAGTATACCTATCTGTTCTGAATTTGAGAATAGAGTACCGTTAAGCTCAAATTCTATTAGAGACGAGCTTATGCTCCTAAGGGGAATAGATATAGACATTTTTACCATTCGGACTCGAGTAAGTGTAACTTGCATTATATCATTGAAACATGTTAAAACCATTTTATATGTGCACATCCTAGTAGAAAAGTATTGGAGCTCTTCATTGTACAATACAGTTTATATGCATTGGCTCCACCAAGTATATCTGTTTGAATTTGAGAATAGAGTCCCGTTAAGCCCAAATCCAACTAGAGACGAGCTTATGCTCATGAGGTGAACGGACGTAGATATTTTTACCATTCGGACTCGAGTAAGTGTAATCTGCATTATATCATTGAAACATGCTAATATTCATCTTCATTTTAGGCATAGAATGCACCATTTTATATGTGCACGCACATCCTGGTAGAGATATATTGGAGCTCTTCAATATACAATACAGTTTATATGCATTGGCTCATTGGTTCCACTAAATGTATCTCTTCTGAATTTGAGAATAGAGTACCGTTTGACCCAAATCCTAAGAGACGAGTTTATGTTCTCAAGAGGAATAGGTACTTTTACCATTAGAACTCCAGTAAGTGTAATCGCCATTATCTCATTGAAAAGTGTTAATATTCTTCTTCGTTTTAGGTATAAATAACATGATGTCCAACTGTATCAAAGAAACAGTGGATTGTTTAATACGTAAAATTATTCCTGTTCATGAGGAGACGCCCTTTCAAAAACAGATATCAATTTAATAGAGCCTCATGTATTTTTAAAACTACTATGCACTAAAGAACTACTTGACACGCACCTTACGAGTGTCGTATTTTTCTCATAGTGTCATTCTAAAGTAATCTGTTTTATTTCATAAATATTCATAAAATCCTAATGATACCGTTACATTAAAATACAATTGATTTGTAAGTGTCAATAGTAGCAAAGAAACAGTTAATTGTTAATATGTAAAATCACCCATTGAACATCTGGATCCGCCCTTTCAAAAACCGACATCAATTTCATAGACCCTCATATTAGCCCAGATGACAGGGAACGTTTTATAGTGAAACCCACAAAATTTTGCAAACTAAGTAAACTTTTTTCTAATGAGTTCGTGAAGGTGTATAGAACAATATCCGGAAAAGTTTACATTTCGCTCGGATGCAGAACATTTTTAAAAGTCAGGGTAGGAATAAATAAAAAATACAGATGGACAGACCACGTGTTTCTGAACAAAAAATATCCTAATAAAATTTATCGCTAAAGCCACGGTATTCCTATAAAAAAATAATGAAGTAACTTTGTCACTCTGCGCGGCCAGCGCAGAGTTAAATGCATACTATGGAACCTCTAAAAATTCTTAGCTGTTCTATCGAGTAAAATAAAGCTTTTCTCTCTTTCTGATTACACGTTTTAAACATTTTTCTTAGTAAATAGAAGAATAAATAGTGAGTATGGAGGGAAAATATAATATAATATAATTATCAATACATACACAGACACTACACATAGCCGATGAATCGCTCGCATGAATTTTTACGTGCCTTTACTGTATTGTATTTATTACAGGTACATCTATCCACATTTCAGCTATATCCAATGGATTCCTTATACATTTGTTAAGTATTGGAAAAGTTCCAGAATTTATATTCAAAACAATCAAAGATATTTTCATAGTTATAAGGATCGTGAAAATCGCAATTTCTTATCATGATCTGATTTAACATATTTTCGAAAAAATGCATACAAGTAAACGATTTTGTGTTTGAACATACGAAAAATATACATTTTTTCCGAAATAGTTGATATGTTATTTTTTTCCAATGGGTCAATTTCTCGACAAGTTACAGCCTCCAATATATATATTTATCAACAAAAATCATCAAGCAAGGAAATTAAAATGATTTGAGATGTACTTTTTTTTTAATTCTCGTTACTACAACTTAATACACCATAATAATCATGAAGTGTACATACTTTTCAACAGTTCTCAATGAAGAAAGAATTTTTTGAAGGGCCTTTATTTTTTTCTATACTGTTTATTGCGACGATTGAGTTCGGGCGTGATAATATATATAAGTATATTTTTCCCATCCATCCTTTGCTTGTATTGTTTAAAACAAAAAAGCATCAGAAAGCTAGAATTTCCATCTTTTAAATGAACCAACAATCGTATAGTGACATGTAATTCAGTGCGTCGGTGTCACAGTCATGCGTATTCAAGCGCGTGCACGCATGGATCTCGCTCCGAGTTATAACGTTACACTTGACTATTTTTTTCCGGGAAAATCGTGGCTTTAACGATACATTTTGTTAGAATATTTTTTGTTCATAAATACGTGATCTATCCATCTGTATTTTTTATTTTTTTCTAGCTTGATTTAATTTCAAAATTTTAAGAAAATGGATGAGAAAAATTTTTTATGTTCTGCATCCGAGCGAAATGTAAATTTTTCAGGATATTGTTCTATACACTTTTACGAATACAGTAAAAAAAAGTTTAATTAGTTTGCAACATTTTGTGGGTAAATACCTTCATCGACTGGGCTATATATTTTTAATACTAGTATACAATAAAGAACTATTTAATGACTATAGTGTTTTAGTTCATAAACATTTATTAAACCCTATAGCCGGAGAGCGAAACCCCCGAATTCGACACATGCTATGCAACTCCCGAACATACAAAAACAGACAGTTGATTCTTATGTAAAAACACCTCACAAAACATATTTTTGAGGTCGCGATTTGTTTTGCAAAATTGGAAAAAATTGCACTTTTTCATGATTTTTACGAAAATCACTATTTTCGCATTTTTAATGTTCCCATTCCTCTATATCTGTTATTCGTTGCCATAAAAAAATGATATTTTAGTACTGCAATACTCAAACCTTTCGCTTTGCAACGGTTTGTGCAAAAACAATATGTTTTCATATGACTGAAAAATAAATAAGTATTAATGAAAGAGTTACCACTTTTGTATACTTTACAGCGACAAAGTGTGAATCGAGGTAACTTTTTTATTTTTCAAAATAACTGCTTACTGTAATTGAGTAAGCTGTAGCTAATGGAATGAGAGCATTTTTATATTTGGAGCGTTTTTTCATAAAATGTATATTAAGTGAGAAAAAGGCCGTGTAACATGAATCATGCCCACGGTGCTTTGGCTCGCAATCCCTAACCGTATCGGGCAACACATAGTTTTCATTCTATTACGTTCTATGTGAGTAAGGAGTGTTACAGTTCACTGATATTACTTTTTTTATAATACATTATTGTAAACATTGTAGTTTTTTAAAAAATACATAATATTCTCAATATTTTCAAGTGGTTAATGATTGACCGTATTGGTATGACATGAAGAAATCGGGTGAGAAATTTTTACTGTAAACATGTGGACATTCCTAAATATAATTTTTTAGCTCTAAATGTTACAGAAGAAAACTATTACACTCGACATCATTTAAATCGGACAATATGTCAGTGGCACTGAGAGCTGTTTTGTAAAATAAAGAATTTTTTTCTAAGAATCCCGTTTATCAAGCCCAGTGTAGAAGATCGTATACGAGGATTTTTTATCAAGACATACATGTTCCTATGAAAAATGCCGACAGTAAAGGCACTACTTCGAAATTACAAACCAGACTGAGTATGTCTACGGACAGAAAAAAAAATGTCTTATTTGCAATAGAGAACGCGACATTAAAGGAAACTGAAAGCAATTGTATGTAGGGTCGTTTAACCGGCAAAACAAAATTTTCCAGAAAGCTTTTTTTTTTTAAACTGTTTAACGTCGGCATATTTCCGCTACCAGGGCCTATCACCGACGCCAGGAGACGAGCTACCCCCAACCTGGAAATTTTGCCGAACCTCTTCCCTTAAGAAGAGTAGGGATCTTTTACTTGCCTAACATTTAATAGACAAGGGACCGCCTGCTTTACATCCCCTCCGAAGGATGGTATATCCACTACGTAATCCTCGTCTGAAATTACGTAACTTCCGAGTATACACTGATATACAAGCCTCTAGAAGGTGGGACGAGAACGCTGTATTTCCCAAGATGGGAGCCCATCCAAGTACTAACCGCGCTCGACGTTGCTTCAATGGAATATCGACTGATATTCACATTGAAGTCGCCTCTACGCTCGCCCCTCCAGAAAGCTAAGGAGTTAAATGATGAGCAAATACTACATAGCATTCAAGGATTCGGCGACAGTTGCATGGACATGACAGTAAATGATTTGAAATATCACAATTTATGTGTTAGATTTATTGAGAAAATCTAATACTTTAAAGAAACAAAACAAAGCTAATATTTTTCAATTTAAAGACCTGTTTTTGCAAGCCGTATTAAAATTAGAAAAAAATGTATTGGTAAATGCTGAAGTTTTAACAATAGCTCAAATTCGTCACCTTCTTCATACATAAGCCATTAAATACAATATCTATTGGACTGAATCATATCCAAGTTCAGATGAGATTTCCAAGAGATTAAAGTAACATTTCGGATTTACTAATAATTGCAATGGGTTCAAAGTTGTCTAGTTATGTTTGCTCAACGGCAAAAATAATAAAATTGTTGAACGTGCCAGAAGAGAGCACATCTCAGTCATCAGATACGAAGGATGTTGCCGGCCAGACCAATTCTTCGTGTCACTTACAGTCTGACATCTACCATCTTGCTAAAGTCTTAAAAACAGATATTCATTTATGTAAATATGCAGTTGATAACATAGAAATTACTAAAGAATGTGCTTCTAAAATTATTCCGAATTCATTATGCAATTTTTTTTTACAAAACTGCCTATTTCGTTCAACCAAAAATACCAAACCTTTTTGAATTTGGATGGTACAAGACAGACGGCAGGATAATGCCAATGACGATGACAATTAATGCGAAGCCGGATTTTATAAACATAACACCATGTATTTGTAACACATTTCCATAAGCTGTTTATACGAAGGCAAGTGTGTATATATCGAATAAAAATGTATTTATTGGGTGCTACTGCAGAATTCTATTACCCAGTATATTATTCCCAGATAGCAAAGGCACGTGAAAATTACGTGAAAAAATGGTCAGGAGTGACGAGAAATGACGAGTTAGATGACGTAAATGAAACGAGAAAATGACTTCCTAATGTCTCAGACGAATAACGTCTTTTTCAGGTTATATTTGGTAATCCCCCCACCAGGTTTTTAGTAATAGGAACATATAAAACTACATACTAGTTAGTAATCTACTTGACAAAAATAAAATAATTAATGCATAAATAAGTTTTGTCCTAATGAATTTGTTTGTTAGCCATCCGTAATTTTATTTACATTAACATATCTAATATTGTTTACCATCACTCCAACTTTTTCTCACAAGGGTTGCCTGCAAATTATAAAGTTATTAAATTCATTTTTACTTACCTTTACCAATTGCGGTCCGTAGGATTCGAACCTACATGTCTCCCGTTGACCGTATTACAGTACTGACGCTTACAATACAATACAATCAAACTTTATTATTATTATATATTACAATATATCCCAGACACCCTTGTCCGAATACTGTCAGACATTCACGGAGCGCAGCTCCGTGACAGTTGAATGACAGGACGGAGCGGACTCTGGTCAACCAACTGAGCTAGCTTGGCGACCGCTATTTCGGATGCTAAAAGCAGTATTTATGGTGGTGAATGAAGTCTTTATTTTGTGAAATTGAATTTCTTGTCTTATTTAAAATATATGAAAATCTTTCAGGTTCTCGCTTCGAGTTACTAGTATTTTTATGTATTTATAATTATTAAGAAGAACTTATTTAATTTAATTAAACTGTCATCAGTGTCACCTGAGAAGTACGAGTAGTTGTTGAACAATGTAATTATTGCATTAATTAGTATTAGTGGGGGTTCGTTAAAAAATATATATATTTTCCCCAGATCTCGAAATTGAAGAGCAGAAGGAGAAATCCGAAAAAAAAATTTTCCTTATCTCAAATTTGATGAGCGGTGAAGGGGAAGTCAGGAGTCAACTATTTTAAGAATTAAGGTGTAATATCGTCATCTACAACATAAATAGAATATTTAATGGTCTAAAACAGACCTAAAATTGAAAGAAACCAATAAGCAATTATTACCTTAAAAAAAAACAACTAAAATTTTTTTCACAATAAAAAAAAACGGAATGAGCAGGGGCCGAACCGCCGACCTCATGACTTGGAAGACAACAACAACAACAACAACAACAAGCATTTATTAATATTCACATACAATAATGCGTCTTTCCAGAGTCCGGCCCGGAGCCAGCCAGACAACCACGGCGAACATCGCCGAGGTGGGTGTGAGGTTGGGCGGGGAGGGTCCGGTTTGGCGGGGAGGGTCCGGTTTGGCGGTGACGAAAATTAATTGTGAGTTAAAACTCCTGCCTAATAGGGAAAGGCTTAAATTTAACAGTATCGTGCAACGTAGTACACGAGGGTACTTAAAAATAATTAAAATTAAAACTGTAAAACTATCGATTTCGCGCACCCGCGAACACTTAAAAATTTTGATTGCTGGCACGGGAAAACAAAACTAAACGAGAAAACCCGTTTGAGACAATTCCACCCTGGTAGTCTTCCTGACGCCAGGAAAGTGTCGTGGATAGTTAAAAGTGTGTAATGTTATGTGAAATTGTTGTTTGTTAAGAATTTATTGGTCGAGACTGAATTTAGAGACAAAAAATGGGCAAGGAACAAAAAAGGTAAAAACAAATAGATTGAATAGAGAGGGGTTGGTTGTAGGTTTTGGTGAGGATTAAAGGTGGGGAAAGGAGAAGTTGTCGTAGAGGAAAGTGTGGTTAGAGAGGTTGCCGAAAGTTGCCTGGTATGGTAGGGGGTGTCGGATATCGAAAAGGATCGCATTATGCTGTCTGATTCGTGTTATGTTGCGGGTTAGCGGACTATCGCCCAGCTTGAATTGATAGAATTTTTGGGAGATGTCTTGGACGTAGTCCAAGACATCTCCCAAAAATTCTATCAATTCAAGCTGGGCGATAGTCCGGACGCCTTAAGCACTCGGTCACCAACCTTTCTGAGGCTACTTACCTAAAGACTTTATAGTTGGAACACGCACACGCAACGGATAGATTTTGCTTTTTAATGCATTTTAATCTAATTTTATTATTAAAATAATAGATAGAAATATAATTTAAACAAATAAACTGCCGAATCTTTGCAAACTCTTTCGAATATAAATTATTTTGGATAATGTTAAAAAACATTATATCCTCGAATAAAAACGCCAATACTTATCCCTCACGACACGGTTTATTTTTTTTTAAACTTTACACTCTGCTTACGATAACAAAATGCCATTAGCGAGTTTTAAAGTTTGTAATCCAATAAAATATAAATAAATTTAACACCGAAAAAAGACGACAATATGACGTGATGTGTAGCACGTTATTTTAATGTAATTTATAAGACGTCATTCTGTAGTCGATTTTTAGTGCCCTGACGTCTTTTTGACCAGAATCACCAGATTTTGACGTCATTATAACGTACCCTTGCTACTTGGGTTATCAATATTACTTTATGAATATATCTCGAAACGAATGCCGTACCGTGTCATTTCATGGTCTCTATGCTGTCTGGTGCACAGAATTTAATGCAACGCGTACAACGCTCAAGCTTATTACACTTTTATGACCACCAAACTGTTGTAAACAACGATTTTATGTTCTTCAAAAATTAATTCAGACCTTAAACTACATCCAATACAGCACACCAAATAACGATTACGATGTGTTCGCATTGTGACGATATATCTAGATGCAGACACAAGGTTACACAATTCTACGATGTAAATGTGCTACGTTTACACATTGTAAACACACACGTATGCACAAAGGTTAAACGTCTGCCTCACAATGTAGCCACAGTATACCATTTACATATACACAAATAATTTGATCCACAGTGTGTTATCGGATGCACAGTCATTGACTTCCTAATGTCTCAGACGAATGACGTCTTATGCTAGACGTTAATTTGACGTCTTTTTCATGTTATATTTGGTAATCCTCCACAGGTTTTTAGTAAAAGGAACATATAAAACTACATACTAGTTAGTAAGTCTACTTGATAAAAATAAAGTAATTATAATATTGCATAAATACGTTTTTGTCCTATGAATTTGTTTGTTAGCCATCTTTATATTTTATTTACATTAACATATCTAATATTGTTTACCATCACTCCAATTTTTTCCCACAAGGTTGCCTGCAAATTATAATGTTTATTAAGTTATTAAAATTCATTTTTACTTACCTTTGCCAATTGCGGTGGGTAGGTACATGTCTCTTGTTGTCCGTACCCAGTAAACACACTCCGCCACATCCACATTATAGCCACTCACATTTTAGTGGATTTTTACGTAAAGGTAAGTACCTGCTTGTTTTAACTTCACTGTTACTATGAAATTATGCATTTTTATTGTTTACTTAGCCTATAATTTTCGTTTCGTGACACCGAATGGCGTCATGTGCCATTAAAATTCAAGGGAAAAAAGCAAGTTAAGCTAATTTATCATTTAATATGTTGGTTAACACTGGTTCTTTATTTTTTATATAGAGCATATTTAGCTTATTTTAGATTTAAATACTGGTAATTAAGTATTTTCCAATTGGCGACAAAATGCAGTCACATTTGATTTAATTATTACCTATCAAGTTGAGTTTATAAAAAAAGCCCCAGTCCTAACTTAGTCTATCTTAGTCTTAATTTTTTCCCTAAAAAGTTAAATGTACAGGTTACCCGTATGCCGTTTATAAAAGTCGTAATCCTGTCTTATTCCTAACTTAACCTAGAATTTTTAGGTAAATTTTTCCCAGGGGCTAATACAACAGAATAGATCAGAAATCAATTCCAATTGGTGTGAAAAGTTCGCGTATTTATTTTACGATCAACTTAGGACAAAGGCAAGTTTTTATAAACCAGTCTTAAGATATCAGATATGTTTTAGGGAAAAATTAAGACTAAGATAGGTTAAGTTAGGACTGAGATTTTTTTATAAACTCACCCTTATTTATTTTGCTCTGGTAGAGTTATATTATTTTAATAGCCGAATAACGAATATCCCAGTTAGTCCAGTCAACGAAGCGCTAAAAATCTCCAAAATCTCTAATTTGAGTGCTAATGAATGGATTTTGATGAAACCTTGTGCAATGTGTTTGTAAAGTTGAAAAAAAAAAAAGGTTAGAGTAGAAAATGATCGGAAAAGGTAGAAAACCTGGGTTCCGTAACTTGTAGAATTAAGTTACAAATATAAAAAAAACAATATATTTACCTTTTTTGGCCCAAAATAAGATGTTTTTACTGTTGTGAATTTTTTCGAAAAATGCATATTTTTCGAGTCATGACCACTCGAAAATTCTTAAAATAGAGCGGCAGCTGGCTGGCTTCTTCGGCAGCTCATCGTTTTATGAATTTTGAGATATTTTTATGATTTAATGGATGATAACGATTTATAAAACCGACATCTAGCGGGGCACCTCCTGTCAGGAGCGCCACGAACACTGTTTAAAAATAAGTGAAATCCTGTCATCGTTACAAGGCTCATTTTTTTTGTGTGTACACAGTTTATGTTTAGAATGAATAACATAAGATCGCCAGAAAGTGTGGACCGTCAGGAGGCGCAGCCAGAAAGGTAATAATGACACATCTGAGGCACGGTACGGAGTCAAGTTAGCCGAAAGTGTTAAATTCCTGTATATTTAAGAGCCTATGGTACTTTTGTTGACACTAAGAACTTTACGGGGAGGCTATTCTATTGTTGAAGGAGCTTATATTTACGTTCTAAAAAGGAGCCAGAACTTGTAACGATGATTTTAGAGTTCTGACATGAAATATGCGAGAAAAAATCCAATTTTCTTCAAAAGTCCTAAATATTTTCTTTCTGGCTAGCCTTACTGACGGGAGTTTCTTTCTGGGAATTTTTTTCTGTGTTCAAAACATTTAAATAAACATTCTCAACCTTAAAAAAGTTTGTAACGATCATGTTATATAACTCCGTTTTTTTACATCTTTGACCTTTCTGGTTGCGCCCCTGATGGCCCACACTTTCTGGCGATCTTATTTTATTCATTCTAAACATAAAATGTGTACACACAAAAAAAATTGGCTTTGTAACGATGATATAATTTCACTGATTTTTATATCTTGAACTAGGGCCAACTCGACGGGCTGAGATATGCCAGAAGTCTATTTTGTCGTTATTTAAGTTCGATAGACTTAATCAGCGCATAGAAAATGCTTGTAACGATGAGTGTCCGAAAAAGCCACTTAGCTCCCGCACCAAAAGTGGGGGAGGGGAAATGTAAAAGTTGGAAAAAAATCTGACAAAATTCAGGTGAATGTATTATCGAAATAGGTACAAGACTTTTTTTTATTTATTTGCAACTTTTCTGTAAAGTGTTTTCACCGAGTTTTTCCGGAAAAACATGAAAAACTACTCCTTTTTTGAAATTGCAGCGCTTTAAAAAGATTTAACTTAAAAATATGAAAGTATTCAAGTGTGCATTGAGGCCTTCTAAACATTTTTTGTCTCTTGGAATTTTTTTGTCTTGCTAATTTTCCGAATTACAGGCAGTTTTTCACGATAAATAATGTACTATATTTTTTGCACAAAAATACATGAAAATTCGAAACATAAGCGCGATTTTTTCAAAAAAGCATTTGTTTCGTAACAATAAAGAAGATAAAATTCGTGATGTACCTTTTCGGATGCCATTTAAGAATAGAATGCAGTAAACAAGCACTGCATAAAAGTGCGTTATTTCATTATCTTTAAATAAGTATTAAAAATCGTTAAATTTATAAAAAAAATGTATCATGTAATTTTTTTCTTAAGAAATAATTATTCATCTGACGAGAATTCTTGTGGATGTGAGGCACGACAAAAAATTTAGTACATTATTTATCTCGAGAAATATGCATTTTTCGAAAAAATTCACAAGAGTAAAAACGTCTTATTTTGTGCCAAAAAAGGTAAATAAGTATGTTGTTTTTGTTTTCATTTTTGACTTAACTCTACAAGTTACGGAACCCGCGATAAAAGAGATGTTTTTACCCCTTCCGATCATTTCCTACTGTAATCTTTTTTTTCAACTTTTTTATCAACGTCATTGCACGTTGCACAAGGTTTTATCACAGTCCATTCATTAGCACTCAAATTGATTGGACTATGTCAAATTGGAACAAATTTCAACGTTTAACGGAAAAAACTGATAAAGTGTTGAAACTTGGCAAGGATGTTAGGATCTACTATTAAACATACTAAAAGTCCCCAGCTCAAACTATTGCGCCCGAGCCAGCATCTTGGAGAAATGGCGCTCCGATTCAGCTTATTTCTTATACATATCTCTCAAACCATTAGCGATATCAAAAGTATGTTTATGTAAAAAATAAAGCTTATAAAATTCTCTACAGAGTGTTGTATGCATTTTTTTCTAATCTATTATTATTATATTCTTCGGAAATACGAAAACAAAGAGTATATATATTGCATTTCATCGACTCATTTCAACAATTGTAAAAATCACTCGTAGGGAATAAAAATATATCTTCGTATTGTCATAAAATACGCAACAACTTTCAAAATGTCTGTCATGTCTCTTTTAAGAAATAACTTTAAAAAGAAAAAAGTCCGATTCTAATGAAATTTTGACAAAATTAGTGTTAGTTATAAGAACCTTAGCGTTTTTAAAAAAAACAATCAGTCAGCACATATGAAGGTTATGAAATTTTATGAAAATAATACACGTGAAGAGTGTTGTAATCTTTGATAAGATCGTGGATTTAAGCAATTTTAATGATTTCCCGATAATACCATCTTGATTGTCCAAATGGTCAGTACCTATACTAAGTATGTAGTATATCTGTGTTTGTAGAATCTTATCAAAGGTGTTACAACACACTCTTCACGTGCATTTTTTTTCATAAAATGTTTTATAAACTTTTATATTTACTAATAGATTTTTTCAAAATCAATAGGGTTCTTCCTTTAGCTAACATACTGTACTATACTGTCTAAATTTCAATAAAATTGGACTTTTCTCTTTTAACTTACCTATCATACTCACAAAAGTGCCGTAAAGAGAGACAGATGGACAAACTGACAGACTGACAGACAGATATACGACGGATGTTTTAAAGTTATTCGGAATTCTAGAACCAACATAATATCGAGTTTTATTTTTTTTCAGTGATATTTCCGCTTTTAGAAATGCGTTGATCAAATGCCCACACAGCACAGGATGGCCACAGGATATCCTAAAATGATCCCGTATATCCGATAAATGGATTGTTCATTTGGGATGTCGATGGAAAGTCCACTGGTTACCCTTCGGTCCTAATAACCTACATGACTATCTATAGGATAGCCTTTAGGGTTATTGATGTCCTATATAGGGATAACCAAAGGCTATCCCTAGGGCCATCCACAGGTCAACTTGTTGGGCTAATGTAGGTCCCAAATTCATGATAATTGAAAAATTCACCTAAGGTATAAATGAGAATTTTTTTATTTAGTTTATATTTGCATTATACAACGTGATCTACCAAGAAATGCGGAAAATGAAATGGTGTGCTAGTCTTCAATGTGGGAAAGCCACTGCAAAATTTTAGAGAATTCTGAGGTAATTTAGTATATTAAATTATTAGTCAATTTGCGAAGGTACACTACTGATGTTGAGTAAGTCCTGACCTAATTCTGAAGAGGTCGATGAACTTACTGGTGAAAGAACGTATTCGAGTTGTTTACGTTTCCTTAATTAGCATAAAAAGTGAAGCCGGCCGGCGAGATCAAAAAAAGATCCAGCGACAGGTAGTCAACATTGTTGGTACGCTTTGAAGATAATTGGAATTCCAGTGGACCAATTCACTTTTACGAATGAGTTCAAATCATGCCGACAAGGCTGGCTCCGTGCCGTTGGATCGTGTGTAGACCCCTACAGAAACGCGTTTTTTGCTTTCGGTCGAACAATAGTTACACGGCCGTGTCACTGACCAGTTTAACTAAATATTTCGTATATCTGCTTGTCATTTCAGCATCAATGTCTTCGATTTATTTCTGTATTTTTGTAGTGCGATTTGATTAAAATCAAAAAGTCTCTTCTATCTTATCCAGCTTTGCTGTCAGTAGTGTCAATCCCATGTCTGATAAAGTGATATGGTTGTACCGCGTTACGTTAGATTAGTTGAAGTCATTGGCGGCGCATTCCTACAAAAAAATAAGGTAATTTTTTTGGTCATTTTTTAAAAAATGTTCATTTTTTTTACTCCTTTCGATGGGGATAACCTACTGTTAAATTTTCCGCATGTCCTGGTAGATCATGTTGTATTTTCATTGTGACGAATGCATTTTATTGACGGAAGACATTACTTATAAAATATGGTCCTAATAACAGCCAGAATAGGGATATCCATTGGATAACCTATATGACTATCTATAGGATAGCCTTTTTAAAACCTGTATAGGGATAACCAATGGCTATCCCTAGGGCCATCCATAGGTCAACTTGTTGGGCTAATGTAGGTCCCAAATTCATGATAATTGATAAATTTACCTAAAGTACAAATGAGAATTTTTTTATATAGTTTATATTTGCATTATACTTTCATTGCGACGAATGAATTTTATTGACGGAAGACATTACTTATAAAATATGGTCCTAATAACAACCAAAATGGGGATATTGGCTAGCTCGTTATTAGCGCTAGTTTCAATAATTCATGTTAGATGGCTCTCCTTGCACAGTGCAAATTACTTCTGTTGCGATACTCACCTAGTAAGTCTGAAACTACAGGTTGTGTAATCTATCCACTACGCAGGAAATGCACATATCTTGCAAATGCCTCTTTTACACGAGAGTTAATTTGTTTGCAATATGAGATTTATTTATTACGCAAGGAAGGTGAGTATACCCCAAATTTTAAATTGTCTACAGTAATCTTGATTTTACACAAGATCAATTTTGATCCTGTGTAGATACTACGGGTAACCAGATGCAACTATGTGTGGATGTCTGTGGTTGTCCAGATTTTAACCTAAATTGGTCCCTTTTTCTTCCTATGGACAACCACGGGCTATCCTATTGTGGACATCTGTAAGTTATCCCGATTTTAACCCAAACTGGTCCCTTTTTCTTCCTATGGACGACCATGGGCTATCCCATCGAAGACATCCATGGGCAAACCCGATTTGCACCAAAAGGATATTCACAGGAGGTCCAAAATCGGGATTAACCCAGTTTAGGACGTCCCCCGGACATCCCGCTTATCTGCCAAGTATGGCCAGTGGTTGTCCTAAGGCTATCGAGTGCTGTCTGGGTGTAATTTTCTTATTTTAGAAGGTTATAATAACAGATATGGAAAAAAATTATATTACATTTTTTGAATTTCATAAGCTTCATTTTTTATAGGAGACATAATTTCGATATCTGTAATTAAAAGTTTAGCGAGACGTAAGCAAATAACTTAATCTGAGCACCATTTTTTCAAACGCAAGAAACAGAGTTGGGGACTTTAAGTATGTTTAATAGAGGGCCTTAATGAACATCTCTGCCAAGTTTCAAAACTTTATTAGTTTTTTCCATCTAATTTTCCCTATTTGACTGGAATTATATAGGTATTTATAATTTTTTTTCTATTTTAGAATGTAAAACAGACAATTAAAACTATGTCAGTTCGTGGAGCTACTGGCAGTGGCAGTACAATTAGAGAAAATACGGTAAGTGTATATTTTAAGTTCTAAATTCTTAGACATTTTGCATTTGAATTTTGTGAAGACTGTTGTTTTTACCAATTTTCTTCTGTAAGGCGCTATAAGAAAAATTTTATTGTTTATTATTTCATATTGAAATACTTGTTTCGGTAATGAAAAATTTCACCTTCGGTTACTTTTTTTGCCTAATTTTTAATTTAGTTTATACTTAGTGTTTCATTTTAAGTCTGCCCACTCTCATCGAAACTTTGTTATTTTGCTAGATGGAATTCAAATTTTGATGTTTTATAAGTCCACGAAGTTCAAATCATTTTAGAACCGTATTCTGCATGCCCTGCTAGAATCAAATTCTGAATTCGTATATGTATTGCTAATTCATGCTATGCAAAATAGTAGTTTATTTTCAATCATAGTAGCCTCGGCCTTTTTTAAAAAAATGTCATTAGTGTCAATGAAGTTGTTTCAAATTCAATTTAATTTTACTTTAATAACAAAAACAAGTGTGTGGTTGAACTTGAAATTCGATAATGTGTTATATTTGGATACTGGTCTTGTTTGTTTTTATTATTAAAAACCGCTGCCCAAGGAATCACTACTTCCACATCCAGATTCTCTATCCAAGTCACTCACAATGAAAAAACTTTGTGAAAATAATTGTTTATGGAACTTTAATAATATAATATTTGAAATCCTCTACCCCAAAAACCCATAAAACGATACCCCACATCGGTAGTGGGGTGGGAGGGGGGTGATAGTGGGGGGTGGATGAAGTAAAAAAATATTTTGAGGTTTCTGGTTCCTGTACATACACTAAATCACTTTTTTTTCATTCCCTTTAAAAAGGGGGTGGGGGTGGTAATGGGGGTGGCTATTGCCAAAAATTTTTTTGAGACCTTAGATTCTCCTGTATATACTAAATACCAATTTTATGGACTCTTACCTGCTTGATTGACCTATTTACCCCAAATTTACCCCAATTTACCCCCCAACCCTTCGACGGAACAAGATGAAAATATAATCTAGTTCTAAATCTCATTAAAGTACATACGTGTACCAAATTTCAAGTCAATATCTTAAACGGTTCCAGAGTAAACGTGCGTACAAAAAAAAGTTACAGACAGACAGACCGACAGACGGACAGACAGACAGAATTTTTTTTTCGCTCAAACTTAAAATCTCGACGTTTCATGACATTTTAAGCCTATTTGGACAATAAAAATTTTTAAAAATTTTTTTGTCGTTACTATACTTCCACTGGACGTGGAAGTAAAATTATTAAGTACAGAAAACGCAGTAGCTGGCTTAAAATGTTTAAGTGTACATTTCAAATGTTATTATGTACATAGTGTGACCATGCATAGACTTACTACCCAGTAAACATTAATGTAACTTTACCTCTCTGAGAGGTAAGATTAATAGAACATTTTTATATAAAATATTTTACATAATTTTACATAGCATATACGTAAAATAATATCATATTTAAGTCAACATATTTACTTAATTACTTATACACAAGTTTATATATTCGCTACATAATTTTACTTAAAAATGTTTACCTACTTCATTTTACGACATCGAAGTCATGGAACGCGCCAGTATCACGCTCACGCAGCACGCCAGTGTAAAATGATGTAAAATCTAACGTTTGTGTTTTTTTATCATTTTTGTGAAAAATTGTGGATGATGTCTTTTAATAACTTTGATGCAGAACTGTGAACCATAAAGCGTTGTGGCTTTTTTAAATATTATTTTATTTGGACGTTTTATTAGTGTAGAGGTTAGGTGCGAACATAAACATGCCCTCTTGTTTGCGAATTTGGTGTAGGTACATACCTATTTTGGAAGTGCACCATTTTCCAGTGAATGACCCAAAAGTAAGTTTGTGTTGTACCGTTTTTATAAAGATATTTAATTAAATGAAACGTCTTTTTATAGGTTAGAATTATTTCACGGGCAATCGTTATTCTCGACAGACAATTATATCATTACATGGATTTTGTTACACAAAAGCTGTATGTTGGTGCTGTTCCCACATTATTAAGTTCAACTGAATCCAGCGTAAGATACAACTTAATCGTGACCAAAAGCTTTTGCAAAGTACTATGCATAGGTATGGTTATTGTTTACCGACATCTTATAGCACCTACTTTGTGTTCGTTATTGTATTGTACATATATTTCAAGGTTTTGTATGTGTAAAGTAGGCTAATATTTTCCTGCAATTTTTCTTTTGTCCAAAATTGGCTTCAGCACGTCAAAATACTTCAGAAAAATTAGATCAGAACCTTAGGACAAAACCATTGCCCCTTTTTAGGGGATAAAAGAGGTGGTAACTAAAAATTTTTTTTTAATCGGTTTCAACGTGTTAAAAAACAGGATTAGATGGTTCTGATCAAAAGCGCAGCCCTTTTTTTTTATTGTCTTGTGATTAATGATATTGCTTGTATCGCCATTAAAAAAATTAATTTGATCATTATAAAACTACGAAGAAAACTAGAATTGTCAGAACCTTTATGGTTAATTTTGCAATAAATTAAGACAATTAAGATTTGTCATTATTAAAATTATGCTTCTGGTAGAATTAAATCATCTTGGTAAAGGACCCCGCACATTTTCTTATATCAAATGGCTCTCGGTGAATGTAATAGTATAATATAATTTAATATTTATACAAAAAAAGCTTAAGAAACAGTAACAAGCTCGAAAATTGAATCGTTGATTGTGTACTTTTCAGTGGCGTTAATTAACAGTTTGTTTATATGACTGTTAAAGAAACTACTTTTATCATGGTATTCTCAAAAGATTGATGCACTCTGCAACTACAACTTATGCATGAAAAAAGTACTACTTTACACACTTGTTGCATAAATAAGTAGGTATTTTAAAATTATTTAAAACAATTTTTTGCCAATTATTTAACAAATGCATTTTTTTTCACGCTTCACGGCTCCCAATTGGCGTAGAAAACCCCGTTTTTTAAAATTGTTTCTTTTTTTGTGATCTTTTGAAGCATTCTAATAATGAGAAAAAAAATTCTTTATAAAAAATTTAAAATGATTTTAAACAGTTTAAAAAAATTATGTTAACACCACTGAAGAGTAGGAGAAAAATCTACATTCTAAAACAAATTGTTCTATGACTTGATGCACTTAAACAGTCAACGGTTCAATTTTCGACTTTGTTATTGTTTTTTTGGCGTTGTTATAAACATTTCCACTTGAAATTTGGTGTGATGATTTAATGGGCTTATTTAGCAAATTTTTTTATTACATTTTGCAAAAAAATCTCTCCTAATTTTAGAGCGAAATTCAAAAAACCAGGATATTCTAAGATCTCTAGAGGCTTTAAAATTAATCAAGAATATAGACGCTGCGTGAAGTCATTCACTTCTAGTTGCATTTTCATTCCCCTTTTTTTCGGCAGTTAAATGCTGCATACTCTTATGTTGAAATACTCCAATAGTCCCCAAATCATCTCTGGCAGATTAGATAAATCTGATTTTAAATAGCTGGGTTTTAACAGTGTAAACTCAACTTTGAGGCAGACTTTCGCATTGAATGACAGCACTTTGAGCACATCGGTTCATGTTTAAAGCAGTATACTTCTGAAACTTATCGGATCGACCTCAAATTTTCCATTCCATTGGAAGCGTGTTTTCGTAAAGTTTTGTTAAAATATATACATTATTATTTAAGCTATCAAAAATTGTTTAATAACTTAACAAATTGATCAAAATAGTTTGCATCTAGTTTTCTTCACAATTTAGTAAAGGGATACAAGCTATATAACCAGATTTACTATACTATACAGGGTGCGCCACTTAAAACTTCTCAGACTTGTAACTTTTTTATTTTCGAAGCGATGACCATGTTGAGCACATCAACTTGTAGACATGTTTAAAGCCTTTAAATATCCATATAGAGTGATTAATTTTTTTTTTTTTTTGAATGGTTAAGAAAGGAAACTAATTTCTTTGAATATTTTTTTACCTCACCCTGTACATGGACTGTGTTATTGTTTTCTTATAAAGGTTTTAATTAGCTTCAATTTATGTTATTAAAATAAAAAAACTTAAAAAATAAAAAATTTGCAATTTCCTACTTAGTACATTTTAATATAAGTTAGTTTTTAAAAATATTTTTTTTATGTTTTGTTACTGTTTTATTACGCTGAATATTGTTTGTGATATGTCTTTTACAGATAAAGCAAAAAATTATTATTTACATTCCTTTCAAAGTAATTTAAAAAAAAAATCAGTTTACAGTGTTTTTAATTCCTTTCTCTAAAAACAAAAAGAATTTCGAATATGACGTAATAATATAAATTGAAGCTAATTAAAACCTTTATAAGAAAGCATTAACGCAGTTCATGTACAGGGTGACGTAAAAAAATATTCAAGGAAATTAAGATTTCTTAACAATTTTTTCAAAAATTTTTTTTTTAAATGCTTTGAAAATATCTACAATTTGATGTGCCTTAAAACATAAGAAAATTACAAACCTGGGGAGTTTTAAATGGTGCACCCCGTGTATGAAATAGACTAATATTTCAATTATTTTCACAGGTTGTGTAACTGATTTTCAAGTGGCAAATGTCAGAGTGACGAAGGCTGACCAAAGAACGAGTACAATCAGAAACGACCCGAGAAATGC
Source organism: Rutpela maculata (assembly GCA_936432065.2). Lineage (NCBI taxonomy): Eukaryota > Metazoa > Arthropoda > Insecta > Coleoptera > Cerambycidae > Rutpela > Rutpela maculata. The sequence continues at coordinate 102,428,770 of OW386288.2, read as the reverse complement.
TTAACACTTATTGTAGATACTTAGTTAACTTGAATATAGATTAGTTACACAAAAGACACTAGTATTAATCTCTCCTAAATCAACAGTTAACAAAATAAATTAAATGAAATTTGAGCTTTACTAGGAATGCAAGACAAGGTAGGTAGGTGGGTATACATCATTGGAGAAGAAAAAATATCGTATAGCTGCTTTCTAAAGAACATATAGATGACAACGTCGAGGACAACGCTTAATGCCTGGTTTACCTACTGGGATATGCAGAGATTAAGATGGAATTGAAACTTTCTTGATACTAATTAACTTGGTTTAAACTGTCATTCAATTCGAGAATCTTTCCTAAGCTAATATATGTTGACAAATCAGATAACCATATCTTGCATTATATACTTTTTATCTCTTTTTGATGTGGCATGTATTTGTTTTATATACCTACCATAATGTTCAAAATAGCACCCTATACTTAGTACTTTTTAAATATTGATACTAGAGAACTGGATTCTTGGAGTTAAATATATGAATATAAATGCCTCATAAATTGTCCAGAAAAATTGATATTCTTTAGGAAATAACTGGAGGAGACATCAACTTTTATTTTTAAGTAGAATACCTCTGAACATTTTTAGAAAGTTAGATAGTTTTATATTTTAAGTATAACCATTTTTTACAAAAAAATTTTCATTCAAAATATAAAACTACTCAGCTCTCTAAATAAGGTATCCGACTTAAAAATAAAACTTGGTGTCAACTTCGATAATTTTCTGAAAAAATATATTTTTCTGTATAACTTATAAGGAACTTTATTCAGATATCTAACTTTAAAAATCTAATTGTGTAGTATCAATATTTAAAAAGTGCTGGGATATGCTATTTTGAACATACGGTAGGTAGATAAAATATATACAAGCTACATCATAAAGAGATAAAAAGTATATAAATTACGTAGCGTAAGATCACTATCAAGTGGATGAATATACATATATGCTACATCATAAAGAGATAAAATTAGTTACGTATGCTTTACATAGCAAGTGGTTGAATTTACATATACGCTACATCATTTGTTCCATACCGTGAGGTCACAGTGTTACCTCTTCACTATGTAAAAATCATATGCACATGTTGCTGACATTTCGCAGAGTATGCACATATGATTATGCGTCACATTTTACATAGCACGTTACTTCTGCTAAACTTAGTTTACGTAGCATTTACGTATATGCTATATATTTATGTTTGCTGGGTATTACCTAAGTAAAACCCAAATAAACAGATTAAACGCACTTAAACAAAAATTGAAATACTAATACTAATACTGCCACTTTTGACCTTTAGTTGGGTGTTTTATTAGTACGCAAAAAAAATTGAACGTTTGTATTGTCCAAATAGGCTTAGAATGTCACGAAACGTCGAGATTTTAAGTTTGAGCAAAAAAATTTTGTCGGTCTGTCTGTAGTTTTTTTGTGCGCACGATTAAGCATTTAAGATATTCACTTGAAATTTGGTAACTTATGTATTTTAACGAGATCTGGAACTAGATTAGTTAGCAATGGGCCAGCCTCTCTACTACCAATACTCAACTTTAACATTATTTTTACTGACATAAATGACATGACATCTTATTAAACATTTTTAAACTATGATAATTTATTTCTTAAAAATTTTTAGATGTGGCATGAAAAGTAGTTCCAACCACCGCAGACTTTGAATGTAAGAAATACTTAATCCGTTGTGGAGATCAAAGAAGATCAAGAAAGAAATAGCTAGGTGAATTTTTATTATAAGGCATATAACTGTAATCATATCTTGAATATATATATAGTTTCGGAAATGTTTGTTTCATTGATCACTTCAAATTCATTTAATACTTTTTACATTTTTAAATCTAATTTCTATTATTTCACTTAGAGACATTTTTCTGGGGCCCCACTTTAGTGAGTAATATATAAAACAATTAAAATATCTAGGTATACATGCAAGTTTATACGCAAATATCAAACAATTATGTATGAACTGCCTTTTTATATATTTTCCGAAGTCTCAAGAAAAATGTAAGGAAAAGGTAAGTAAAAAGAGTGTGAAATATACCTTTTGAGTAAAATTTCAGCAATATCAGGCTACTTTGATGAAATTTTTTTGTCTGAAGCCATTACTTTTAAAATGAATGAAAATAATCTATTTTTCAACAAATAAATCTTCTTTTATATTACGAAAAAATAACTCAATGAAACTTAAAAATCACTGATGAGATTTATATTTTATACCCCGCTCCAACAGAAAATGATGAATTTTGTATAACGACTCTCCCAACGAAAACTATAGTAACTCATAAAGTTCGTGTTTCAGTTACAATAGTTGAATAATTGATTATCAAGGTAAGATTTCCCTAGAAAACTATAGTAACTTTCTGTGGAGATACAGGAGAAGTAGTACATCGTGAACTATATAGTAAGTTGTTACAATTCTTCGATTCTTAAGGACACCATTTAAACATTTAATCACAATTTTCTCAAAACTGAAATTGAGTTACTATAGTTTTCGTTGGGGGAGTCGATAAGTTATGTTTCCTCATATTGAATTTTTTGATACTGTTTTTTATCGAAAAAAATTATTTCATCAAAGTCGGCTGACGTTTTATACATAGTCTATGATTTTACATTCTGAACAACTTTTCTCCTTTTTTTTTCATTTTGAAAAATAAAGGTGTACTCATATTATTTCTTAAATATTGTTTGCAAATCACCCTGTATACTTAAAATTATATTCTCATATACAGCACAGCTACATAATTATATATGTAACTATATATATTATGCAATGAGAATAATTTTAGGTATACAGGGGGATTTTGAAAAAAATTTTATTTTGAAAATGAAAAAAAATGAGAAAAGTTGTTCAGAATGTAAAATCACACACCACGTATAAAATGTCAGCCGACTTTGATGAACTAATTTTTTTCGACATAAGACAACAATAAAAAATTCAATATGAGGAAACATAATTTATTCAAAAATTCGTCATTTTTTATTGGAGCTGGATATAAAATATAAGTCTTTAATCAGTGATTTTAAAATTTCAATGGAGTTATTTTTTCGTAATATAAAAGTTGATTTATTTGTTGCAAAATAGATTATTTTTGTTTATTTTAAAAGAAATTGGGCAGTAACATTCAAGTTGTTATAATATATATTTTTTGTACACAATATGATCATATCTACATCACAAATGGGTGGTGCTGATGTGGCTGAAAAGCGGAAAATAAGTAAGTCACTTTTGATGACGTGGCTGAGTGTAGCCGTTTAGCGTCACTGTGACGGCATTACCACGTGGTTGCAAACAAGAATGACGACGTCACTGTTGTAAAAATCACATTATTATGATGTTAAAATGATGTGGTTTGGTTTGCTGGGTATTACAGTACTGACGCTTCTACCAACTGAGCTCTTTATTATGTGAAATTGAATTTCTAGCCTTATTTAAAATATATGAAAATCTTTCAGGTTCTCTTTTTTTTACGTGTTCCCAAACCTGAATTTTTCGAGTTACTAGTATTTTTATTTATTTATAATTATTAAGAAAAACTTATTTAATTTAATTAAACTGTCACCACTGTCACCTGAGAAGTACGAGTAGTTGTTGAACAACGTAATTATTACATTAATTCAGTGGCGGTTCGTTAAAAAAATGTTTTTCACAGATCTCGAAATTGAAGAGCAGAGAGGGAGAAATCCGAAAAAAAATTTTCCTCATCCCAAATTTGATGAGCGGTGGGGTTTTTTAAGTTGAGGTACTTATACAAACCTGGGAAACGTGTTGGAGAAAAAACGGTACAACATAAATAGAATATTTAATGGTCTAAAACAGACCTAAAATTGAAAATAAGTATATTCGTACATCGGTTTTATAAGCAATTATTACCTTGAAAAAAACAACTAAAAGTTTTTTCGCATTTATTCTAACAAAAAAAGAGACAGAGTGAGCACAGATCGAACCGCGGACCTCTTGACTCGCCGCTTATTGTTTAACTCACTCAACCACTGACTTCTGTTTGAATACTTGCTTAAAGACTTTATAGTAGAACACGCAACGGCTAGATTTTGTTTTTTAATGCATTTTAATCTAATTTTATTATTAAAAGAATTCGATATCTTTAAACCTGCCGAATCTTTGTAAATTCTTTCGAATATAAATTATTTTGGATATTGTTAAAAAACAAAAATGCCTGCTATATGTGTGGCTATGACCACTCTTATAGAGGAAAGAGGACACATGAGATACACATGGCCGGTATGCTCACGCTGACGCTTTGCGCGCGCACACTGTTCCATGCTCGAATAGTCGAATGTAGACACGACAAGACACAACTAAAAAGTGTATATATAGTTATTTGTATCATGTGTATATATCGCACTTTTATGTGATGTATGCAGTAGGCACAAGTATTATATAAAGCATCACACATACATATGACTTAAACCTTGTAGGCATCTTCTACGGACGTCAAATTTCAACATTCTAATGATCCTTCTTTACATTATATAAAAATGTTTAGAATCTTGAGTGCATACGGTATACAATTATTAAACATTGTATCACATAATTCTGTCAATATAAACATAAATGAATCTCATATGTGTACGTCAGTACTAGTTTAACACCTTAACATATTTTGTTTCTCATGTGTATATCTTGTAGAGACGTAATTACAACTGGACGTGCTGTTTGGGATTTGACTCGCTTATACTAGTACTATATCTTCAATAATAAAAAAATGTCCTCGATGCAGATTTTTTCAATATCGCTACTGAAAAATTCATGTGAACTCGGGCGAAAATATTTTCTTTCCACCAGATAATTTATCTTTAGTATAATTTTATGTATGGCAATCGATTCATAATATTTTGGAATATATGTGTCCAAATTTTCAAGCCGAGTTAATTGTTATTAATAAAGTTATTGGATGGGAACCATAAAATATTGTATTTCGCGGAATTTCATAAAAGAGTGGAAAAGTGCAATTTTCTCCGATTTCGCAATTGCAAATCAAATATTCGAATTTGGCAGGTCATTTTACATAAGAATATTATTTCAGTTTTTGTGTGTTCACGAGTTGCATAGACCACTTTTATTTTGCATATTTCGAAGGTCTCGGTCTCCAGCTACTAATGATACTGATACATTAAAATACAATTGATTTGTAAGTGTCAATAGTACCAAAGAAACAGTTAATTGTTAATATGTAAAATCACTAGTTGAACTTCTGGATCCGCCCTTTTAAGAACCGACATCAATTTCATAGAGCCTCATAGTGTTTTTTTTTGTGTTTATATGAGTCATTTTTGGCAGGGTAAGTACATTTGTGTATTTAATATGAAATAACTTATTTGTCTGCTTCGTAGGCATTTGTATTTAATTTTACTTGTATTAGGTATTATAAGCCATTGAAAGCTGTGTATAACTTGTCCCGAACCTATATAAGTTCCACACAGCATTGGCTTTCAAATTGCGAGTTGTCAGCTTACAACTTACGTGGTGTTTTTAGGTTATTTTCATATTATTATATTACTACGTACTTATATAATACAATACTACAATTTACGTTAACAATTAGTAATGAACTAGAGAAGATATTTATAGATAACATTTAAAAGCACGAGTTGTCCTATTTGCAGAAAACATTTCACGAAACAAAACGTCAAAAAATTATCGCAATATTTGCCGCTGCAGCGATATAAAAAATTAGAGCGATAAATTTTGCATGTTGGTACTGTCAAAAGCCGATCTAGATTGGATTACCACTAATAATGACGTTTGATTGGTGCAATGCTGTGAAAAAACGGGCTCTCATTGGCTATAGCGTTAATGAGTGAAATAATCAGAATAATTTTCAGCCCGACGTAAAACCACGAGAAACATTTTTCAAGTTCCGCTCCAACCTGACGACCTTTGCAGCGCTGTGAAAGTATCAATATAGATATTGGTTTAAAAAATTGTGTGGCCTTTATTCATTTTTTCATGCCCTATACATTGATAATTTTAACATAAGACTTAAGTACCGAAGACACCAAAAAGGAGAAAAACGTCATTCAACCCCGACTGGGTTTTTAGCTGTCTCGAAATATAACCACAGGTTATTCCAGTGTTTGACGCTTAGAATTCTTTCGGATAAAACCGATTGACGTGAAATTTGGACAGTAATTAGGGAATCGATCAAGGAACAAAAGTTATATAGTGGCGATGTGTGCTTTTACGAGAGTGGAAATTATTACATTCAAAATAACCGCAGAAATCGATATAATCGAGGAATAAATTCTAAGCAAAAAATGTTCTATGAAGTTTTTTCGATGAGTCAATGAGTTGTGTTGATATTTCATCTAAAAAATGCATGTTTTAGAACGATTTTTCACGAATAACTCCAAAACCGTACGTTTTATCAAAAAAATTGTGGTAAGCAAAAATAAAGCTTATAAAATAACAAATCGATTGTTTCTTATTTCTGTACATGTAATACGAACCGAGTTATGGCTCGTTGAAGGTGATTTTGATCGCCGAAAACTGAATTCGAACCTTTCAACGTTAAATAACGGAAAAACGGAAAATTTTTGGAGGAAAACATATTAAGACATTTTTAAAAGTACTTGAAAAGACATGACCTAAAAAAAAAATTGGCTGCACTTTCAAAATGGCGTCCGTTTAAAATGAGCTTTGGTAAAAGTTGTTAGCATAAAAACTAACGGAGTTATGATGAAAATAAAATGATTGTCTCGTTTTTTTCGGAGAAAATATCAGCAATGAAACCAATGGCTTCGCCGCAAGAACTGATGAAATTGAACGTAATCCATTTACAATTTACTTTATTTAAGTACTAACAATATGTTGTAGAAGTTTGGCCGGCTTGGGATGCCTAGATTTGAAAAAATTTTTATTCAAATTTGAAATAATTTTTAAAATTTCTTAAAAAATTTTCATTCTTTGACAATAACTCCAAAACTGAAGAGGATGCGTAAAAATGCTACAAAAAGTAGTACAAAAATTAAGTTTTTTTTACTGAAAATTTTGGTTTGTTTTTTATTTCTCTAGGATAGAAATTAATTGAGATATCACCGTTATAAATTTGCACCACCTTCCCCGAGTCATTTAAACTCAAAAATTTCAAAAACGAAGACTTCAAGGAAGTTCAACATGCTATTATAATGTACATAAAATTTTTGTTTTTCCTCTTTAAACTAAAACACATAACATAAACACACCACAGATAGTAGACAACCCCCAAATCCAAAGCCAAGGCTATGCGGAAGGGGGTTACACATTTGGAAAAACGCAGACATACATCCACACCCACCGGTGTTGTCAATACCGGGGCTGGGGGGTCGAACCCAGACAGCGGTAGACAGTCGATCAGCATATTCGCCACTCAATACGCCTTAACCGATTGAGCTACCGCGCCGGTAAACTCATTTAATAATTTCAGTTTTTAATTTTAAGTAAACATGGTAGTTAATTTTATCACGAGGGCGGTTTGTAATGGATGAAACGTTGCAAGAAATCATAAATTATATTATAAACAGTAACAGGATTTTAAACTCATTATAAATGCATCATTAAAACATTTCAAGCTGTTGAAAACTAATACATATTTAAATATGATTTCAATATATGTAAGGCTTTTTTTTTTTTTTAACTGTTTATCGTCGGCCTATTTCCGCTACCAGGGCCTATCACCGACGCCAGGAGACGAGCTACCCCCAACCTGGAAATTTTGCCGAACCTCTTCCCTTAAGAAGAGTAGGGATCTTTTACTTGCCTAACATTTAATAGACAAGGGACCGCCTGCTTTACATCCCCTCCGAAGGATGGTATATTCACTACGTAATCCTCGTCTGAAATTACGTAACTTCCGAGTATACACTGATATACAAGCCTCTAGAAGGTGGGACGAGAACGCTGTATTTCTCAAGATGGGAGCCCATCCAAGTTACTAACCGCGCTCGACGTTGCTTCAACGGAATATCGACTGATATTCACATTGAAGTCGCCTCTACGCTCGCCCCATATGTAAGGCTTAAATCTATGGTTTTTAATTTTTTTTTTATCAGAAAGGGTAGTTTTCGCCTTCGAAAAACAAAAAGCACACATCAAGAACATATAACTTTTGAAGAAGAGGGTAAGATAAGCTTAATTACTTTTCATCAAAATCGATGTTATCCGAAAGAATTCTGAGGTAATACACTATTTTTACCGTCAAACACTGGACCAATATCCCGAGAGCTCTGAATTTAATCGGATAAACTGCTGGTAGCTTTTTTTGTAAACCACCGATCCTTGGGGGCAACGTTTTTCATAAAGATTAAAGCCTAAGGAACAATTTAAGACATATCCTAAAAAAAAATTGGTTGCACTTTCAAAATGGCGTCCGTTTCAAAAAAAATTGCAAATATGGTTCTTGTCATTTAACACAAAAACTAAAAAAGATAAAGAAAAACTTTCTGCACAAAAAACAAAGTGCATAAAATTTGCTACAATTTCGTTCCTATACAATATTTGGATATGCCAAGATTATTTCCCAAATGAACAAATTCCTTACGTACTTTTTTCTTTGTTAATTTTAACAAATGCTATTTTCCCAAAATTTTTGATTTGGGAAACATTCTTCCTTATTAATTGACGACGACGCGTTCTGTAAACGTCTTTTGTTTCGTAGCCATGGAAACGTACGCGTTAGATGCTTCTTTGACTTTTGTTATTCGATAGTGATTGTAAATCTGACAGTTTGATATTAAAAATATTTTTTTAAAATCGCATAGATACACCGTTGGTACTGTCGTGCGCAAAAAAAATGGGACAAGTCTTATAACGTATTTTTGCTAAAACCTAGTTATGAAAAATATTATTTTGGGTATTCAGCAGATAACTTTCAAAGAAAACATTCGTTTCTTTCATATACCATTGGTGCAAGTCTGACCAAAAAGGAAGATCAACAAGACTACCCCTACGGTGACTTGTCGACTTCTTTCATACACCTACCATATCTAAGATTCAGCATGAAAAGCAATAACACAACCACTCTTTCTATTTATTGATGATTCAAGTCTGATCATGCTAATATATATAATATTAAGTATCTCTAGCCCTACCTAGAGGATACTACATCACAATCAAACGTTTATTACATTTCAAAGTCAAGAAAATACTAAAAAGCACAAAGAAAATAGTTATAAAATTTAGCTCACCGCATGCATGTCCAATAAATGAAGTATTTCATATATTTTCGATGGATTAATGCCTCTAAACATTGTACAATCTTTTTCGTTCTCTTTAGAACTCGTCAGGAGGATATAAATCCAATTCGAAATAAAAGTAGGGCTAGAGATACTTAATATTATATATATTAACATGATCAGACTTGAATCATCAATATATAGAAAGAGTGGTTGTTTTATTGCTTTTCATGCTGAATCTTGGATATGGTAGGTGTATGAAAGAAGTCGACAAGTCACCGTAGGGGGAGTTTTTTGATCTTCCTTTTTGGTCAGACTTGCACCAATGGTATATGAAAGAAACGAATGTTTTCTTTGAAAGTTATCTGCTTAATACCCAAAATAATATTTTTTAACAATGATGTAAGCAGAAATAATAGGTATTTATTTATTAACCTAGTTGTGTACATTTAATTTTAATTTTTGTGACATTGATAGTTATTTGTCAAAATTCATTGCAAGTGTGCAAATAGAGACAGATTTACATTAGAAAAAAATAGTTGTCCTATTTTTTTTTGCTCACGACAGTACATAGTAATTATAAACAAAAGTAATTCTTGAATTGAATGTTTTATTTTGTTTTTAGTCCAATTAAATCAATTATGTGCATTTAAAAGCTAGAGGTAATTTATTCGCTGGTAATTTTTTAAAAAGCTAGCTTGCGTTTATTCAGTGTAAAACTGTTGTCATTGGTTGAAATTTAAAAATTCGCGAAATGTCATTGGTCTATAATTTATGAGGGAAATAATCGTGTGTAATATCACTAGTGCTTAAAATTTTATCATATATATCATAACTGATATAATTTTGTCGGCAAAATTTAGTGATTATTAAGAGAGTTTGTTGCTTGACAATTTTGCGATTGACATTGATAGATAAAAATAACGAGCCTAATTTAAAAATAAATCTGTTTTGCTTTTCCTTTTTGCGTTGACTTACAAATCATGAGATCGGCCTACTCATTCCGTTTTTTTTGAGGTTAAAATAATTGAGATGTTCAAATATTGTTCAAGGTTGTGACATTTGGACGTCCCTCGGCTGCCCGCTGGATGGACTTTGAACCCAAAATGAACGTCCTGTATATCCGTCGAGGACGTCCTTCAGATATCCATAGGACAATGTTGTGATGTTAGGGTGGCACACCTTGTGGCACACTAACTAAAAAATGAAAATTGATTTAAAAAAAGCTTTAACATTTGAAGTGTCACTCCATGCATATAGTATTCAGAACATCATATAGAATCCAAAAATGTAATAATATATAGGGAGTTACATGTGAGAATCAAAAATTGGTATCACTTCCGGTGAAACCGGAAGTAGAAAAATATTAAAAATATTATGCGTCAAAGACGTTTATTAAGTATAGTAGATGTATCGAGTTTCAATAATTTATCTGCAAATTAAAGAAAAAAATGGAGGTATATCATGTTTGTATTGCACCCGGTATATTATATCAAGAAGTCTATTACTCTGAAACGAGTTCAGACATGCGCCTTAGCAGGCGCAGATCGCTGCATACTAGTCGCGCCATAATGACGTCTTATCAACATATAATAAAAAAATTGACATGATGTTACGTATTAAAGTTTCTTAACAAATGGGAATATCATAATTAACGGTAATTAATGTGGACGTATGTACATATCTGTGTAGAAATAAAGAAGAATACAAACAAATCTACTAGGCGCAAGTTCAAACAAATCAATATTCTACCTCAGTAGCATTTAAAATGAGTACGAAGGTGACACCGCGGCCACGAAAACGTAAACAAAAAGAAGAAATGAGAGAGCAAATAGTAGCCCAAGTGCACAAACCGACCAAATCCACTACAAGTTCTGAAAATGACTATGCGAATTCTGAAGACAATTTGGAGCCGAAAAAACCGTTCAGATACGAAGATAAGAATGAAAATATTAGTGTGCACACCCCGAGTAGAGATGTATCTGTAGATGGAGAATCTCAAATTAATTCAAAAATTTTATCGCTTATCGAAACTGAGATGAAGAGAGATATTAATAAGCATTCACATTTTACTGACTCTAGACCTCAGAGCTTAAGTTTTTATGAAGACGAGAAAATACCAGAGGAATTATCAGGTGAGTGGTAAATACTTAAAAATTGTTTTATACATTGATTAAACATGTTAAGCTTTATACATATATATATAAATTATTATGCTTGCGAATTGATGCTTAAAGATCGAAAGTCAAGTGTTTTAAATGTTAGAGGTGAATTAGTTTTGAAGTAGGCGTAGGTATTAATAGAATACTTTGAAAACCTGATAATTTTAATAAATAAATTAATTGAAAATTTTATAATCGATCCTTTTTTTATTTGGGTAAAATATTACTCCTACCGACTAAAAAATATGCCTTAGATCAGAATATTTTGATCTTTCCTGAATATTGATTCAGGGATTCACACAATTGTGTGGTCGATTTCCCAATATTGGTTTATCCATCAACTAAAAAAAAAAAATATATATTAACTAGGTAAACCTAGCAGTTCGTAAAACAAATTAATAAATAATTTACTAATCATAATAATATTAGATAGATAGATATATTTATTTTCAACAGATATACACATACATTATAAAAATAACCCAGCAAACCAAACCACATCATTTTAACATCATAATGATGTGATTTTTGCAACAGTGACGTCGTCATTCTTGTTTGCAACCACGTGGTAATGCCGTCACAGTGACGCTAAACGGCCGCACTCAGCCACGTCGTCAAAAGTGACTTACTTATTATACTCTTCGCAAAAACGAAGAGTATATTGTATTTGATCGGCACATTTCTAAAATCATAAATATCGCTCGTAGAGAAAAAATTTTCGTATTATTGTGTTAGTGAACGAATTCTGAACAACTTTCAAAATGTCCGTCTGTCCGTCCGTCACGTTTCTTGTAAGCGCGATAACTTAAGAAAGAAAAGTCCGATTATATTGAAATTTGGAAAGTAAGTTAGTGTTAGCTATTGTTTTTGAAGAAAATAGATCAGTAAATAAAAAAGTTATTAATTATTTAATTAAAAAAAAAAAATTCTCTTAATTTTTGTCGCTTGTACTAAAATGGAAATCTTACGAGATATTATTTCCATAATATTTTTTTTTTGTTTATGAAGTTTACTAATATTCATAGAAGTGAAATATGTATGAATGTCGAAAGATATATATAATAATAATGATAATAATAAAACAGACAATCAATTTTTCTAGCAATATGTGGTGGCGCAGCGGCTAAAGCTTTGCGTTGCAATCCAAAGGTCCCGTGTTCGAATCCCACAGGATGGATATTTTTTTTCATTTTTTTTTAATCAAATTTTTTTCACAATAAAGATGGTACCACAAAATTTAGGATGTCCAAAAACTAACATTATTTAGAAGAAAACTGCGAAGAGTATCCTATAGAATGTGTAACGATTATATATAAAAAGCTCAGTAAATTGGCGAAGAGTACGTTTCTAGCTTGTTTTCCACTTTTCAGCCACATCAGCACCACCCATTTGTGATGTAGATATGATCATATTGTGTACAAAAAAATATATATTATAACAACTTGAATATTACCGGCCAATTTCTTTTAAAATAAATAAAAATAATCCATTTTGCAACAAATAAATCTACTTTTATATTACGAAAAAATAACTCCATTGAAATCTTAAAATAACTGATTAAAGACTTATATTTTATATCCGGCTCCAATAAAAAATGACGAATTTTTGAATAAATTATGTTTCCTCATATTGAATTTTTTATTGTTGTTTTATGTCGAAAAAAATTAGTTCATCAAAGTCGGCTGACATTTTATACGTAGTGTGTGATTTTACGAACAACTTTTCTCAATTTTTTTAATTTTCAAAATAAAAGTGTATTATTTCTTAAATATTTTTTTCAAAATCCCCCCGTATACCTAAAATTATTCTCATTGCATAATATATATATATATATATATATATATATATGTATATATATATATGTATATATATATATGTATATATATATATATATATATATATATGTATATATATATATATATATATATATATATATATATATATATATATATATAGTTACATACATAATTATGTAGCTGTGCTGTATATGAGAAAATAATTTTAAGTATACAGGGTGATTTGTAAACAATATTTAAGAAATAATATGAGTACACCTTTATTTTTCAAAATAAAAAAAAAGGAGAAAAGTTGTTCAGAATGTAAAATCGTAGACTATGTATAAAACGTCAGCCGACTTTGATGAAATAATTATTTTCGATAAAAAACAGTATCAAAAAATTCAATATGAGGAAACATAACATATACAAAATTCATCTTTTTCTGTTGGAGCGGGGTATAAAATATAAATCTTTCATCAGTGATTTTTAAGTTTCATTGAGTTATTTTTTCGTAATATAAAAGATGATTTGTTTGTTGAAAAATAGATTCTTTTTATTCATTTTAAAAGTAATGGCTTACTTCAGACAAAAAAATTTGATCAAAGTAGCCTGATATTGCTGAAATTTTACTCAAAAGGTATATTTCACACTCTTTTTACTTACCTTTTCCTTACATTTTTCTTGAGACTTCGGAAAATATATAAAAAGGCAGTTCATACATAATTGTTTGATATGTGCGTATAAATCTTGCACGTATACCTAGATATTTTAATTGTTTTATATATTACTCACTAAAGTGGGGCCCCAGAAAAATGTCTCTAAGTGAAATAATAGAAATTAGATTTTAAAATGTAAAAAGTATTAAATGAATTTGAAGTGATCAATGAAACAAACATTTCCGAAACTATATATATTCAAGATATGATTACAGTTATATGCCATATAATAAAAATTCACCTAGCTATTTCTTTCTTGATCTTCTTTGATCTCCATAACGGATTAAGTCTTTCACAATGTTCTCACATTCAAAGTCTGCGGTGGTTGGAACTACTTTTCATGCCACATCTAAAAATTTATAAGAAATAAATTATCATAGTTTAAAAATGTTTAATAAGATGTCATGTCATTTATGTCAGTAAAAATAATGTTAAAGTCGAGTATTGGTAGTAGAGAGGCTGGCCCATTGGTAACTAAAATGGATCAAGGTTGGGTATTAATACGTGTACTTTACAAGGCAACAATAACAAAAAAATATTATGGAAACAGTAATTTTCAAATCTAAAGCGAATAATCTAGTTCCAGATTTCGTTAAAATACATAAGTTACCAAATTTCAAGTGAATGTCTTAAATGCTTCCAGAGTAATCGTGCCCACAAAAAAAAACTACAGACAGACCGACAAAATTTTTTTGCTCAAACTTAAAATCTCGACGTTTCATGACATTCTAAGCCTATTTGGACAATACAAACCTTCAATTTTTTTTGCGTACTAATAAAACGCCACAGCTAAAGGTAAAAAGTGGCAGTATTAGTATTAGTATTTCAGATTTTGTTTAAGTGCGTTTAATCTGTTTATTTGGGTTTTACTTAGGTAATAGTAATAGTAAGTCTATGCATAGTCACACTATGTACATAATAACATTTGAAATGTACACTTAAACATTTTAAGCCAGCTACTGCGTTTTCTGTACTTAATAATTTTTAATAATAAAAACTAACAAGCTAAAAACGTACTCTTCGCCAATTTACTGAGCTTTCTATATATAATTGTTACACATTCTATAGGATACTCTTCGCAGTTTTCTTGTAAATAATGTTAGTTTTTGGACATCCTAAATTTTATGATACCATCTTTGTTGTGAAGAAAATTATAAGAAAAAAAAAATGAAAAAAAAATATCCAACCTGTGTGGGGTTCGAACACGGGACCTTTGGATTGCAATGCAAAACTTTAGTCGCTGCACCACCACATATTGCTACGAAAATTGATTGTCTGTGATATATATATTTCGACAATCATACATATTTCAACTCATACTTCTATGAAATATATTAGTAAAATTCATAAACAAAAGAAATATATTATGGAAATAATATTTCGCAAGATTTCTATTTTAGTACAAGCGACAAAAATTAAGAGAATTTTTTTTTTTTTTAATTAAATAATTAATAACTTTTTTATTTATTGATCGATTTCCTTCAAAAACAATATGGTTCTTCCTCTAGCTAACACTAACTTATTTTCTAAATTTCAATACAATCGGACTTTTCTTTCTTAAGTTATCGTGCTTACAAGAAACGTGACGGACGGACGGAGGGACGGACAGACGGACGGACAGACGGACATTTTGAAAGTTGTTCAGAATTCGTTCATTAACACAATGATGTGAAAAGTTTTTCTATACGAGAGATATTTACGATTTTAGAAATGTGCCGATCAAATACAATATACTCTTCGTTTTTGCGAAGAGTATAACAAGACAAGTCGGTTGTCCCAAGTCAAAACACTGTATAAACCATTTAAAAAATTATGAAATTCAGTGTTTTAATTTAGTAACCTGATTCGGTTAGTGGATATACAGTGGATATTATTGTTTACACATGGACTTTGGACATGGAATTTTAGTTTTCCTCAATCACGGATTGGTAGATGTTGATACTGTATATCCAAAAATATAAAAATATGATTTTTGATGAAAATGGCTTATACAGTGTTTTGACTTGGGACAGCCGAAGTATCCAAATATATCACATTATCGAATTTCAAGTTCAACCACACACTTGTTTTTGTTATTAAAGTAAAATTAAATTGAATTTGGAACAACTTCATTGACACTAATGACATTTTTTTTAAAAGGCCGAGGCTACTACGATTGAAAATAAACTACTATTTTGCAAAGCATGAATTAGCAATACATATACGAATTCAGAATTTGATTCTAGCAGGGCATGCAGAATACGGTTCTAAAATGATTTGAACTTCGTGGACTCATAAAACACCAAAATTTGAATTCCATCCAGCAAAATAACAAAGTTTCGATGAGAGTGGGCAGACTTAAAATGAAACACTAAGTGGGTATAAACTAAATTAAAAATTAAGCAAAAAAAGTAACCGAAGGTGAAGTTTCTCATTGCCGAAACAAGTATTTCAATATGAAATAATAAACAATAAAATTATTCTTATGACGCCTTATTATATACAGAAGAAAATTGGTAAAAATAGCAGTTTTCACAAAATTCAAATGCATAATGTCTAAGATTTTAGAACATAAAATATAAACTTACCGTATTTTCTCTAATTGTACTGCCACTGCCAGTAGCTCCACGGACTGACATAGTTTTAATTGTCTGTTTTACATTCTAAAATAGAAAAAAAAATTATAAATAACTATATTATTCCAGTCAAATAGGGAAAATTAGATGGAAAAAAAATAAAGTTTTGAAACTTGGCAGAGATGTTCATTAAGGCCCACTATTAAACATACTTAAAGTCCCCAACTCTGTTCCTTGCGTTTGAAAAAATGGTGCTCAGATTAAGTTATTTGCTTACGTCTCGCTAAACTTTTAATTAGAGATATCGAAATTATGTCTCCTATAAAAAATAAAGCTTATGAAATTCTCTACAAAAAATGTAATATAATTTTTTTTCATATCTGTTATTATAACCTTCTAAAATAAGAAAATTACATTTGATCAATGCATTTCTAAAAGCGAAAATATCACTGGGAAAAAAATAAAACTCGATATTATGTTGGTTCTAGAATTCCGAATAACTTTAAAACATCCGTGGTATATCTGTCTGTCAGTCTGTCGGTTTGTCCATCTGCCTGTCTTTACGGCACTTTTGTGAGTACGATAACTTAAAAGAGAAAAGTCCAATTTTATTGAAATTTAGACAGTACAGTATGTTAACTAAAGGAAGAACCCTATTGATTTTGAAAAAATCTGTTAGTAAATATAAAGGTTTATAAAACATTTTATGAAAAAAAAATGCATGTGAAGAGTGTGTTGTAACACCTTTGATAAGATTCTACAAACACAGAGATACTACATACTTAGTATACTGACCATTTGGACAATCAAGATGGTATTATCGGGAAATCATTAAAATTGCAAGTACCTATGTCACTTAAATCCACGATCTTATCAAAGCTTACAACTCTCTTCACGTGTATTATTTTCATAAAATTTCATGACTTTCATACGTGCTGACTGATTTTTTTTTAAAAACGCTGAAGTTCTTATAAATAACACTAATTTTGTCAAAATTTCATTAAAATCGGACTTTTCTTTTTAAAGTTATTTCTTAAAAGAGACATGACGGACATTTTGAAAGTTGTTGTATATTTTATGATATATATATATATATATATATATATACGTACGGTACGCATGAAACGAAGCCCACCACACATTACAGGGTACCAGAAGCCCAGCCTTATTTGTAATTTAAATAGTGTGTACAACTGTTAATAATGTTTTAAGTGGGAATAATAACGCGAGCAACATGAGAGGGGGGAACTTTTTTGGACATACAGATTGAAAACAACACGACATGTCATACGAAGCCTTTTATAATTATGTGATATTACGAAGCCCGTTGTATAAAATGTATACATGTTTCAGATTACACGAAGCCGTACATAGTTGCCACTTCTCTTCTAATTCTTTAACTACATGATATAACTGTGTGCGACAATATAATTGCGTAGTCGATGTGCTAATAATATAATTGCATTGTTGTAGGTCACGGCCGCATGGCACCAAAGGGGCCGCCCTAATATAAATAATTATGTTTAGAATATGCATGTTAAAACTATTTCCATTGATATATTTATTCTAATGCAAAATATACAAGGTATTCATTCCATTCTTGACGTTTGACTAAAATAGGTTTTTTGTACAAATATGAAGCCTCAAAATGAAGCCCAAAGTAGCATATTCCTCGCTTACTTGAAGCCCACACCCTGCGTATGTTTGTTTATAAACATTTTTCATTTTACGATGATTATTAAATTAATTTTATGTACTTGTTCTTTTAGACAAGACACAAGTTCAAACACGTGTTAATTCTTGATAAAGCTCGTAAAAATATGAGTGAGGGCTCATTGGATTTGGAATGACGTCTAGAAAAATGTGCAAAAGTTTCAAACCCGCACATAAACCATTGCAAAAGTTATAAACAAATTAAAATTGAAAAAATAACGAGTTTCGTTTTTTGCAAATAACTCGAATACCTACTATTAATATTTAAGAAATTCAAAAAAAGATTCTCAAAGAGGAAGAAATAAAGAACTCTTGTCTCCCGGAACTCTATCTCTATTATTCATAATTTTAATTTGATGTTGAAAATGGGGCTCCGCGCGGCGAACGCAAAGCCGTTGTGATGCTCTGAAACCAACCGTGGCAAGTAAAAACATTTTTTTATGTTATTAAATATTAATTTAAAAATTTTAAAAAATTATGGTATTATTTAGACACTTAAAGGAACAATATCCCGTTGGATCCCCGTTTTTCATAAAATAAGCCTATTGTCAATTAGCAAATTTTTTTATAGTTTGCGTTTATATTTCAAGTCGGATAATTGTTAAACAAAAGCCACTAAATTTATTATTATTTCGCTTCGTGAACACCTTATGCCAACTATACTTTATGAGATTATGACACTGCGATGTTTTTAATTCTTATACTCTATTAGTTATTAATTTTTCAAGTTAACAAAAAACTAAAAAATGGAAAAGAGTTGAGTTGAAATTTTTTTTTTTATTAATTTTAATTATTAATACTGTGTTTATATTCAAAAATACTACAAGATTACATAAACTTTAAATTTTTAGTGCTATTTGTTTAAACAAATTTTATAAACAAACAGATAAATTACGCATTTTTGGAAAAAAAATTTTTTTGTTATAAAATATTATTATTTAAAAAAATTCTTAAAACAATTTTTTAACTGTTTATAATCAATTTTTTCTTTTTTTCATTATTTAAACAAATTATTAAGAAAAAAAATTATTCTTAAAATTTATTATTTGCAATTCTCTCCAAGGTGGGAAATTTTTATTTATTGTTAATTCATTTGTTTATTTAATAAACAATTTGTTATTAACAATCGCCGAATGCGTTTATATTTTTTTATGGAAAAAAATAACAAAAACCGTATACTTAAACATGTCAAAAAAAATTTTTATATTTTTTGTTATTGAATTTTAAATTTTAAATATTAATTTTTTTTTACATTTTTATGCATAAGGTTGTTTTTGTTTTTTTTTTCTATCAAAAAAAAATATAAACATGTTCATCGATTGTTAATAACAAATTGTTTATTAATAAATAAACAAATAAATTAACAACAAAAAACATTTTCCCTTGTAGAGAATTGCAAATAATAAATTTTAAGAATCATTTTTTTTTATAATTTGTTTATATAATGAAAAAAGGAAAAAATTTATTACAAACAGTTAAAAAAATTTTAAATCACCTAATATTTTATAACAAATAAAATGGCAAAAAAATGTTTTTCAAAAATACGTAATTTATCTATTTGTCTATAAAATTTGTTTAAACAAATAGCACTAAAAATTTAAAGTTTATGTAATCTTATAGTATTTTTGAATTTAATAACACTAATAATAATTAAAACTAATAAAAAAAAATTTCAACCTTTTTCATTTCTTAGTTTTTTGTTAGCTTAAATGATTAATAACTAATAGACCATAACAATTAAAATCATCGCAATGTCATAATCTCATAAAGTATAGTTGACATAAGGTCTCCACGGAGCGAAATAGTTTTACTGGCTTTTGTTTAACAATTATCCGACATGAAATATAAACGCAAACTCTAAAAAAATTTGTTAATTAACAATAAGCTCATTTTATGAAAAAAAAATCAACGTTCCTTGTTATATTTAATAATATAAAAAAATGTTTTTACTTGTTTCAGAGCACTGGAGCTCTATTTTCAACATTAAATTAAAATTATATTAATAGTAGAGATAGAGTTCCGGGTGTCAGGAGTTTTTTATTGGAAATTTCTTCCTCTTTAAGAATCTTTTTTTAAATTTCTTAAATATTAATAGTTTTCGAGTTATTTGGAAAAAACGAATCTCGTTATTTTTTCAATCTTAATTTGTTTATAACTTTTGCAATTGTTTATGTGCGGGTTTGAAACTATTGCACATTTTTCTAGACGTCATTCCGAATTCAATGAGCCCTCACTCATATTTTTACGAGCTATATCAAGAATTAACACGTGTTTGAACTTGTGAACTAGACTGTTTGAGAAGTTTGAAAATAGAACAATGTTATATAAAACGTTGAAGAATTAATGTAAATGTTCTTTTTACTATTCAAACTACCCGCATGATAAAAGTCAAAGTCAATAGAAAGCAAAAAGAAATAACTGAATGGAAATATTGTTCGCCAGTATACTGAAGTTATTATATAACTGTTAAACATTCTATATGACAGTCTGCAGTTTGTTGAAAATAAGTTGATTTTTCTAGATATAATTGCTATATTTGTAATTCTAATCGTCTCCTGATGATGCCAGCTTGGTTGGCGAAGAGCTTCTAGCTACATTCTGCAGAATTTTTGTTATTGTCAAATCTTATCAAGAGTTACAACAGTTTATATTTGCATTTTTTGCTTAAGATGTCTTAACTGTTGTATTTGCAGATTGGACTTTTTTTAATAACAACGTGGCACTTTCTTAAATACGATCGGACTCTTGGTCCTTCAGTTATCGTGCTTATAAAGCACATGGTGTTTTCGTGAATAGTCCAACTAATGTCAAAAGAACTGGTGGCAATGGTAAAGCTACACCTCTTTGAAGACAGTACTTTCTAAAAAAATAATAGTTCTATTATAATGACGAAAAAATTGTTTGTAGATGATACAATTATCTTCAATTACTTCCACATCCAGTGGAAGTATAGTAACGACAAAAAATTTTTAAAAAATTTTTATTGTTCAAATAGGCTTAGAATGTCATGAAACGTCGAAATTTTAAGTTTGAGCGAAAAAAATTTCTGTCTGTCTGACGGTCTGTAACTTTTTTTTGTGCGCACGTTTACTCTGGAACCGTTTGAGATATTGACTTGAAATTTGGTACACATATGTACTTAAACGAGATCTAGAACTAGATTATATTTTCATCTTGTCCCGTTGGGGGGTAAATTGGGGTAAATTTGGGGTAAATAGATAAATCAAGCAGGTAAGAGTCCATAAAATTGGTATTTAGTATATATATAAGAGAAGCTAAGGTCTCAAAAAAAAATTTGACATTAGCCACCCCCATCACCACCCCCACCCCATTATTAAAGGGGATGAAAAAAAATTGTGATTCAGTGTGTGTACAAGAACCAGAAACCTCAAAATATTTTTTTACTTCATCTACCCCCCACTACCACCCCCTATCGCCACCCCCCGCCCCACTACCGATGAGGGGTATTGTTTTATGGGTTTTTGGGCAAATATTATATTATTAAAGTTCCATAAATAATTATTTCCACATACAAATTTTTTTCGTTGTGAGTGACTTGGATAGAAAATCTGGATGTGGAAGTAGTGATTCCTTGGGCAGCGGTTTTTTTATTTTCTTTATTATTTGAATAGACAAACGATGTTTTTAACTTTACTATTTTATCAAAAAAACAGTGATAGGTCTTTAAACATAACTTGAAAAATAGAGCAATAAATGGCATAATTTCACCCAATTGTACAAAGAGGGCAATTTTTAATAGTGCTTTTTTTTGCAAGGTAACAAATGATCTGAAAGTTTTTTTTATGTCTATTTTTACTCAAAATTAGTTTTTTTATTATTTGCGATATGAAGACTAAGACCATAATAAGAAAAATAGCAGATATTTAATGTTTAAATTTTTATGAAGCAACCAAAACTGCAGTTTTGTGTTGATGACTCATCGATTTTGTGCGTCGGCCTTGTCTATAGGTGGTGTTGACAGAAGACGCTGTAATTAGGGTAAATGAAATCGATTGGTCCCATTTGAAAAATAATTGAATAAACTTTATTTTTCAACAAAAATTTCTACTATTTTGTTTCCTTATAAACGGATAAAATGTTTTTTTACAATAAGGTTGGATTTTTAGGTTATAAATTATTTTTAAGGAAAATAATGTAGGCATCTATACCATTTAATTAATCATTTAAAAAACTAAAAAAAAAATTTAAATGAACTTTTTTATTAGAACGCAATTTAAAGGAAAACATTTTCGCAAAATTCGATTTTCATATAAACGAATTTTTGAAAAAAGAACAGACATAACTTGTAGAAATTGTAGAGAATTAAAATGTCTTTCAACATTGTGGTCAACGTTCTTCTCCTCAAGCCTTAATTACTTCCACATAAAACGACAAAAAAAAATTTGAAAATTTTTATTGTTCAAATAAGCTTAGAATGTCATGAAACATCGAGATTTTAAGTTTGAGCGAAAAAACATTTCTGTCTGTCGGTCCGGTCCATCTGTAACTTTTTTTGTGCGCACGATTACTCTGGAACCGTTTAAGATATTGACTTAAAATTTGTTACATGTATGTACTTTAACGAGATCTGGAAATAAATTATATTTTATCCTCTTCCGTCGAAGGGATGGGTGGTAAATTGGGGTAAATGGGGGATAAATAGGTAATTCAAACAGGTAAGAGTCCATAAAATTGGTATTTAGTATATGTAAGAGAAGCTAAGGTCTCAAAAAACTTTTTGGCATTAGCCACCCGCATTACCACCCCCACCCCAGTATTAAAGGGGATAAAAAAAATTGTAATTTAGTGTGTGTACAACAACCAAGAATCTCAAAATATTTTTTTACTTCATCCACTCCTATTACTATTCCCCTATCACCACCGCCATCCCACTACCGATGGGATATCGTTTCATGGGTTTTTGGGGTAGACGATTTCAAATATTATATTATTAAAGTTCCATAAACAATTATTTCCACATACAAAATTTTTTCGTTGTGACACTTGGTTAGAAAATCTGGATGTGGAAGTAGTGACTCCTTGGGCAGCGGTTTTTTTGAGTTAATCGCGAAAAACGAGCGCCGAAGTTTTACTTTTGGAGAGCAGGAAAAAAACACTAAACCTTAAAAAAAAATCACTGCTCGGTCAATTTTTTACCATATTGGAACGGACTAAAATTTAAAGTATTTTCTTCCCCCTTTGATTGACATCCTTTATTTATGAATTATTTTTCTGTTGGATGACGACCGTGCATATTTTTTCTTATAAAAACTGTATCACATTTTTTTCCTGGTAATAGCGACTGACAACTACATTTCAAATATCATTTTCCTGTGTCGTATCTTACTTTTTAAAGTGGCCACCCTGTAAATTTTTCATATTTTTCTTCTTTGACATGCGAAATCTCCGCCACATCTTCTTTCATTATTTTTTTGTATATTTTCATATTTTTCTTACTTGGCAATTGTGATATCTGCATGTGAAATAATATCGTCCTCCGTCTCATTTTTTATTATTATTTTTGGGTGACCACCCTGTATATTTTTTTCATATTTTTCTTTAACAGTTGTGTATGCGAAACATTATTGTCCGCAATCCATTTTTTCATTATTTTCTTAGAGTGACCTTGACAGTTGTGTTAACTACACGCAAAATATAACTGTCTTTCATCACATTTTTTTCCTCATTATTTTTTCAGGTGTCCACTATTCTTCGTTGACAGTAGCGTCAACTAACGACCAAATATTTTTCTTCTGCGTCAAATGGTTTTGAAATATTTTCCCCACAATATATATCTTATAAACTACAATAATTGTTATGTGTACACATAACATATACATATAGCTGTAGATATAGCGCCAACAGACAGACACCAGACCGACAGACAGACAGACTGATGGAATTAAATGGCTTTAATTTCCGTATTCTGCATAGTCTGAAACGCGAAAATCCGAATAAATCTCAGAGGGTAATTTTTTTACGATTACAATACCCTACTTCCCTTCGGTTAGCAAGGGAAGTAAAAAACGAAATTTAATCCATATGACAATATTTTTAAATGCTTTAATAGTGGATTATAACATTTCTTAAACAAGTGGCACTGACCATTCGACTGTCCCAAGTAAAAACACTGTAAAAGCCATTTATGTCAATATCTTATGCAGTGTTTCTACTTGGGGCAGCCGCATTTATCAGGTAGGTATCTAAAACAAATTTGGCGGGATATTGATAGAAAGTGTCGACCTACCCCACATCTGTCGGCCAGGCCAGAGCCGGACACTACAATGGCCTTTTACAGTTAGTTCTTTTAAATATGAGACTAATACTTTCTCAATTTGCTGTAATGTGCAGTGTTATAAATTTTTCATGTTCTGATTTTTTAGTTATTTAATTTAGTTTTTAAATATGTTAACATTTTAAATCATATATAGTGAAGTCAAATTAAGTAACAAAATAGATGAATAAGGAATTCTCTGGCTGCAGCAATTTTATTATTTTAATGTGTTATAGATATAATAAGTGCCACCGAGAAGTTTTTAATTAAATCGGTTCAGCGTAAACAATTTTCATAATTTATTTTTCAACGCTGAAATTTTCTGCTCTTTTCCTTATTATCTTCGGTGCTAATAATCGTATAGCAAAAATAAAAATAGCGAGTGGCTATGAAAAAACTTTCTGGTAATTTGTTAATTTGTAAGAAAATAGAAACCACCAAAAATTGCCCTTTTTGACAATTTAAGAAATATGACGTAATAATGCATCTATTTTAACGAAAGTTGGAGGGACTATGCACTTAATTGAACTAAACCTTTGTGCCAAATTTTAGCATAAAACATGTTTTCACACGGCTAAAAATAAAAAAAGATTTCGAAATTTTAATCGCTTATTGTTTAAGTGCATCGATTCGTAGAACTTTTTTTCAAAATGTAGGTTTTCTACATGTATTTTACAACGGTATTATCTTCATTTAGACCATTTTTTTAAAATCTGTTTATAATTTTCAAAATTATAGTTATAAACATATTCAGATAACTATGTATTTTTTATCAAACCAAGAACAGGTAACGAATTATGAAAATAGTGAAACATTTCTTAAAAAAATAATGATCTACTTGCATTTGGGGCCGAGATACGTTAGTGTTTGCGTCTCAGTTGCTTATAAATAAGCAAATTGATATTATGTTCTTAAAATTTGGACTGGTTATTCTTCAATAATATTAGTCTCACCTAGTTGAGAACAATCCAGAAGCACAATTGTTAAAAAATATAGAAGAAGAAAGTAAAAAAAAAATGACTATGTGTGTTATAATCTCAAAGCCGCTTTATTCGATGTAATTCTAAAAATTGTAGTTTTGACCCATTTTCAAACGGCAGAGACAAAAACATAAGCATCGAACAACAATCAGTCCAAATTTCTAGAAAAAATATCGATTTGTTTATTTATAAGTGTATAACACAAAAAATGACGTTTTTCGGCCCCAAATGCAAGATCATTAATTTTTTTTTTTTTGAATGTTAGATATTTCAGCTATTTTCATAATTCGCTTCCCGCTTTTGGTTTCATAAAAAATCCCGAGTTATTTGAATTTGTTTGCAACTGTAACTTGAAAATAATAAATAATTTTCAAGAAAAAACGGTTTAGGTAAGGATTCTTTTTTCTTAACACTGTTGGAAAATACACGTAAAAAGCTACATTCTGAACAAAAATTTACCACACACGAGTCACTGCACTTAAACAATAAGCGATAAAAATTTCGAAATTATTATTGGTTTTTAGATGTTTGAGTTTTGTTCAAAAATATTCTGCGCTAAAATTTAGCACAGGTTTAGTTCAATAAAAGGCTTAGTTCCACGGACTTTCGTTAAAATTGATGCATTTTTATTTATTAAATTATTATCAAAAAAAGGCAATTTTTGGTGGTTTTTATTTTTTTTACTAATAGTCCAATCAATGAGAGTTGTAGAGAACATTTTGAAGGGGAGAATTTTTCTCTTCAGGAATGTGTTGGGGGTAGTCAGGAGGTAAACATACTAAAAGTCCCCACTCCTAGCCCAGCCGCTTCAGGGGAGAGGGGGGGGGGGGGTGGAAATGTTCCTTTTTTCGATTCTTCGTTTATAATTCGGAAACGATGCGTGCGTCGTAGGGAAAAAGGTAATCTATGCAAAATTAAACTTAATTAAATTTCCCACAAGAATGTTTATATTGATTTTCTTCCTATGTACTATATTTTACGAGTTATTTGCCAGCGAAAATCGATAATTAATAAAAAAAAAATCAAGTATACCTTTAATATTTCTATCAAAGCGGTTTACCGTGGTCTGCTAATAAATCACAGTCACAACACAATCTTTATTTTACAACACTGGACGTATTTACTAACGTAATATTTTATCGAAATCTAGACATTTCCTTAAATATACAGTGTGATTCACTTAAAATAAAGATACCCTTATAACTTTTTCATTTTGTTTCCGATTTGAATCAAATTTTACTCATGTATAGAACAAATTAGGATCTACTTATGACTAGAAAATCATTCACCTACTGTAAAGG
This sequence comes from Rutpela maculata, assembly GCA_936432065.2. Lineage (NCBI taxonomy): Eukaryota > Metazoa > Arthropoda > Insecta > Coleoptera > Cerambycidae > Rutpela > Rutpela maculata. The sequence continues at coordinate 102,402,076 of OW386288.2, read as the reverse complement.
CAAAGCCATCTGCGGTACCAAAACATGAGGACAAATATTAAAAATCATATTGATTCTTAATCTTACGAACGACGAATTTTACGTAGTCATAAATTGTGGAAACTGAGGACCTCCTTTGCCAGATGTGCTTATGTATGAGATATCCCCCATCAATAACCAAATCAAATTTTGGTGTATGTACAATTGTGGCGCCGATCGGATGCATTTTTTAGAATTTCTAACATTCAAAATGTTTTATTTTTTTCAGCATATTTTGGTACCGCAGGTGGCTTTCCCTTTATAGCAGGTGAATGATTTTCTGGTCATAAATATATCCTAATTTGTTGTAGTAAAATTTGATTCAAATTGGAAACAAAATGAAAAAGTTATAAGGGTATTTTCATTGTAAGTGAGTCACACTGTATATTTAAGGAAATATATAGATTTCAACAAAATATTACGTTAGTAAATACGTCCAGTATGGTAAAATACATACTGTTTTGTGACTGTGATTTATTAGCAGACCACGGTAAATCGCTATGATAGAATTATTCAAGGTACATATTGATTTTTTTTTATTAATTATTGATTTTCGCTGGCGAATATCTCGTAAACTATAACACATAGGAAGAAAAGCAATATAAACATTCTTGTGGAAAATTTAATTACGTTTAATTTTGCATAGATTACCTTTTCCCATACGACGCATCGTTTCCGAGTTATAAGCGAAGAATCGAAAAAAGGAACCTTTACACCCCCCCTCCACCCCTGAAGCGGCTGGGCTGGGGGCAGGGACTTTTAGTATTTCTGCCTCTTAACTACCCCCAACACATCCCTGAAGAGGAAAATTCTCCCCTCCTAAATGTTCTCTACAATCCCCTTTTGGGCATTCATTGATTGGACTATAATTAACAAACTATCATCTAGTTTTTGCATAGGCCTAGTCTTATTCAAGATTGTATTGCGAATAATTCGCTATTTTTATTTTTACGATACGATTACTAGGACCGGAGATACTAATGAAAATAATAGCAAATTTCAGTGTTTAAAAATAGGTAAATTGTTAAAATATTACAAGAAGCAATGGACCGATTTAATCCAAAACTGCTCATAGCACTTGTTATTATACATTAAACAAACTAAAACAATAAAATTCCTGCAGCCAAACAGTTTCATTCAAAATTTATTTTCACTCCACTAATAGTGGGGTGCTCTTAGATGAAAAAAGTAAGTAGTAGAAAATCGATTGGATTTGAATGAATTTCCCTGAAAACTTTTTTAATGGCTTTCTATAATCAAATATGAAGTTTTCTACCACTTTTCCTTTCCGCAATAAATATAAAATAAATATTGTCAATTTCCTTTCAAATAGAATTTCTTTTCAAATAAAATTAATTAAAAATTTAAAAATAAAATAAGTACATGTTTTATTTTGCTATTTGTTCTCACCTCACTCCACCATATATCTAGAGACAATACACACCTATAAGATAATAGTTATTTAACAAACAAGTATGTTAATGAGAGCGATTAATAAATTGAGACATTTTAACGTGCGAGCGCTAGCGAGCGCATTATTTGTCGAGATTATTAATCGCCGATTAACACATGAGTAAGTTATAAAAATTTTCCGTTGCGCGTTGATTGTATATTATTACATAGGAAAAAATCTAATTTTATTTTATGACACAAAATTGAATTCTACTTCATTTATTTAATTATGGTAACACACATGGAACTTAAAAAATATCAAAAATACAATTACAAATTCATTAGGCCTATTTTTGTAACATCGAAGAAATATGCCAATAGCACCGATGCCGAATAGCGCGATACCTGCTTCTCTTTTTGCACCATGAAATTAAATCCGCGTAAGTTTTCTCGTAAAGTTTTCGGCTTTTATCTGGAAGTAAATTTAGAGATGATACATTTGCACTTTCTAACACTTCTGGGGAAGTTAATGATATGTCTTCGATGTACATAACTAATAAATTATAAAAGTTTCATACACGTTTTATACGTTTGACAATTAGAGTGTTGACATTAATTGTCATATTAATTGTTTTCAATTATGTCCTTAGTTACCTGAACTAAAATCGTATGTTAATAGAAAATCATTCATTAATAGGGGTTATTAATGAACGATTTTTTAAATATTTATCAAAGCTACAAATACACGATGAACGGAAAAAGTAATAACTAAAATAGGTAGGTACAATTTATTAATTATTTGGAAACACGCGATAATAATTGTTTATGTAACAAGGCACGAAAGTTAAACTTTTTATCACGATGTAGAATTTAGTTAAATAAACCACATAAATGATAAAAAGAAACTTTAGTGCCAAGGTGCATAACTAAGTTTTTCTTGAAACCCAGAAATTGTGAAATTGATGTTAATCAACTCTATTTATTAAATAATTGTGACATTAAGAAATGTCATAATTATTTAAATGTCAAATCTCAATAATTTTTTGTAATGTAATTATGTCACAAGCAATGGACAATTTATGTTGACGTTTACCTGTCACCTCGTCCAACTACTACAAGAAATCGTACAATGTCGGATTACTTTAGTGACTGTCTTTAACACTTCAATGACAATTTTGAAGTTTTTTCCGATTTCAAAAAATTCTATTTTTTGTACGATCGAGCTTATTTGTTTATTTACAATATATGTTCCCACGACGTCAGGTTATATTTACTGATTGCTAAATCGGTAAGTAATTTGCTTACTCGTAAGTAAAATTAATATAATATATATTACCGTTATTTCACAAAAATAAGTACAAAAAATAAGGTCATTTCTATGTATTTAAAAGAAAAATAACATTATTTTCTGCACGATCGTTTTTAATTATACTTCAATTAAAATAATTTAATTTCTAGTAAATAAACGAAATGTCAAAATACAAATATCATATTTGACAAGTTGTACTTGCCGCGAAATATAAACGCGACTTTTCGTTTATTTAGTAGAAATTAAACTATTTTAATTGAAGTGCAATATAATACGATTGTGCAAAAAACAGTATAGCATCGCGAACCTTGAGGGTTATACCGGTCTCCGGAAAACGTCCGTTACCGTTCTGATGGTACTTAATATACTATTATTTTCACACTACGGAATAGTATGTATCTACCATATATTAGGTAAGTACTAGATTACTTGACAAAAATAAAGTAGGATCTTTCATATGAACTTTTTTAAAATTTAGTAGAGTAAAATCTGGAAGTAGTCGCTTAGTTTTCGAGAAAAAAAAAACCGGCGTAGAACCAAACCAGACTTAGTGGGATTCTTTAGTAAGATAATCGTGTATACGAAATCGTTTTTTACGACATTTTTCGGTGGTCGAGAACTTTTTTATTTCGGAAAAACTCAAAAAAATAGATTTTTAATGAAATATGTTTTTTAACGTCTCCACCCCTATATCTCTGAAAATATTTGTGCTATCAAGCTATTTTTTTTTTTAGATTAAAGTAGACACAATAGCGCTTCGAAAAACGTCCCACGTGAACCCGATTTATTTTTTTTTATGTTGGTAAAATAATAGGAAACTCAAACTTGTTATTTTCAGTAGCGTAATTTTAGGCAATCGAGAAAAAAGTTTATTTATGAAAATTTGTATATACATGCTGCGTACAAATTGAAGCCAATAGTTGAAAAAAGTTTTTAGGATAAAAATTTTTCATGTCCCGTAAATAGTATTGAGTCGGCGATGTTTTTTAACGGGCCAAAGTCATATTCTTGCGCGCTCGGTTGTAGCAAGCCTGCCGACTGCAACGATCTGATCCCGGTCGGGGTGTATATAATAGTTTAACTTATATCAATAGGTACAAAACCAGTAGTGATCAAAAGCATCTAAGGGGATCAATATTATTGTTCGATATTTCATATATTGTACAGAAGTATTGATCATATGTTGTTAATATTAAGAAATTGTATAATAAATATTAAATAGACTCCTTTTAATAATAAAAAGACAGGTGGTAGTAGTACAGTACCTAGAGGTAAAAAATATGCAAAACTTCGAAGTAATGTCATATTGAACGGATTTCGTTCATTTTTGGCAGTATAATAGTAAATGTTTCACAGAAAAGTGTCTATATTGAGCGGGGGCCTGTTAATTTATAGGGGGTGGATGCCACCCCCTTTGAGGGGGTGGTACTTAAAAAAATATATGAAGTACAATTATATTTTAAGAAGAAAAGGTTCTATGCAATTTTTCATATAAATTAATAATTTTTAAGTTATAACGACTTGCGATTTTAGCTTAAAAAAAGGTATTTCTAAACGGCTTTCGTCAAGTATCTCAAAAAGTATTACTTTATCGAAAAAATGTTATAGACCAATTACAGAAAGTACAAACTGGGAATTAATTATATTTTTTGTTTATTGATGTAGGATTAATAATTTCGGAGATATTTAAGTTTACATTTGGCATCCAAGTGTTCGTAAGATAACTATTTAGAGTGAGAGTTAAATATCTCAGAAACTGTGACGCCTACGCCAAGGATACTAATAGATACAACAATAGGTTATTAATTAAGCTCTTAACTATTTTTTTATTTGTTTATGTAGCATAAAAAACAAAGAAGTTATGACCGAAGCAATGTCCGTCTACACATTATTTTAATAACAACGTCGCCATTTTGCTACTGCAATTAGCCAGTAATTAAAAAAAAAATTTTAAACACGGTTTCTCATTAATATGCAGCATGACGCAGTTGCTCAAATTTTTTGGTTCGTATACAGCACTTGCTTCAGAAAAAATACAGTTTAAACTATAAAGGTATTTTCGATAAAACGCATTTTTTTCCTATTCCAAATATCTCAATAAATATTAGTTTTTTTCAAAAATGTGTAGAGACCAAAAATAAAGCTCATAAACTAATAATGAATTTCGCTTGTTTATTTATTTACATAGATTTAATAGTTTTGGAGATATGAGTTTACAAATGGCATCTGAACGTTCAGAAGACGAAAAATGCAGTTTAAATGTTAAATATTTCAGAAATTATGACGCATGCTAAGAAAGGAAATTAAAGACAATTAATTGCGCTTTCAAATTATTTTTTACTCGTTTTGTTACTCTAATTAGCCAATAATTTAAAAAAATTATCTCAAATACAGTTTTTCGTTAAAATGTAGCATTACCTAAATGCTCAAATTCTTTTTTGGTCATTTAAAGCACTTGCTTTAGAAAAAAATGCATTTTAAATTTTAAAGGTAATTTCGAAACCCTTGGATACCAAATATAAACTTAAATATTTCCGAAATTATTAATCCTACATCAATAAACAAAAAATATAATTAATTCCCAGTTTGTAGGGTGCTTTCTGTAATTGGTCTATAACATTTTTTCGATAAAGTAATACTTTTCGAGATACTTGACGAAAGCCGTTTGAAAATACCTTTTTTAAACGCTTTTATTTTAAGCTAAAATCGCAATTTTGAAGTCGTTATAACTTAAAAACTATCAATTTATGTGAAAAATTGCATGGAACCTTTCCTTCTTAAAATTTGATTCTATTTCAGCTCCAATAAATATATATATTTTTTAAGTGCCACCCCCTGAGAGGGGGTGGCACATTTTTTCTGAATGATATCTAATTTTTTAGATGACAGTAAGCAACTCCACCCCAACCTAGAATGCCATATATTAATCTATATTCAACTAACGCTTCTTCTATGCGACTAATCTGACCAACTCTGCATGCGAGATGTATTAATTGCGTCCCAATGTCGCGTTTAGCGCTGATGAAAAAAATCTCTGTTGCCAAACGGTACACTTTAGGAAAAAACATATTGTTTCAAAAACTTTTGTGATTATTAGGCTTTATTTTCTTCGCTTCATGTATGCAAATATTTTCAAAAATAAAAAAGTTTATCGATTGGTGAAGATTTCAATACACAAAATATGTATTTTTAGTTTATTTGATTTTTAAAGAAATGAAAGTGCGAATTGTGCCCAAACCGTTTATATTGGTAAAAGCGCTACAGTGTGCGCTTTAATTTGATACAAAACAAATTTCGGTACCTTTAATAGTTTTAAAGATGGAAACAAAAAAAAAACAATTTTCTTTAAAAATACATTTTTTTCACTTTTTATTGATTTAAAAAGTTCGAGACCACAAAAAAATGTCGTAAAATATGATTTCATATGCCCGGTGACATACTCAAAGGAACCTAATATATAGGACCTGGTTCTACGCCAAAAAAAAAAAACGACACGATAGACTTACGAAATCGCTGCTCTAATTAGCTTTTCCTGGACAATTACGCCCTTCTGTAAAGCGTGCATTAAAATAATGTTTGAAATTATTTTTTTCAGACTCATTATAGTGCAAGCTTTTATCAATAGTTTTTACTCAATATGATATTTATGCAAAAGTCTTTTCATCCTCCGTGGCATCCCTTAAATGTATCAAATAAACCACCCTTTATGACTTTTCAACAGTTCTTAACGGTTGAAACTTAGCTTATAACTTCATCAGAAAATTTTAAAACTTTTTGCTTCTTGCTTAAAAAAAAAAAAATATCCTGACATGCATAAAAGTAAGCCGTTTTCCTCCATATGTATTTAATACGCTTCTCTCAAAATTATTCAGATTAAAAGTAATGTAAACTAAATGAACGGAAATAACAAAGATAGGAAATATTTAACAAACATAAAGTAGAGGAGATTTGGAGTCTCCCCTTTAAAAGGGGCTTTCCAGGAAGGGCTAATTTTGGAAAGGTTAATACTAGAAACTTTCCTTAATTTTTGCCAAGGAATCTACTTAGAAATATCTAAAACATTTTAGTTAATACCCTGTATAAGTGTACTTAAAATCACAAATTAATTATATTTATAATTACGATTTTTGCTGCTGAACTCACGGAAAAGAAAGACAGTCTATATAATCTTAGTGAAGTAAAAAAGTAAAATATTTTTTGTGTGTGTATTTCATATACTGCTCTTTTGGTAAATAAATATTATTATTATTATTATTATTATTATTATTACTTTTTGTTAAATAACAACAATTTTTTTGTCATCTTATAGCAGATATAAATATTATTTAGTTACGAGTCCAGTTCTAAGCCAGCCATTAGATAAACACAATTAACATAAAATATTTAATTATCATTGCCACAGCAAAAATTACAGATACAAACACATTAGTTGGCTGCATAATATTTACCAAGCAGATGGACAGTGTTGCCAAGATTTAGGGATTCGTATAATGCATCGAATAAAATAGGGCATTGCAAAATGCGTCAAATATATTCACTGTATATATCGCTTATACACCGACAACTGTAGCGCCATCTGAACATCAATTCGTTCAACTACATCGCGTATGTTTTGAGAGAAAGGAGGTGCAATTTGATGCCCGGGCGAAATTTTGCCAATTGGCGGGATTTGTTGAGAATAACATAGTCTAGGTTTTTAGGTTTTATACACGCTTATTTTTACGAAGCCCGAAGGCGGGCTTCGTATGTGTGTTGTGGGCTTCGAGTAAGCGGCAGAATATGCTGTTTTGGGCTTCGTATCGAGGCTTCATATGTCTATATATATATATATATATATATATATATATATATATATATATATATATATATATATATATACTCTTTGTTTTTGTATTTCGAAGAATATAATAATAATTGATTAGAAAAAAATGCATATCTCTGTAGAGAATTTTATAAGCTTTATTTTTTACATAAACATACTTTTGATATCGCTAATGGTTAGAGAGATATGTATAAGAAATAAGCTGAATCGGAGCGCCATTTCTCCAAGATGCCGGCTCGAGCGCAACAGTTTGAGCTGGAGACTTTTAGTATGTTTAATAGTACATCCTAACATCCTTACCAAGTTTCAACACTTTATCGGTTTATCCCGTTAAACGTTGAAATTTGTTCCAATTTGACATAGTCCAATCAACGGGTTCACCTCTAATTTGAGTGCTAATGAATGGATTTTGATGAAACCTTGTGCAACGTGTAATGACGTTGATAAAAAAGTTGAAAAAAAGATTAGAGTAGGAAATGATCGAAAGGGATAAAAATATCTCTTTTTTTATAACTTCGAGAGTTAAGTCAAAAATAAAAAAAAAAAAATACTTATTTACCTTTTTTGGCACAAAATAATACTCTTGTGATTTTTTTCGAAAAATGCATATTTCTCGAGATAAATAATGTACTAAATTTTTTGTCATCCACAAGAATTGTCATCGTCACATGAATAATTATTCCTTAAGAAAAAAATTACATGATACATTATTTTATAAATTTAACGATTTTTGATACTTATTTAAAGATAATGAAATAACGCACTTTTATGCAGTGCTTGTTTACTGCATTCTATTCTTAAATGGAATCCGAAAAGGTACATCACGAATTTTATCTTCTTTATTGTTACGAAACAAATGCTTTTTTGAAAAAATTGCGCTTATGTTTCAAATTTTCATGTATTTTTGTGCAAAAAATGTAGTACATTATCGTGAAAAACTGCCTGTAACTCGGAAAATTAGCAAGTTACAAAAAAATTCCAAGAGACAAAAAATGTTTAGAAGGCCTCAATGCATACTTGAATACGTTCAAATTTTTAAGTTAAATCTTTTTAAAGCGCTGCAATTTCAAAAAAGGAGTAGTTTTTCATGTTTTTCCGAAAAAACTCGGTGAAAACACACTTTACAGAGAAGTTGCAAATAAATAAAAAAAGTCTTGTATTTCGATAATGCATCCACCTGAATTTTTTCAGATTTTTTCAGATTTGTTTCCAACTTTTACAACTTAAATAACGACAAAATAACATAATATGGTTCAAGATATAAAAATCAGTGAAATTATATCATCGTTACAAAGCCAATTTTTTTTGTGTGTACGCATTTTATGTTTAGAATGAATAAAATAAGATCACCAGAAAGTGTGGGCCATCAGGGACGCAACCAGAAAGGTCAAAGATGGAAAAAAATCGGAGTTATATAACATGATCGTTACAAACTTTTTTAAGGTTGAGCATGTTTATTTAAATGTTTTGAACACAGAAAAAAATTCCCAGAAAGAAACTTCCGTCAGTAAGGCTAGCCAGAAAGAAAATGTTTAATATTTTTGAAGAAAATTTGATTTTTTTTCGCATATTTCGTCTCAGAACTCTTAACTCATCGTTACAAGTTCTGGCTCCTTTTAAAACGTAAATATAAGCTCCTTCAACAATAGAATAGCCTCCCCGTAAAATTCTTAGTGTCAACAAAAGTACCATAGGCTCTTAAATATACAGGAATTTAACACTTTCGGCTAACTTGACTCCGTACCGTGCCTCAGATGTATTGTATCATTATTACCTTTCTGGCTGCGCCTCCTGACGGCCCACACTTTCTGGCGATCTTATGTTATTCATTCTAAACATAAAATGTGTACACACAAAAAAAAATGAGCCTTGTAACGATGACATGATTTCACTGATTTTTAAACAGTGTTCGTGACGCTCCTGACAGGAGGTGCCCCGCCAGAAGTCGGTTTTATGAATCGTTATCATTAAACCATAAAAATATCTCAAAGTTCATAAAACGATGAGCTGCTGAAAAAGCCACCTAGCTCCCGCTCTATTTTAGAAATTTTCGAGTGGTCATGTCTCGAAACATATGCATTTTTCGAAAAAATTCACAACAGTAAAAAACATCTTATTTTGGGCCAAAAAAGGTAAATATATTGTTTTTTTTTTAAATTTTTAACTTAATTCTACAAATTACCCACACAACACAAGGCTGTCCGAGGGACGTACTATGGCAAATCCCATTTAGTATTTGGGCTTGCCTATGGACATCCTAATATCCCAGTTTGTATGCTTTTCGGCACTGTTTTGGTCATCCCAATGTCACAACTCAGTAACAGATAAAAGTAGTACGAGGGACGTCCTGAAGGATATACCGGCGCTTGTACTAAGGACGTACCAGGACATCCCGGGATATTTCAGGATGTCCTAAGTATTGGGAATAGGCTGTACAAATTACATACTGAAATGTCCCAGGATATCTTACGGACTGCAAATAGATATCCACGGGTAACTTAATTTTTCTGTTTCTTGGTGTGATCCTCTGGCACATGTTTTCTTCTAGAACAATGTCCGTAAAATCAACAAAATAATACAATTATCCAGTATTTTACCTGAAAATAACCTCTACGCCTGTGACTTTTACGTTATAAGAGTGTAGAGGTTATTTTCGAGTAAAATACTGGATAATTGCATTATTTTGTAGATTTTACGGACATTGTTTTAGAAGATAACATGTGGCAAAGAATCCCACCAAGAAACATAAAAATTAAGAAAATGCCACAACCAACATTTAGACAATAATGTTAAAAAAAATTGAATTGTAAGATTTTTAAAATTTTTGTCAAATATGCACATTTTTGAAATATTTGCACTTGTCTATTATTCCTTATAACTTATATGTAGTTTCTTGGGTTTATGGTCAGTTAAAAAATAAAATATTATTTTCTTATACGATTCGGTTTATTAAGCATCGTCAAAGATACTACAATTTTATAAAAAAACAGAACTATTTTGTATGTATGGAAATAAGTGCTACTTAAATAATAATAATATTTTAATAATAGAAATAAGCTAAACATATTCAATATTTAAAAGCAAACTTCTTAGAAAAATCTAAAATAAATACCTATATTACTTTTGCAAATTTAACAATAGCCGAACATGAATTCTTAGGATGTAGCGCACTCCTACTTCTCTCTTCTCTTCTCTTCTTTGCCACGCTCTTCTCTTTTGCACTTTTCGGATAATATTTCACCAGCTTCTCTGCTTCGTTTTCCATAATATACTCATTCTTGGGTGCAGCTAAAATAAACGTAGTTATTATTATTTGAACCCGTATTATTAAAAAAATATATGAAAAATGGGCCAGATGAAAATAATAGAAATTATTGAAGAATAATAGATATGACCTATAGCACTCAGTGAATAATATTTTACCGAATTATAAATTAAAATTCATAAAGTACTACACTGGCAAATAGAGTTTTAAGATAAAAGATTGTAATAGGTAATTGTACAGTGGACAGACTTTATTTTCATGCAGTCTGTCGACCTGTGTTCGGCATGATGTATCATATTTTTCGTTTAAAAGTGTAATAAAAGTTTAAAATAATTATCTTAAAGCACAATATTTACTTACTTATTTTCATCCACAATTAGTTGCTAGTTGGTTTAAATTATTAACTAAGTAGGCACATTATTTGTCGTCATTCTTAAATTCAATTTCATCAGGTTTATAGATTTGACAATATTTTCACGTGATTCACATTTTCTCTCCAAGCTGATTTCAGTATTCAATTCTTGAGCCAAATTAATATTTTATTTTGTAGGTTTCTCAGTACCTACTTAATTTTAAAATACGGGAATGCGAGAATAAATCCTCATTTTTTTTTAGCTTCCTTTGGCATTCTGAAAGTATAAAAAATCATATTAAATTTTCGTCGTTTCGACATTAATAACTAATTAAATATTCAATCATAATCACATAAGTTTTTCATAACATGAAGTTTAATAGGTTATGTTATATTTTTATACATTTATACTCACTTTTTATAGTCTGGAGTAAAGCAGAACTAAATAGATAAAACACAAAGATACAACTTTAAAATATTTCATACAGCCACTAACAATAATTATTATTTAAATATTTGAGAAAATAAAAACGAATAAAGCATGGTTGCTGTGCGTTTGGGGTATTTTCTAGTTGCTTTGGCCTGGCCAGTTTGGCCGGCCGGAAATCAAAATGGCGCTTTATTTAAATATATTAGAGACCTAATATTAGGGCACATTTTAAGGAGATTTGGGGCTCTTCATTGGATGTCCGTTCTTAATCCCGATGTTAGTCGTCATAGTTAATGCCAAAATGGAACCTATTCAGGACAGCCCATTGACGTCCATAAAAGGATATCCTGGGACGTCCTAAAATGAGCTGTCTTGAGGACGTCCTAAAATAGGATATCCTAAAAGGTACATCCGCTTCTCTATTCATTTTACGTACCGGGATATCTAGGTACGTCAATTTGTCATCCCATATCCCGATTGTGCTGTGTGGGTACGGAACCCGTGTTTTCTACCCTTTCCGATCATTTCCTACGCTAACCTTTTTTTTTCAACTTTACAAACACATTGCACAAGGTTTCATCAAAATCCATTCATTAGCACTCAAATTAGAGATTTTGGAGATTTTAGCGCTTCGTTGACTGGACTAACTGGGATATTCGTTATTCGGGTATTAAAATAATATACCTCTACTAGAGCAAAATAAATGAGGGTGAGTTTATAAAAAAAATCTCAGTCCTAACTTAGCCTATCTTAGTCTTAATTTTTCCCTAAAACATATCTGATATCTTAAGACTGGTTTATAAAAACTTGCCTTTGTCCTAAGTTGATCGTAAAATAAATACGCGACCTTTTCACGCCAATAGGGAACTTGCCCAAAAAATAAAATTGAATTAAAATACTCAAAACCCCTCAAAAACCCATAGACAACAAAAAAATAAAAAAAAATTCCTCCAGAAATATAAGCGATTAAAATCTGCTGGATTTTACCCACTTCTGAAACGTGACGTCAGAGGGTGAAAGTCGGATGACGGCGTCAAGCGACACTGATTCTGCTTTCGCATGCTCATTTGTCAGAAACAACTAGCAGTGAACACAATCTAACCTAAAATTAGTTGGAAAAACATCCTCAATATTCTGAAATGTCACAAAATGTCACTTTTGATTCGTTCGTGCCGAGCCGAATTTTCAAATTTCGCCGTGCAATTTACGATCAGGTTTATCTGGAAGACTTCCTCTTTACGTCGCGACATCGTACGGCCGTCCCAATGGTGTTTTTCGAAAAATATGAACGTGTCAAGATTGCACGTTTTTGCAATTTTTTCGGCTCCGAAATGTAAGCTGTTTTTTGCTATTTTTTGCAGATATCTCCGAAACGGAGTTAGTTAGCTCGAAATAAAAAATAAGGTCAAACGAGTATTTTCCATTACGAATTTTTTGCTATCACCAGACTTTTGATTTTTTTTTCGTTTCGGAGATAACTATAGAAATGTCGGCCACGTACGGCAAAAAATCGCGAATTTTGAGCTTCTACAGTTGGCAACTTTTTAATCTTGTCAAAGTCTTCTCGATCACGTCGTTCAGCGTCTGTCAATAGTTCAGAATGAGGTTATTACTCGCGTTATAAAAGATCAAGATATATCAGCATTAGAAATTTTATATAAATGGGGCTTTGATGGGAGCTCTGGCCACTTGGTATACAAGCAAAAATTTCTGGAGAGCTCAGATGCTAAAGATTCAGATATATTATTGACGTCAATTGTACCATTACGAGTTATTACAAAAACTGAAAATTCTGAAGAAATAATTTGAATGAATCCTCGTGCCTCGTCAACACGATTTTGAATGCATATTACACATTTCATACCGAAGAGATATGAAAACCTGGCAGGCTCGAGTCCTAGATAACAAAGCTGCACTTGAAGAAAAGAAAAAATAGGTTATTACAAAATTTCGTCAAGAAACTGGTCTGCTTGTGGATGTCGTTAAACAGGGCAGTGGAACTACTAATGACGGCAACACAGCCCGGCGATTTTTCCAAGAGCCTAAAAGGGCCGCAGAAATTACCGGGGTTGATGAAACCTTGATATCACGATTCTCAGTCATTTTACAAGCAATATCTTGCGGTTACGAGCTACACACTGAGTCATTTCGAAAGTATGCTCACGACACAGCAGAATTATTTGTAAAATTATATCCATGGTATAAAATGCCAGCTAGTGTCCATAAAATATTAATCCATGGGGCTGACGTTATGGACACACTTCTGCTCCCAATAGGACAGCTGAGTGAAGAAGCTTTAGAAGCAAGACACAAAGAATGCCGTTACTTTCGAGAACACAATACCCGAAAAATGAGCAGGAAAAAAAATATTGAAGATCTATTGCATGCGCTGCAGATATCATCAGATCCACTTATTTCCAGTTTAAGACCTTTACCGAAAAGGAAAGTAAACTTATTACCCCAACAAGTAATTAATCTGCTTCAAATTCCCACCAAGAAGTTATCGCATGATGGCCAAGATTCAGATGAGTCATCAGTAAGTGAAGAGGAGTCTCTGGATTCTTCAGAAAGTGATTTAGATTCATTTTAAAATACACGTGTAGAATTTTAAACAGTGTTAATATTAAAATACAATTAAAAAAATCACGACCGTAGTATTTATTTGCATGTCTTCTATTGGTCTGACAACAAAGAATTAATTTCAAGCCTCTTATAAATACCATCCTGGGCTTATAGATATTTTTACTAGTTTTGGCGTATTTACAGATTTACTATCGTATTCACAAAATTTCAAATTTCTGAAGCGAAATTAATTTTTCAACTCACTCAAAAACCACCCCTCTGATTCAGAGAATTTTTTTACTATTTTTGTTGAATTTATAGGTATAATATTAAATTCATAAAATTTCAGAATTTTTAAGCGAAATTGATATTTCAACCCTTTCAAAAACCACCCCTTTAATTCATAGATTTTTTTACTAGTTTTGTTGAATTTACAGGTATATTATTAAATTTACAAAATTTTAGAATTTTTAAGCGAAATTTATATTTCAACCCTCTGAAAAACCACCCCCTTGATTCATAGATTTTTTTGCTATTTTTGTTGAATGCACAGGTATCATATTATTAAATTTACAAAATTTTAGAATTCTTAAGCGAAATTTATATTTCGACCCTCTCAAAAACCACCCCCTTTATTCATACAGTTTTTTTTTTACTATTTTTGTTGAATTCACAGGTATGATATTATTAAATTTACAAAATTTTAGAATTTTTAAGCGAAATTTATGTTTCAACCCTCTCAAAAACCACCCCCTTGGTGCTTACATTTTTTTCCCTATTTTTCCCTGTTTTCTTAAAACTATTTGGAGCTTTTTTACAAATTTCTACATTTTTGTCCCCCTAAAGATAGAAAATCGACCACTGTGGCGCCGCCCAGTCTATTAATTAGGGTGAATGGCTAAAGTAACGCCATCTGTTGAATACCACGCGAGATTAGTTTTTACCCGGTGACGTCACAGTGCTTTTCGTGAGGAGTGACGAGGATTTCAACTTTAATTATTTATTACAAAATAAGTACTGCGATTTAAGAGCTGATATTCGGTCTGACGTGTTTTTATACATAAATACACACTTTAATGAAATTTAAAAAAAATGGGCAAGTTCCCCATTGGAATTGATTTCTGATCTATTCTGTGGTATTAGCCCCTAGGAAAAATGTACCTAAAAATTTTAGGTTAAGTTAGGAACAATACAGGATTACGACTTTTATAAACGGTATAATAGTCCAGTCAATGAAAGAGTTGTAGAGAACATTTTGGAGGGGAGAATTTTTCTCTTCAGGAATGTGTTGGGGGTAGTCAGGAGGTAAACATACTAAAAGTCCCCGCCCCTAGTCCCGCCGCTTCAGTAGGAGAGGGGGGTGGAAAGGTTCCTTTTTTCGATTCTTCGCTTATAACTCGGAAACGATGCGTCGTACGAAAAAAGGTAATCTATGAAAAATTAAACGTAATTAAATTTCCCACAAGAATGTTTATATTCATTTTCTTCCTATGTGTTATATTTTACGAGATATTCGCCAGCGAAAATTAATAATTAATAAAAAAAAATCAATTGTGTACCTTGAATATTTCTATCAAAGCGGTTTACCGTGGTCTGCTAATAAATCACAGTCACAAAACAAACTTTATTTTACAACACTCGACGTATTTACTAACGTAATATTTTGTCGAAGTCTAGACATTTCCTTAAATATACAGTGTGACTCACTTAAAATGAAGATACCCTTATAACTTTTTCATTTTGTTTCCGATTTGAATCAAATTTTACTCAAGTATAGAACAAATTAGGATCTACTTATGACCAGAAAATCATTCACCTGCTATAAAGGCAAAGCTACCTGAGGTACCAAAATATGAGGAAAAAGATTAAAAATCATATTGATTTTTAATCTTACGAACGATGAATTTTACGTAGCCACCACAAATTGCGGAAGCTGAGAACCCCCTTTGCCAGATGAGCTTATGTATGAGATATCCTCCATCAATAATCAAATCAAATTTTGGTGTATGTACGTTTGTGGCGCCGATTGGATGCATTTTTTAGAATTTCTAACATTCAAAATGTTTTATTTTTTTCAGCATATTTTGGTACCGCAGGTGGCTTTGCCTTTATAGCAGGTGAATGATTTTCTGGTCATAAGTAGATCCTAATTTGTTCTATACTTGAGTAAAATTTGATTACAATCGGAAACAAAATGAAAAAGTTATAAGGGTATCTTCATTTTAAGTGAGTCACACTGTATATTTAAGGAAATGTCTAGACTTCGACAAAATATTACGTTAGTAAATACGTCGAGTGTTGTAAAATAAATATTGTTTTGTGACTGTGATTTATTAGCAGACCATGGTAAACCGCTTTGATAGAAATATTCAAGGTACTCAATTGATTTTTTTTTATTAATTATCGATTTTCGCCGGCGAATATCTCGTAAAATATAACACATGGGAAGAAAATGAATATAAACATTCTTGTGGGAAATTTAATTACGATTAATTTTGCACAGATTACCTTTTCCCATACGACGCATCGTTTCTGAGTTATAAGCGAAGAATCGAAAAAAGGAACCTTTCCACCCCCCTCCCCCCTGAAGCGGCGGGGCTAGGGGCGGGGACTTTTAGTGTGTTTACCTCCTGACTACCCCCAACACATCCCTGAAGAGAAAAATTCTCCCCTCCAAAATGTTCTCTACAATCCCTTTTTGGGCATTCATTGATTGGACTAATAAGTACGGGTAATGTACATTTAACTTTTTAGGGAAAAAATTAAGACTAAGATAGAATAAGTTAGGACTGGGACTTTTTTTTAAAAACTCACCTTGATAGGTAATAATTAAATCAAATGTAACTGCATTTTGTCGCCAATTGGAAAATACTTAATTACCAGTATTTAAATCTAAAATAAGCTAAATATGCTCTACATAAAAAATAAAGAACCAGTGTTAACCAATATATTAAATGATAAATTAGCTTAACTTGCTTTTTTCCCTTGAATTTTAATGGCACATGACGCCATTCGGTCTCACAAAACATGAAAATTATAGGCTAAGTAAACAATAAAAATGCATAATTTCATAGTAACAGTGAAGTTAAAACAAGCAGGTACTTACCTTTACGTAAAAATGTGTTGATATTTAACAAACAAAAGCTGAAAGCATTAAACAAAAGTTATTGACATCAATGTCGACAACCGAACACAGACAAGTGTAGCACAGATACTGGAGATCACTGCGGAGGGAAACACCAGCAGTAGTACTAGACTAGTGGCGCTGGCGGCGATGGTCACAATTTAGTATGAAATGGGTCAAAGTGAGTGTTGGATCAGTTGGTTACATCCACGTTATAAAATTTTTCATTAAAATGATGTGGTAATTGTGGACGTCCCAATCTCCACTCACATAGAAGTGGTTATGATGTGAACGTTCAGAAACGGTCCAAAGAGTGTCATCACAGTGATGAGATGCTCTGCCATTCACAAAATCCACTAAAATATGAGTGGCTATAATGTGGATGTGGCGGAGTGTGTTTACTGGGAATATACGTACATATTTCAAAAAGTATGTCAGTCAAATAGAAAGTATAAAATAAAAACAGGTTGATATAAAATAGGCAGTACAAATTACATACTACAATAGATAATACAAATAACATATTAAAATTGGTTAAATGGAATGAATCAAGAAAACTCGTGATATATTTACTCCACCAAGAAGTTAATATAAATAAAACGTTAAAATAAAATAAATAAATGGAATAAAATAGTTTATTTAAATACGTCCAATTAGTCCATAGGTACTCAAAGAACTTTAAAGAAATTTAAAAAAATCGACTGGATGCTAGATTTCTCATGTATAATTATTTTAAATATATTCTAAAAGTTATTAAGATTTTATTCTATATCAACTAGAATTTATTTACAGTTTTTTACTCATGGTAATAAGTTTAATACCTCAACATCCGCTAGTGGCCGAATACAACTAAGCATTAAAAATACGATTTCAACGATTGTTTGTGAGGAGGGGGGGAAATTTTTTTCTGAAAATGCAATCTGTTTGTTATCAGCCCAGGCAGAACACGTACGTCATTACGACGTCGATTATAAGTAATTTAGGGATCACAACGTTTACTGACCTAAAAACGACATCGATTGGACGTACAAACATGCACGTCTTTTCGATGTCACCCAAAAAACGTCGTTTAGACGTCCATTTTAGGTCGTATATAACATAGGAAAACTATTTTAATTAAATTTAATCAAACCATAGACTGCTTCAGCAAATGTTATGATTAAAAATAAACAATAAATCCTACCCAGAATGACGTCAGTGAAACGTAATTACGTCATTTCCTTTCATCATCATATATGGGAATTTTACACTCGACTGTTTATGTTTGGAATTATAATAATCTAATAAGCTGAAATTATATATAATATAGCTAAAAAGCGTTTTCCGTCCTTATATTTCAACCAAAATTGTTTGATTAGCACGTGAGAAATAGATTTTCACACATCATCGTGTTGGCAGCACTGTCGGCGATATAGAATATAACTAGAAAAAAACATGTTGGCAATGCCTACTTCACGTCGTTCATGTCATATCATCATGTAGCATGTAGCAGTTAGTGTTTTGTTTTTGGTGTTTGTGTAGAGAACAGATGTTTGCTTCGCGTTGCTTGTTCAAGCCTTACATTTGTAAAAAAATCTTGACTAGCTTCGAGGTATGTATTAGAGATTATTAATAGATTATCACTTATAGATGAAGATTGTAGTATGTTTTCCAGTAACAATAGAATTTAAGGAAGAAGCATGGCGGTGCTTTGGTTTGCTGCTTTTTGCTGTTATGGATCAAGAAATGGGACGAAATAATAATGTCAATAAATATTTTTTTATTATATAATAGTTTTTTTATTTAACAACTCGATCAGAACCCATTTTAAATGTAAGACGTGTTATCGTAAATATATTAGCTTTTAAGACAAAACTTTTTAAAGTGTAATATTAAATGGATTAGTGATGTCAACTGTTTTTTATCTACCAAAATTCATTGTGTAAGTCTATTCTGCTGTTATTATATTGATTTCAAAGTAAACATTCAGACCTGGTATTTTGATAAAGTCTTGAAAAATGATGAAATTAGCAGGACTCTAAAATAATTTAATGACTGAAACAACGAATTTTGTCAAAAAAAAAAACAGTTCATAATATCATTAATTCAATTAACATTATGACATTTAGGGCGAGTTATATCGACTAAATTCAAGCCAATTTCAGTTTGATCCAAGATCAAAACCCAAGTTTACGATTATTACAACAATCGTAACCATGAATTTTGATCTCGGCTCAATCTGAACTTGGTTTGAAATTAGTTGATACAACTCGCCCTAAAAAGTACTAAATATATGGGAGCAAAGGGGGTCTATTTTTCACTAATCTGTCCCAAAAATATACGTCGATTAGGCGACCATTTACGTCATAATAACGTCGAATTAACGTCACCTTCGATGTTTATTTGACGTCCTTATTCGACGTCGAAAGAACGCTGACATTGTGACCAGTAATAGACGTAAAATCGCCGTCGTCGAGGACGTCAAATGGACGACTCGGATGACGTTGACTAGACGTTATAATGACGTATGTGTTCTGCCTGGGAGGATGTTACAGTAAAGTTTTGTCCAATCTGGGAGTGGAGCGCTTTTTGTAAAGAAAGTTTTAATTTTGAGAAATGTGTTTTTGTCTCGTTTTTCTTTAGTATCTCTGGTTCCCTACATCGGATCAGGTCAAACAGAAAATCAAAATGTTTTTAAATAAATTATGAATAAAACTGTATGGTACCAAATCCTATTTTGTTTTTTTGCAAAAAAATAAAAACCACGAAAATTTCCAATTTTTATTGTATAAACCGAAATTACTAAAAAAATAATAATTAATCTTTTTTAATGAAACTTGGTGAAATTATAGAACTTGTAAGAACAATCTGTTATGGAAAATTACAAATAAAAATATTTGTTATTTTTCTTAAAAAACTAGATTTTTGAACATTTTTTAAAGCCTCATAAAAACTGCCATTTGGGCACAAGAATTTTCTCATCTTAAATTATAGCTTTTTGAACGAGCTTTGCAGTGGTGATAAAAACAATTTTTTTATATCATTTTAGAAATTAAAGAAACATCTATATGTTCAGGATTTGATGTTCAGGATTTGAATCACGGATTTCTGCGAAATTCTCACTTTTTAACTATTGCGCTATAGCCATGAAACATTTGCGTATTCGACGAATTATGGCAGAGAAAGCAAAACACGCAATTTTTAAACGAACAGATCTTCATTAATATATAAGTAGGAAGGCCGTACGATATCGATAATTTCAGCAGATATGTACAAAAAATGACATTTTCTGATGTTTCGCGAAACGTATTTAGTCCAGGAAGTTTAGCATTTCACTTCGGAAAAATTTATAGTGAGCTATAAATTGGTGTACACGTACTCCTCAGCTCCCCAAACAATCTGTGAAAAGTCCCAAAGATTCCGGTGTATGCTTAACTTTTGACAACGGAATAACGGCCCAAAGAAGTACCTTTTCTCGGTTTTTTGCCAATAGCTTCGTTCCCATCTATCCTATGGCTACGAGATGTACTTATATAAAAGAAAGAAACGGAAAATTCTCTACAAAAAAGGTGATATAAAGTTTATTGATAACACTAATAGTTTTTACGTAATCGGGCCAATGCCCGATTACGGGCAAAATTTTTACCAGAGTTTCAATAAACTCTGGTAAAAATTTTGTATGGATATTTTAGTGCGTGTAATGATCAAAATACAGTTTTCTGTGCGTTATCTTCTAATTTTTACATTTTATATAGGAACTGAGGCATGAAAAATGGTATATTTCAGTGAACAAAATTTATTTATTAAACTGAATACCAAAAATATTTATTTATTTATTTATTTATTGGCTTGGTAAATCACAGACGCTAGGTATCTGATAAAAAGAGGGATTGCTAATTGCCGACACACAGTCCAATGTCATAAAGAGCATATAGATACATATTGAAATATTTTGTGTTGTTTTGTGGAGAAACAGGCGGGGGGACACCCCCCGCACCCCCTTCTTTGTCTGCGACTCTAATTCAGCCTGATAATTATTATTAACAATTAAATAACAAAAGAAAAATCAACAATTAACCTAAACAAATCACATAATAGAATGAAATTATTAAAGGAAAAATACAGAAAAAAATATTACCTATTTCTGCCGTGAAAAAATACATTGAGCGGTACAGAATAAAAAAAAATACATGGGTTCAGAAAGCCAGGACTTTCAGCATGCTAAGCTCAAGCTCAACAAGGTTTTATTTAGAGTTTCCTCGATATTACATGTCGCATCAGATCCTAGCCTCGGAGCCAGCCAGACAACCACGGCGAACATCGCCGATGTGGGTGTGGGGCTGGGCGAGGTAGGTCTGATTTGGCTTAAGAATAATTGTAATGTTAGCAACACCCGTCTGCCGTAGGTAGACTTAAGAGATAATTAAGATGAGAACATGTGCCCACATGGGCCTAAAACTAATTTTAGAAATAAACACTATAGATGACTTAACTCACTTTACGAAATTTTTGGTTGCTAATACGGGAAAACAGAACGAAAAAACCCGTTCAAGCAAATGACGACTTTGCAGTCTGACCGCCGGCCGCGCGGCAAGGAAAGTAGGGTAAAATAGGTTTGTGGTTTAAAAAGTTATGATTTCGATGAATTTTCGGCCTAGAGGGAGCATGCTAAGCGAGTATCTTCCCTATGCGTCTCCATCCCACTGCAAACGAACCATACGAAAAGGATTTAGAAGTAAATCTTCGATGTGTCAAACGAGCGCCAACGAAATCGTTTCAGCATGAATCGGGTTCAAAGTGATAACCCGCTTCTATACGCTAGTCATCAGCACACCGCACCAAACAAAAACAGTAAATCAGGTATAAACCCATCACCAACGTCACAGGGGAAGGCGCAGCTGCTATTTGCAACCATAAAACTTAATCTGATGTTTCACGCCTTTTTCCGTGGAAATGACTAATTCTATCGATAAACTTCATATTACCTTTTTTTTGTAGAGAATTTTCCTTTCTTTCTTTTATATAAGTACATTTTGTAGCTGTAGGATCGATGGGAACGAAGATATTGGCAAAAAACCGAGAAAAGGTACTTCTTTGGGCCGGTTTTCCGTTGTCAAAATTTAAGCATACACCGGAATCTTTGGGACTTTTCACAGATTGTTTGGGAAGCTGAAAGGTACGTGTACTCCAGTCTATAGCTCACTATAAATTTTTCCGAAGATGAGCGCATTTTTCGTGTAAAGTTCCTGGATTAATTTGACTTTCTCTGAGCACTCCAGACGAGTAAGTAGAATGCTTGGATATCATAATTTCCGTACCCAAGTAACACAAATATGCTATTTAGCTAAGATAACCAAAATGCAGCCACTAAAACGTTTTAATGGCTCTTGTTTAGTTATATGTTGGTCATTTTATTTTAGTCGTAGTTTAACGTAAAATTTAAAAACGAAATAGTCATGATGATCTGTTTTTAGCTATATATATACTGATCAGTGGTCATATATGAGCAAGTAATTAAATAGCAACAATGTCGTAGTTTAACGTAAAATTTAAAAACGAAATAGTCAGTCTTTTTAGCTATATACTGGTCAGTGGCCATATATGAGCAAGTAATTAAATAGCAACAATGTTAGTCCTAATATTGCCATTCTAGCTATAAAAATGGCTAGACTATGTTGACATGGTTTTTGTTATTAATGTAGTGTTGATATCCAAACTATTACTTTGAAATTAGCCTAAACATGACTCTATTAGTTAGGCTTTATTCTGGCGGTTTTCTTAGCTGTTATTACCGAATCATGACTGAAACAATTAATGAAAAAATATCCTCGTTAAATGACTATTTTAGAAGTAAATTGAGGCCAAACGGCAAGATAAAAATATAACCTAAAAACAAGTAGGTATTGATAATGTTGAAAACTTCCCAGATAGCATTTTTACATTCAGAGTATGTGCTCGGAACGTACTTTATGTACCCATGGAACTAAGAATGAATATTCATTTTGTATTCCGTGTAGAAAATCTGAATGTTAGAGAGACGTACAGATGACCGCCTCTCGATATACGAGTAATTAAGATTCCTACAACGTACCCATAGACCAAAACGGAACTTGATATGAACCAGAAACGTATATTGACATACTGATAGATACATGAGGTATATAGGAGGAAGGTCCATCCTACATTCACAATGTACACTGCATGTTCATGGTATATGAGTACTACCTTCGCAGGAATTAAACCGTAGGTGCCTGGTATGTTACACATGGATCATAAATCTATGATGCATGTATATTGTAGGAATGAACATTAAGTATCAGTGGCAGCTATAAGTACTTCACTCATGCCATGTAATTTCTTCAAAGTTTAATTATTATAAAAATTTATTACTTATTGTAATCATTGATGAGTCGCTGCTTCATTCTGAATATGTTCAGTATGACGCAGCGACTCATCTATGATTATAGCAAATAATAAATTATTATAATAATTAAACTCAAGAGAATACATGATATGAGTGAAGTACTTGCATATAATAAATACAATATCTAATTTTAAAGTTTAATTGTTACAGTCAATTATTAGGTAATTACTCTAATTTTCCACATTTCATATTCCTTGTGAAGAATATTATGTAAGTAAAGGTGGAATATATGCACAGAAAATTTGTTTTTACTATTAGTTTTCCACTAAAGTCAAATGTTTTATTCATCAAATTTTATTGAATGGAGCACACAAATGCTAAATAAACTTAAATAAAATTGTATTTGCTATAATAATACTTTACAAAGGTCCACGAATATATGTAAAAAAAATAGTTTTACGTTAATAAGATCTGTTAAAAACCATTTTAAAATGGATCAAACATTTATTACTCTAAAACTTCAGCTTAAAAATCATATTTAACGTGTTATTTATCAAAAAATCTAATGATCATATTACACTACCTTAAAGTTTTATCTATTTCTAATCGTGTTTTAAATTGTCAAGAACAAAACATGATTTTATTTTATTAATTACTTTACATTGTTGTAACAATTAAGTATGCATCTTAAATTATAAAATAGGAAGAGGTATAAATAAAACAGTTGTGTTACTTTAAATATATTTTTATTTTTTGTTACAAAAATGAATTGTAATAATAAAAAACAATTGTGACAAAAATTTCAATTGAGATTTTTTTTAACAAAAAAATTTTCTTTGCAACTTATGAACTGTCATATTTTACTATAACGAATTTTTTGTCAGTAAGTAAAAAATAGTAAAAATTGGAGGGCTTACATTTTCAAAACCAAGTGTCCAGGTGTTGCCGATACTTGTAATTGCGAAAGTCCACTTTTCATTCTCAACACATCATCTGTGACTGATCCTATTGGCTGAATACTTTCTTTTGGCTTTTCTAATTTTTAAGAAGGTATTTCCTTCCTGTCCAGAGGAGGAGATACACGTGCTAGTCCAACTACAAAAGAAAATACATTGTATTATATTTGAATAGGTACTTATTTCTCTTTAAAAACTGGCCATGATAAAGCTGAAAAATATAAAAACATCTTACAAAGATCTTACAGAAAAAATAAAACTGATCAAACATAAATTAAACAAATTGATATTATCATAAAGGACACGGCAGGCACAAAATAAATGGAAAAGTAGGTACAGTCAAATGGACTGAAATTGTAGTATGTTGTACTTCATAATATCCTGATCAAAAGTTTTCATGGGCACAATATCTGAAAATCGCCAGTTTTTGAGATATGAAAGGTCAAAGATCAGGAATATCGGTACCCGCTGTCATAGTTGAGAGTATCATATTATGACGAGGATTTGCTTAACGTGTGATTTTAAATGTACCTGAAGTTTCGAACGTTCACTTGAATGAATTTTAGATGAAAAAGAATAGTTAATAAAAACCACACATCGATTTAGGCATAAACACTTCATTGCCACATTTGCTGACAATAAATATCCACAATACTTAAGTTTTTACACCTAAATCGAAGTGTGGCTTTTATTAATTTTTCTTTTTCATATGAAATTCGTTCAAGTAAACATTCGAAATTTCAGGTACTTGATTTTAAATGCCTACCAGAGTTATTAAAAGAACAACATACCTATCTTCTTTCAACTTCTAGTAAAGACAAAATTTCTTGGGAAGTCGACGGCTTCCAATATGTTCTTCGATATCATCTGACCGGAGGAATAACGTGCTTTTTGTACATAGTCCTTTGATTTGTTTTTATTCACTCTGTACATCAGATTTCTGCCCTTTTCAATTAATTGCAGCTCTTCTATAATCCTCTGAAATAGGTTTAAAGCAAATTACTACAAATAGGTAAATACCTATCACAACTCGTATGTTGTAATCAAATCCAATGGTTGTGATTTAAATAAACAAAGGCTCCTTAATATTGAAATAGATCGAACCTACCTTCTTGAAAATAAGATTTAAACACCCCGTAAAGTGTTCACATTTCATCTGCATTTTCACCTGTTTTTCAATGATCAGTCAGTTGTTTGAATGGTGACCACCAAGCTTCCTTTTCGTGGAGCGAGACCATTACAAAGACACCTCTGTTTCTTTTCTAAAAATCGATACCTACAAACGCCGTAATTATTATAACTAATATAGGTGGTATGCTTAGTATAATATGTACAAAGGGATACACATTAAACTTTAGTGTCTAAATATAAAATATCTGCAAATGACAACAAAACTATGTGGTAGTTATATTGTATACAATTGTAAAATACTTACAGCAATGCAATTAATGTATATACTTGGAATAATTATAATAAATCAGGGGAAAACAAAAAACAGAACACACATTTGACAGCAGAAGCGTGACGTATACTAATAGCAGTACGATGAGCATGCGCACTAACCTAATGACCGTGGCGCGCATTTAAAAAATTCTACAAGGGGATTGTAATGACATGGAAAACGGAAATCTAAATATAAAAGATAAAAAGTAATTAAATACCCATTCTAAGTCTGAACTATCTGCTTAAGAAATGCCGATAGTTACCGAGATAGTTACTAATTAATTGAGCACAGTACATAACTTATTCATTATTATTTAATATTTCATTCATTATTATTTAATATTTCATATTCATTATTATTCAATATTCGATCACAAAGGGTATAGCAGGATAAGCATATGTTAGGTGCCCCCGCACCAATCGGGTCGAAATTTTTAGCACAAGTTGATAGCAGTGTTAGATGAAATTTCCCAAAATATTATTTTTGGAAAACCATTTTTACGGGAGTTATGGGGGTAAAAAAAAAATGGAAAAAAAAAATTTTCTCGAGAACGGATAAACCGATTTTCATGAAAAAAATATATGTTATGGCTTTTGATGGTGCAAATGTGGGAAAAAATTATTGAGTCCATTTGTCGAAAAAAAGTGGTGAAAAAATTTTTTCAAAATAAAAAAAAAATTTTTTAGGGGATGTTCTAGAGGCACACCCACCATTTTCTTTCAAATAAATGCTTATATGCCCCTTAAAAACATATCCAATTTTCATAGCGATCGGAAGGGTACAACATACTCAAAACTGATAATCATTGGCAGACTGCGGGCGGCGTGTAGTCTATGTAATG
Source organism: Rutpela maculata (assembly GCA_936432065.2). Lineage (NCBI taxonomy): Eukaryota > Metazoa > Arthropoda > Insecta > Coleoptera > Cerambycidae > Rutpela > Rutpela maculata. The sequence continues at coordinate 102,375,218 of OW386288.2, read as the reverse complement.
AAGCATTATAAGACGACTTTTTTGTAAATACTTCGTGCAAAGACGAGATTACCTTCCCCCTCGTTTTCGAGGGTGCTGAACACGATGCAGCTGGTGGGAGAAGTTTTTGACCGCCGCAACCTCCTGAAATGGCCATCCCTCTTATGGATCACTTTATGTTTTCATATATAAACGGGTTTGGGGAGTGATTTATCGACGAGTTATACTTGAAATAATATGGAAGGGGGTTATAGAGTAAGTGGAGTCCAGACAGCAGGCCCAGGCGGTTGATTAAACCCTCCCGAGAGGTGTAGTTTTTTTTTCAAATGATTCGGTTCAAATGCGTATACCCCATTTTCGGGGTCGCTGGTCACGGGAAAAATATTCATTTTTAGCTCCAACCCCCCCAAACGGGCAGAAATCACCCCTCACTCACCGTTTGAGAGATGAAGAGGGGTTGGAGCTAAAAATGAATATTTTTCCCATGATCAGCGATCCCAAAAACGGGGGAAACGCGTTTGAACCCGAATTATTTGATAAAAAATGATTTTCCACTCCTCGGAAGGGTTTAATTAACCCCCTGGCCTGCTGTCTGAACTCAACTTACTCTATAACCATCTTCCATGTTATTTCAAGTATAATCCGTTGATAAATCACTCCCCAGACTCGTATAGAAAACATACAGAGATCCATAAGAGGGATGGCCGTTTTAGGAGGTTGCGGCGGTCAAAAACTTCTCCCTCCACTTGCATCATGTTCAACACCCTCGAAACGGACGGAGGAAGGTATTCTCGTCTTTGCAAGAAATATTTACCCTATTTCTGCCTTTATTACATAGACTAGCGGTTCATTACTACATCTTACTACCACGGTCACTGGCGGCCATTACAACCCTAGCATTTAAATCAGTATCAAACTTCAAGAAGTGTGGCGCAAAAATTCTCTGACGTCAACTGTGCGGTCAAACAAAATCTAGTTTGAAAATCTGAAGATTTTGCAATGATGACATCTGCAGTCAGCCTACAAAAGAACTAGTTTTCAAAGTTCACTACGAGGAGGTACAGTGCCTTTCACTAGTGAAGGTGCCTGTTTATTGTGAGTCCCCTTGCCTCTCACGAGTCGGGGTGTTTATTTATCGTGAGTCTCCTTGCCTCTAACTAGTCGGAGCGCTTGTTTATTTTAAGTTCCCTTGCCTCTCACAATTCGGGATGACTTTTTTGCGTGAGTCCTCTTGCCTCTCACGAATCAGGTTACTCTATATTGATGAGGTATACGCATTTGAACCGAATCATTTGAAAAAAAAACTACACCTCTCGGGAGGGTTTAATCAACCGCCTAGGCCTGCTGTCTGGACTCCACTTACTCTATAACCCCCTTCCATATTATTTCAAGTATATAATTCGTCGATAAATCACTCCCCAAACCCGTTTATATATGAAAACATAAAGTGATCCATAAGAGGGATGGCCATTTCAGGGGGTTGCGGCGGTCAAAAACTTCTCCCACCACCTGCATCGTGTTCAGCACCCTCGAAAACGAGGGGGGAAGGTAATCTCGTCTTTGCACGAAATATTTACAAAAAAGTCGTCTTATAATGCTTCATTACATAGACTACACGCCGCCCGCAGTCTGCCAATGATTATCAGTTTTGAGTATGTTGTACCCTTCCGATCGCTATGAAAATTGGATATGTTTTTAAGGGGCATATAAGCATTTATTTGGAAGAAAATGGTGGGTGTGCCTCTAGAACATCCCCTAAACAAAATTTTTTTTTTATTTTAAAAAAATTTTTCCACCACTTTTTTTCGACAAATGGACTCAATAATTTTTTCCCATATTTACACCATCAAAAGCCATAACATGTATTTTTTTCATGAAAATCGGTTTATCCGTTCTCGAGAAAAAAATTTTTTTCAATTTTTCTTTTTACCCCCCAAAACTCCCGTAAAAATGGTTTTCCAAAAATAATATTTTGGGAAATTTCATCTAACACTACTATCACCTTGTGCTAAAAAATTCGGCCCGATTGGTGCGGGGGCACCTAACACATGCTTATCCTGCTATGCCCTTTAAAGTCTGGATTCAAAATTTAAAACATATTTCATATATACAATAATATTGACGAACGATTTAAAATTTATAAAACGTCATACACCGCACAGGGGATGATTATAAATGTACTTAAATCAAATCTATATAGATAGAGAAATATCATAATTATTTTTGTAGGTAGGTAGGTAGATAAAACTAGCATTGCTGTCTCATCAGTTGTGATGCAGGTTTATTTTTATTAGTTCAAAAATCGAACCAATCAGTGTTCGCCTTAAAAGTGCTGAACTTTTGATGATATTACTGTCGGCGCGGCGCTCGGGCGATGCAAATATTTCTACAAAAAATATACCTGTATTATACAGATAAAATCATTGACGAATGTTTATACGATGTACATGAACACATATACGAAGAACGTTCCCTGATACGTGTACACAGTATATGCGACTGTGAATATAAACTTTTCTGTATATTCCATTTATATCGTATGTATAATCATATTGTATATGTGAAAATATTATTTATATGGGAATGTTGAGGGAACATACATGGCAAGTACAGAATGCAATTAGAACATTGGGAATGCAAAATGTACATTCGTGGAATAATAAATGCTATCTGGGTTTATGCATACGCAAATGAGTTTTATATCAACAGAAAAATAAGAATGAAATGTAAAAGAAAATATAGGCAGAGTTCCACATATTGGAAAAGGAATGTCGCCTAACACACACAGCGGTATAATACTTTTCACGGGGCGTTTTCGTTAACGTTTGTGTCTACAAAAGCTTATGCATTAATTGTTATAAATATTCAGATTATTAAAGTGAAAGTATCAACCTATATCTTCTGCATTAGTGTCCAAGAATACTATCCATTTTCTACGGGTCTAGCCAACACTAACATTTTACTATTATTCCTTTTTACACGGTTGCTGGAAGTATTTTGTGTCTGGTTTTGATTGCGGATTAGTCAAAAATGTATGTATGCTTTTGTATTTGATCAGTACAGTTAGCTATTTATTACCTAACCCAACTTGAAGGAACTGCACTCTACGTTTTCATACACTCAAAGAAAATGATAGGTAAATTCAACCAAAAAGAGCATATGAAATCGCGCCTATCTAGTTTCATAGTTAAATCAATCAGAAAAGAATAGTCATACAACTTTATTTGTTTTCGTAAACAAATAGTAGTTTAATAATCATATCTTCTTGTAACAAATTAAATAGTACAATGACATTTTTTTATGTTCACTAACCATTTTCAATTTGGTCTACAATTAAATGGTACAACGACTTTGTTTTTTGTTCACCAACTAATTTTTAGGTTGATCTACACTTTATATGATGAAGTTTTTTTTGGTCAGCCAAAATCTCAGTATTGAGACATCAGACCACTGTTGCCAACTCTGTTAGACGCGGAAACTGTAGATGAGCAAAAAAAAACTGTAGAAAACTGGGAATTTATTTTAGTGAAACTGTTAATCTGTTTTTTTTTACTATATATTAAATCACAGACTACAGTAACTACACAGAGCTGAAAGCTTTGGCGACACCTTTGAATTTTGATGGCTCGATTTCTGTGACCTTGTGTACCAATTGCATCTACACTGAGAGAAATGTGTTGTTAATTTATTTCTGTTTTCTGCATTTTTAAGAATACACTGAGAAAACAGTGTATTTCGAGTTGGATTGAAAAATATTATAATTTGAATTGTTTATAATCGGCGCCTATTTTCGATTGAGTTGTGCACTAGGTTTTATTTATAAGAATTTTAATTCTCGGTTAATATTTTCAACCTCCCAAATTGAGTGGAAATAAAATTCACAAATCCAAACTTAACATCCCAGGTAGCAGGGTGACGTCATTATGACGTCTTTTAAAGGTGATTTTTCGTCGCCGACGTCATTGTCCCAATAAATGACGTACCAGAGACGTGATATTTAAAACGTACTTCTGACGTCATTAAAATGACGTAATTTTGTCGTCAAAATTGGTCATTTGGTTCACTATATATATTCATATATTCACTATATATATATATATATATATATATATATATATATGTGTATATATGTATATAGAGAACATTGAACAATCATAATAGCAATATATTATTACAATAAAAACGTACATATAGAAACATCAGTATGTTTTGACGTAGTTGCCGAATATATTTGCAACCTGAAATTTTAATTTAAATAAATCATTATAAAATAAAAATAAATAGAAGTATTTAGTGACTAGTTCAATTTTTGCCACAGTAATAATAATTTTGTTTTACTATTTCTAACTAGGTATACAGCTTTTAAACACGTTTAAATAAAGGTGTTCAATGGTTAAGTGAGTTAAGTGTTAGGTTGCGAGTCAAGAGGCCTGCGGTTCGGTCCCTGCACATTCCGGTTTTTTTTTCGTCAAAAACTTTATTAATAATTGTGGAAAAATATTATAATGAGAGGTTTGCATCCATTATCGCAAAATTCACTGATTACCAATACGTCATTGGGCTGTGACATTGTGCTGTCTTTTTCACGTCATTTTTACGTCATGCTGAAGGTGAAATTGACGTAATTAATGTCGAAAAAATGACGTCATAATGAGCACCTTGCTGCCTGGGATGATAAACGTTAACAGTGTCAACTAGAAGTGAGGTTAATTGATACACCATTTAAAAAATGACGATGAGTATATAAATTTGGTTTTGGCGGGAAGGCTTGCTTTCGCCTCTATATAGTTACTGTACTCTGTGGTAATACCTTAATAAAAATAATTTATCCATATGCAAAAAAACTGTAGATTTAGCAGGTCGGACTAAAAACTGGGAAGAAAACCAAAAAACGGTAGATCTACTTAAAAAAACAGTAGGGTTGGCAACTATGCATCAGACCACCTAAACCAAAGATTATAGTTTATAAGATCCATCCAAATATATCGATGATCCCTGAGAGAATTTGAACATTGCAATCATGTTATTAATTTTCTATAAATTCATAAGAGTATAAGATAATGCATGATTGATTATTGTCAGTGATTTGTATGTGGCGTCATCTGGGAATAATTTCTGTAATAGACTACGTGGTAAGCAAGCAAATTTTATGGTAATTCTTTTAGAACTTCTAGAAGACGACAATAATATTGGTTTGTCTACCAAGTACAATAATACAGCGAACTAATACTGGGTTAGAATTCCAATTCGATAATAGTTAAAAATAAAATATACTATTATCTAGTTTAATTTGACAGAATTCAACAAAATAATAGTCAGACGAACAAAATAATAGTCTTATTCATCTATTTTTTAAATTAATGTTTGTTTTGTTGTACGACAACTTTTTATTAATTAAAATAACAATCACCTCTTGTTTAAAAATACCATCAATATAGTTTGGTTTAACAAAATTAACGATATTGTTAGTTAACCATTTTTTTTTGTTGAATTTACCCATACTATTTCTTTGAGTGTAAACTTTAGTAACAAATTTTAATTTGGTTGGAGAAAGGAAATGTAAAAACGTTGGAGAAACAAAGCTGAAAATACAAAGTAACTCGTTCCACACAAAGGCAGTCAAAAAAATGTATAAAATAGAGGTTATGTCTTTCATAGTTTAGCTTTAGCCGTATTTTGATTCGAAAACTCGCTAACCACTTTAGCCAATTTTCTGGTAATAGTTTGGCAAATATGACCATTAAATTTGCCATTTGACGAAAAAAGTTTATTAGATCTTTTACAGTCATATTCTGGCTTATTTCTAGCATCATTAGTGAAAGCATATGCCAAATGATGACAACTTGCCGCCATGTTTTCTATCAATCAAGAAGATCTCGAACGGCGGCCATTACGTTCATTTTCAATACTCTATAAAATATATCTATAAAATAAAGTTTTGACTTACTGATTCGTTATTTTAATAACTTTTAATACCATTACCATTGATTGTGCTTCTTGAAATTACAAAATGTTTATATATATTTCAAATTAATTTAATTGTACCTAAGGGCGATTTTTCACTGGCCGATACGATACCGATACGATACCGACAATGTCGTACCGATACTGAAGAATAGCATATAATAACACGGGGCCGACAAAATGTGACAAAACGGTATCGTATCGGCAAGTAAGAAAGAGTTCCATATAATTTCATGCATTTGTGCTGCCTCGATATCGTTGTATCGGTGTCGTTGACGACGAAATCGGTATCGCTTCGACCAGTGAAAAAACGCCCTAAAATTTAGAGATTTCTGGAGGCCCCTTTGTTTTTATGAGTATTTTATATAAGTTTACAGAAAAAATTCGTGCGTTGATAAAATTTGACACTCTTGATTGACCATGTATGCAATTATGATGTTCATATAATTTTAAAGATGGACGAAGTATACTTCCATTTTATCTAGCAACACCTGTTCAAAGCCAAAGGATGGCCATAATAGTGTTCTCGTTTTATTTTATGCTTAAAAGTCATGATTTAGTCACGGTGAAGTAGATACATCATCCCTTTCGCCATAAGAGCCAAATAGTAATAAAGTAGCCACAAAAAATCAAAAAGAGAGCCAAATGAGTTGCACATGCGCACATGCGTTATGGCCATTTGGCTTCAGTTGCGTTTTGATGACCAAGATATGATTCCCCATTTTAGTCATCAGTGACGTAATAATTCGGTTTTAATAATCGCTACTATAACCAAATAGCCATCCTTTTTAGCTACTGTAACGTAATGATGACCAAAATACAACTACTTGTGCTACTTGGGTAAGTTTTCCTACAATTTCAAAGCCTTGGTAACAGAAGTGGGGGAAATATTCTTGTCGTGGCAATTGCTACTTTGATGAATGAGCGCGCGTATACCTGCGTAATTGTAGGTATATTAACGATTAAAATTTATTTTTTCTACGACTATTGAATAATTCATTTATTATACATATATTTTTGAACATGTAATAGGTCTCATTACTAACGGCCGCGGGTAATAATTCATTACTCAATAGGCTAGCACCAATCACAAGAGTTCATATTCATTATCAATAGTTTTCGTGGAGCAATCGCAAGGGACGATTTAAAGTTTAAAAACATCGCGTGTGCCATAATAACTCAATTCAATCTGTCATAATAAGGAGGTCATCTATTTCGCCGAAAGGCAAAAAATGTCACTTTTGGTACGTTCCTGTAGGCTCGAATTATCGATTTCGCCGGTGCGATTCACGATGTGCATTACTTGCAATTCTTCCTCTTTCCATAATGACATAGTATGGCCCTTCAACTCATATATTAAAAAAGATATGAACGTTCAAAGATTTCGTGTTTCGCCTTCTTTGCAGATTGCTATTTTTGTCGAATAAATCGAAAAGTATCAATCCTAGCAAAAAAATTAAAATCTCCAAGGTAAAAGATCATAAACCGAGGAACAATTTACTGTTTTTTAAATCTCCGTAACTTTTTGTTTTTTCGGAGATATGGAGATTTAAAAATGGCGTCAAACATTTTTATGTCAAAATACCTCTTTAAAAGTTAAATATCTCAGAAACTAAGGTACTTGCGCCAAAAATGTTAAGAAACCAAATTCAAGATTATCGATTAAGCTAACGGTACTTTTTTAAATTTTTCCTCCTGCTTAAAAAATAAAAAAGTTATGACCGACACAATGTGTGTCTTCGCATTTTCCCTAAAAATCTCAAATTTACCTTAAAGTGCAACTTCCTGCTGAGTAGTCGTAGAAAAAGTATAGTATTCTACTTACGTGTAATAGCTATTACTCACTCGGATGAATCACGACACTCACCTTCGGCTCGTGTGCCGTAAACATCATCCTCTTGAGTAATAGCTATCATTACATGCTCGTTGAATAATATACTATTATGCATTCACTAAAGTTCTTACACATTAGAAAATAAGCAGTGCCAATTTCGGCTCAAAATATCTATATGTACAAAAATAAATGCACAAAACGCGAAAGACACGACATCTCAGCTTCTGATTAATGTAGAAGAGTCTATTTTTTTTTTGTTTGTTTTTTGAAGAACTTTTCACAGATGACAAGTATTTAGCAGGATACATTTTTTCAATACAAAAAATGCATTACAAAAAAATGTATTTTATAAAAATGCATGAAATGAAACTTTAAAATAATATAAAAAAGATTAGTTTTTATCGCCATTGCAAAGCTCGTTTAATAATTTAAGGAAACAAAATTCTTAGTGTAACCAAATGGCAGTTTTTTATGAAGCTTCAAAAAATTTTAAAAATTCTCGTTTTTCAAGGAAAATAATAAATATTTTTATTTGTAATTTTTCATAATAGTTACACCCATGAAATTTTCGTGGTTCCTATTTTTTTACAAAAAAAAAAACAAAACGGCAGATCGGATTTGGGTCCCCATACAGTTTTATTGATAATTTATGACAAACATTTTGATTTTTTGTTAGGTCTGATCCGATGAACAGAACCCGTCATATTGAAGAAAAACGAGACAGAAACACGTTCAAAATTAAACTTAATTTACAAAAAACACTCCACTCCCAAATTGGACAAAACTTTTGTGTAGCATCCTGATAACATACAAATTGCATTTCCACCAAAAATTTACCACCGAAACAATCTTTGAAAAAAACGTGACTATGGACAGATTTTGTTCAAAATCTAATTAGATCTAAGTTAAATGTTGTCAAATAGAACAAAAAAAATCGCATCACTATAAGTTTTTCAGTTTTTATAATATCGAAGGAGACAAATTTGACACTCCACGCACTATGCACGCACGCACACACGAAATTTTAGGAAGAGATATCGCGAAAATGTAACATACGGGAATTTTTTTTATTTTGGGGAATTGACAGAAACTAGATCATTCGAAATTACAAAAAAAGACCAAAATTATTGTATGATTCTAGTACTGAATAGAAACATGCGGATGTGGGCAGTCATTTGCGTTATACTGTATTAGTAGATACAATATTCCTGTATTAGGTTTTACTGGTTTTATTTAAAAGATGTAGTTATTAGTATTGTTGTTTGAAATTCCTTAGGTTTAATTTTACATCATAACTTTAGAAACACTAAATAAATATTTGTATAAAGGAAATTGTGTTTAAATATAATAGATATGAATGCATTTATATCAGCTAAGCAAAATACATTACAATTATAGTCATTATAAATTGTTATAGTTACAAATTTTCATCAATAAATAGTACAGTACCTAGAGGTGAAAAATATGTAAAATTTCAGAATACTTTCATATGTAATATGGGTTATGGGTTATTATTATAGTAAAAGGTATCGTCTCCAGTTTCTATATGGTCCGGATACTTGCTCTTACCCTCAGTGGGTGAAAACCACCTCTAAATTTAAATATTCAATATTTGAAAAAGTATTACTAATTTATTTCTGAAACGTAGGATAGTTATATTTTTGGGATCGCTGCTTACGAATCTGAAGTCAAATAAAAAAACTTAAAAAGGCGGCTCCAATATGGCGGATGGATTTTTTTTCTAAAATAAGTGTTTTAAAATGAGCATCTAGGTGATGCTTTATGTGAACGAATAAATGCATTTTTGAAAAAAAAAACTTAATTACTGAGCAATTGCAATAACAAAATGGCCACATTTTGTTAAAGGAAATGAGAAAATGTATCGGCCATAATTTCTTTATTTTTTGTGATGTAAAAGGAAACAAAAATATCATCTTAAAGAGTGCTTAATTATTTTTAATATTGTTCCTTAGAATTTTTGATGGATGTGTTACAGTTTGTAAGATATTGATATTGTCTTTTTGATATTGTCTTTATTCATAAAACTTTCATAAATATATAACAGTATTAAAAAAAACAGTACAACTGAATATTAAAAAATTTACATTCTCTTGCAATGTAATTCAAAGTAAGTAAAGTAAGGTACATAATTCAAAGCTGAGTAAATAATAAACTAACAAATTATAATAAAAATAAAACGGTATTATCTAACTAATACCTAAAATTCAGCAACCCAAAGTTGAAATGAAAACACCTAAGCATGAAATGCTTGTCTTGCGATATTTCATATCAACTGTAGGTTGAGCACTTTTTACTAAAAATGATACAAAAGAATATGAATAGAGTGAGGTAAAATTGAAGAACGGACCAAAAAATAAACGAAAAAATAAACGATGAGGTATAACAATAACAGACGGCAGCACGTGGTACTACAATGTTAGTTGGATAATTAGGAGACGCTTGCAGAATAGTTCATTAATTCTTAGTAAGTAATTAAGTAGTTTACAACAATCTAATTAGTATAGTTTTACACTTGAACAATCTATTTTAAACTATTTTTCATAGGTACAAAATAGCTAAAGATCAATTTACACTTTTTGTTTATAACGTTATGATTTTGAGTGATGTTTTTTATGTTAAATACGTCTGCTTCTTTGTATAACTCAGTGGAGGAATACAGTTTTTTTTCTTTAGGATTATCTTTAGAATACAATTTTGTGATGTTTGTAACATTTTCAGTACATTATAAAGTCCACCCCAAATGATAATACATACCTACTTATTGACCCTACTAGTGATTTATATATTAGCATTAAATTATTCCTATCAAGTATGTCTCTTAGGATGAAAAACTTATGCATACGTTGTCTCATTTTTTGTGATATAAGTTACATGCTCATTTCATCTTAAATAATGGTCGAGCATTACTCCTAGCTTTTTCTATTTTGGGACAGCCGCAGTTTCTTTCTTGATGACATATATTATTATGTATATATAGAATGTCATTTGTAGGTTGATCATTAGCTACCAACGTGAAAGTTAAAAATTTGCTTTTTTGTATATTTAAACTTAGTAAACTGTGATTTAGCCATTTAAAGATCAGAGCTACACTTCCTTCCTCATTTCTGTACACCTCGTCCCATGAGTTTTCCACAAACACAATTAGTAGATACACAAATAGAGTACGACGCCACTTTGCATGGGAAGCATAGTAATAGAGTACGAAGCCACTTAGTAGGGGGGTGAAAAGTTTTGAGTGACAAGCTACGTCATCGTTTATTTAAATCAAGGTAGCAATGAATGCCGTATTGGAAAAAGTAGGCCGCAGTGACAATGTTCAGGGGAAAGTATTCTTTACGTAAATGATAACCATATTGGGAAAGGTCATGATGATAATGCGTCCGTTTATTGAATGCGGGGGAACAATGGGATTTTCTAGGTTACGGAATGAATAATGTTTTTATTAATAGATCTGTATAATAAATAAAACAATGTGTTTATGCATAATATATTTTATTTTAAGTTGAGTTATTCATCTGTACTTTATCAATGTCAATAATAACTGCATCCTTATTAAACTCTAAAAACTCTAGAAAACAGTAACTTTGCTCACACTTATTTAAATGACATAAACTTTTTAATTTATCAATATATGTCTCCTCACCACAATTATCGGAATTACTAATATAAAGTATAGTGTTATTATAAAAGTTCTTAAAATCTAGATGATGTAAAAATTGTAACCTATAATTAATTAAACGTTTAATGGTAATAAGTTCTTGAATACATTCGTCGTCTATATAAATAACACTATCACCACTTTTTATTAATAATACGTGTTTATCCATAAAAAGTTGACTTGATAATTTGAAATTTTCAAAACTCCACTACAGTTTCAATAAACGTCTTTTCTTTATCATTATCGGGCATAATATCAATATTTGCAATGAAGTCATACCAATCCAAATCTAGAAGCGAAATCACATTCGTTGAACTGTCAAGTATAACAGACGGTTCGAAACCTCTAGCAGCACTTATAACCTGTCGAGACTTGCAATGCAGACTTTGGTAATAAATATTTCACTTCATTAATCAGCTGTTTCTCCTGTTTAATTTGTTCTGCATACTTTAAAAGAATACTATCCACGTATTTCCAATAAGGTGATGAGCATGATGACTCATTTTCAAATACCAGAATCTGACATTATGACTGTCTTCACTGCTACTTAAGCATATACTAATTGACCAAATTTATGTGAGAGGGTAATATTACACTATTTCCTCTTTATTTATCCATGAATTATGTGATTTATCTAGACCAAGCCATTTAACTAAAACCTTGCTCCCCTTCCTTCTTATCACTTTTTCAACTAAATACATATCTGGATATTTAACTTTCAATAGTTCATTTTCGTAGAAGGCACCGCTAATTTCTTCTTTATTTTCATCTTCTAATATATATGTAGTTGGAAGAGTTAAGTTAATTTTCTTAATTTTAAAAATTTCATTAGACCTGTTTGGAGTATATCCTTTTGTAAATACTGTACGATGTTTGCTTACTCGAACAAAGTCTTAACGTTTAAACTTCTGAATCGGATCAATTGCCTTTAGATGACTATACGCAGAAATAAGTATGTTTTTTCATACTTTTTTGTTACATCTTTAGGTTTAAATCCAGTTGTACGACGTTTTGAATCGTTATATTTGGAAACGATGTTCGGTAAAATACTTAACCACTTATAATTTCCTTGTAAACTGAATTGTTTCCACATCATGTTTTTCAAAGTTCTATTTACTCTCTCGACGATGCTAGCTTTTAAATTTGAATAAGAACTGTAATGGTTAATATTAAATCGGGACATTAGCTCTTGAAATTTTTTGTTATAAAATTCTTTCCCCATATCAGTTTGAAGATTCTTTGGTGATTCCTCAACTTCTGACAGCACTTTTTCCATTGCATTAGTAATATCAATTGCTTTTTTACTTTTTACTGGCTCAGCCCACACAAACTTTGAAAAAGCATTGATTACCACTAAAATATATCTATGACCTTTATTCAATTTAGCATAAGGAATCATCTCCACTAAATCAGCTTGCCATAAATCATTTAAACCGTTAATTTTAACAGGCCTTCTTTTAAAATTTCGCTAGCAGGTTTATGTAACTCATGTACAATTTCTTCTTTAATACTGCTTTCTTTAACCATTATGAACTGGACACTTTAAAACCAACTGCATAAACATCTTTTCAGATTTCGATTTTTTCGATGTAACAAATATTAGATCATCATTTTGTTTTAATTCTCGACCCTCCAAATTCAGAGGGTTTACAGCTTCACCATTTACATGAACTGCTATATCATGCGGATAAAATTGAGATACCATATATATGATTGCCGTTTTTAAAGGAAACTTATACGTTATCGCTCCATGATCTAAAGCATAAGCATATCCTCCATTCGAGGGGACTAGAGACCAAGGACTTGTTGCACCATTTCCTCTAAACGTTAAAATAATATCATACGATAAATCTAATGTTTCTTGAAGACGGTCAAAATAATATTTACTGATATGCCTACCGAATTTATCTATTGGCATGGTTGAAATGCTACTTATAAACTAAAGTATAATTTTTATGTAGCAGATACTTATCTAATAATTTTAGCTTCCCTTAATTCTTCCTCGATAAATAAAATTTCATTGTTATGTCCGGTATGTCCTGCCATCTGAGATGCAACCAAAAGCTTAAGCCTATCAACGAGTTCGTTGGCATCATCATAATAAACATAATCTATGGGTTTAGTTGATAAATTTAACATTCCTTTTCCTCCTCTGGTGGTGGTGTTTTTAAATGATTGAGTTCTGGTGAACTCTCTAGTTTGGGGAGGAGGAGGTTTATTAAATGAAGCAGTTCTGGTCACCTTGGCAGTTTCCGATTTTTTAAAAAGACCTTTTTTAATTAAATACGGTTTGATTATCGTTAAATACTTAACAGATGTGGATCCTTGAATGTGTTCATCAGCATTATAATTTTTACGGTAGGTATTTGTTCGTTTTAATATATCCATATAATGATCTAAATCGGTTAAATTGTAACTCTGCGGTTTCTTTTTAAATAATAATTCATATGAATGATAAAACTGTTGAATCCTTTTCTATATCTCCCAGATTTTATATCACAATATTTATCTATAACTAAAAATCCAAATTTATCATTCCAGCAGATTGAGCAAATTTCAAGAAATTCTTGAAAATTCATATCAGTGTTAACATGATCATGATATATATGTCTAAGATTTGTATTGTCTTGTCTGAATATAATTAGTAGGTTGGTGTTATCGCGAATCAATTGTTTAGGTACGGCTGAATATGTCTGAGAAAGATAAAAACAATCTCTATTTTTATGACGTCCAAAACAAAAATAGTTTCGCATAATGTCTTGATTACAGCAGGCAATGTCATCGAAAATAATAACTGAATTCGGTTTTATATTTTGCGGGGGGATTATTTCTTCACCATCTCCATACTCGTAATATCCAATTTCTTTCAGTGGTTTAAATAAAATTCTCAAATATTCATATTTTGGCTGATATAACGATTTGGAGTATATGTATACATTTTCAAATCGCAAGCCATTAGGATGTTCTAATAAACTAATTAACACGTTAGTTTTGTCACACCCACTCCCACCAACCACTAAAGCACGTTTAGATCCCCCACAAAAAAGATCTCCATGTTTCAGGAAGGTAGGTACAATTGATTTATCAAAATTTTTAATGGGTAGGGAGAATTTCTGCTTTTCTATTTTCATTTCAGCTCTTTGCTTTCTTCTCTGAGACTGTTTAGAAATCACAAATAAATATCTATTTAAGCATTATCTTTGAAACATGCTCATTAATTGTTTGTGAATGAATATAATGCTGCGCCACGGCAGCTCTCACTCTAATCGACGTCAAATTGTTAAGAAGAAAGGTTTAGGTTTTTTAAACAAACTTATAGATAAATTACCAGTAGAACTACATCTACCCGGTTATAACTTTTGTGGACCAGGAACGAAGCTCGCTAAACGTATTGCTAGGGGCGATACTGGACTAAATCCATTAGACGAGGCTTGTAAAGAACACGATATAGCATATTCAAAGTTTAGCGATACTGAGAGAAGAAATATAGCCGACCGAGTGCTGGCAAGTAAGGCATCAGATAGGTTTAAATCTTCTGACTCGAGTATTGGAGAAAAATGGCAGCATTGGGCGTTAGTGGAGTTATGAGTGCAAAAAGTAAGTTAGGTATGGGTTTACGTCGTCGCCGCAATCGAAAAGGTAAAGGTATGAATTTCAATGAGGCTGTAAGAATAGCTCGTATAGGTGTTACAGGGGCCAATTCTTCAAACCTACATAATGTATCAAAAATTGCACTTTCCTCTATAAAAAAAGCTAAGAAGAAGGTGGTTGAACCAAAGAAGAGAATACTACCTCTTCCAAAAAGTGGTTTTACCATTAATTCCTCTCTTTGCAGCGTTAGGAGCATTAGGTAGTATAAGAGGAGGGGCTGCTGGAATAGCTAAAGCAGTAAACGATGCTAAGGCAGCAAAACGACAGTTAGAGGAACAAAAGAGACATAATCTAGCTATGGAAGGAAAAGCAATAGGAAATGGATTATACATGAAACCATATAAACGAGGTTTTGGTCTCGCACCTTATAAAAAAAACTTCCATTAAAGCTACCTCACCGAGCATTATCAAATTTAGATTTGATAAAGTATGCGAAAATTTTAAAATTAAAGAATTTTAGAGGTGTTTTTATGCGAAATAATTTACCAAAAAAGATTAATAAATATGAATGTGGTATTGTGAATCTCGATGATAAGGATCATGATGGTTCGCATTGGACCGCATACAGTAAATCCATAAATGACATCATATATTTCGATAGTTATGGGAACCTAAGACCGCCTCTAGAATTAATTTTATACTTTTTCAGTGATGGTGGCAATAATAATGTTATATATAATTATGAACAATTACAATCATTTAATTCCACAAACTGTGGTCATCCCTGTTTAAAATTTCTATATAACAATTGTAAATAAAATATTTTTCTTATTTTAAACGGGTTTGTTTGAAGAGTAAGACATGTCCTTTACTTTAGCCCTATCCGAAAATAAATCAATTTTAAGTACAAATTTCAATCCGCCTATATATTTAGAAGATAACGTAGAGTATGCTATCGGTCTTACAAATTTTGAGACATTTAATGTAATACCTAATATAGATGAAAGAAATAACAAATTTTATTATGGTAATAATAATCGATATGTGGAAATTCCCACGGGTTCATATGAAATTGCAGATATAGCTGACTATTTACAATCTCATCTTCGCGCAGACGGTGTATCAATAAGTATTAAAGCCAATAACAATACGTTAAGATCGGTAGTCAAATGTTCAGAAAAAATAATTTTTAGTGAAAATTCGATTGGTAAATTATCAGGATTTAAAAATCAAGACATATTACCAAATACATCAGTATCTTCAGACTCTC
Organism: Rutpela maculata; assembly: GCA_936432065.2. Classification (NCBI taxonomy): domain Eukaryota; kingdom Metazoa; phylum Arthropoda; class Insecta; order Coleoptera; family Cerambycidae; genus Rutpela; species Rutpela maculata. Next base: position 102,358,901 of record OW386288.2, on the reverse strand, counting down.
CAGCGGCAATCATCAAAGTAAATGCTTTGTGTATAGACTGTAACATTGCAGCTGGATCTTATTTCAATGGAAAACCAGTGCATATTAGTCATCAGTTTTTTCCTACAGTCGCACCAGGCTATAAAATAGTGGAATCGCCACAAAATATTATTTATTTTCCAGTTTGTGTTCGAACTATCTCAAATATAACCATTAAAATATTAGATCAAGAAGATCTAGTCAATTTTAGAGGTGAAACTATTACAATAAGATTGCATATAAAGAAAATTAATTCTTAGTCATGGTGATAAGATACAATAAAGTATATGTTGCATGTAATAAGAACAAACCGTTAGGGAAAAAAAAGTTTTATAATAAGAAGAAAGAAAAAGCAATCGTTAGTAGGAAAATTACAGTTGAGCAGTTAACACCAGAAAATCGTCCTTTTCTACAATCTCTTGGGTATCAGCTGAATTTATAGCAAAAAGAAAAATGGATAATGTGTTAAATGTAACAGATCAACTTTATATAGACAATACAATACAAAGTTCTGAAATACATACATATGAACCTTACCTACCCACAAAATTAAACTATAATGATGAAATAGTAATACCTATACACAAATTTGATAAGTTTACTTTACCCTGCAAGAGTTTCTTATATATAGAGGGAAAATTAACAAAAGTGATGGCACCGTCAGTGATAAATTGAAATTCATAAACAATGGGATTCCCTTTCTCTTTAAGGAAATTCGGTATTTGATGAATGGAATTACAGCAGACTCGGTACGAGATGTAGGTTTAGCGTCAACATTAAAGGCATATCTATCATTCAATTCTAGCGATAGCATCAGACTTCAAAATGCCGGATGGTTTCCAAAAGCGAAACTAACAGATAATATTTTAGTTGATAGTAAAGGAAGCTTCAATGTTTGCATCCCCCTTAAAATGTTAATGGGATTTTTTGAAGACTTTAAAAAAATACTAATTAATGTTAAACAAGAATTAGTTTTACTACGTAGCAGTGATGATTTAAATGCTGTAATTAGCAGTGAAGCTACTGATGAACCGAAAATAGAAATCAGTAAATTATCTTGGAATATACCCCACATTTCGGTTAGTATTCGACAGGAGTTAGCATTAACAAAACTTATTGATGACGATGTTGATTTACTAGTGGGATTTAGAAGTTGGGAACTTGTTGAATTTCCCGAATTAGCAGAAACCAATAGACATAACTGGCCTGTGAAAACTACAACTAAACTTGAAACACCTAGGCATGTTATCGTAGCCTTTCAAACTTCTAGGAGGAATAATGTAACTAAGGATATGAGTAAATTTGATAATTGTAATCTAAGAAATATTAAAACTTTTCTTAATTCTGAGAGATATCCATATATTGATCTCTATCTGGACTTTAAGGAAAATAAATTTGCCGCCTTATATGATATGTTTGCAGAATTTAGAGAATCTTATTATGAACTTCAAAACGAGCCTATTTTCAGCCCTACAGAATTTAAGGATATAACCCCCTTAACTTAAATCGACTGCTCCCACCAAAAAGAATCGATTCAAGCCGGTCCTATCGTCATGAGAGTAGAATTTGAGTTCAGTGAAAATATTCCGAAGAATACCTCTGCTTACTGTTTAATTTTACACGATAAATTGATAAGTTATAACCCTTTAACGAAAATAGTTAGACAGCTTTAAAACAGAAGAGTTAAAGCATTTGCACCTTAGTATCAATATAATTTCGAAGGCATAAGCATGAATTTAGTAATAGATCTGCAGGGTTTTAAAATTGAAAATAATGAATTTATAGTAAAGGAATTAGCTGCCTATGATTTCGATAGGATATGTCATTATATTTTTAAACCACCTTTCTCAATAAATGAATTACCGCCACACTTACAAAAACAAGCGGGGTGGTTAATGGAAAATTATCATTTTATCGATTGGAATGATGGACATACTCCACTTCATCACTTTGAGGTTATTCTTGCAGAACTTTTGGGAAACACGGAGAATGTTTATGTTAAAGGTAGAGAAAAAGCAGATTTTTTGAGAAAATATTCCTCCAAACCTATCAATGAATTTGAAGAGCGACCAACTATTACAATATCAAACTCACTTTGTTTAAATCATAAGAAAAATTTATGTGTGTGTGCCTTATTTAATGTGCAATACCTTTATAAAAACTTTTTAATGAAATAAATTTTAAAAAATGCTTTGTGTTTTTATGTATAATTTAGACTTTTACCCCCCCTCATGAATAATGCTTAATAAATGATAAATAATTTAGTAGATATATAAATGTGGATAGCCTACTTTAATGCACAGTAGAACATTAACTTTAAATTATGTCATACATTGAAATTTTCCCAAACTCCGTTCCAGAGAATGAAAATTATATTCGTAAATTTGAGCCTTCAAATCCACAATATATATTTTACCTAAGACGACTGCAACCATTTTGTTTATGGCCAGAGTGTGTGGAAAATAGAGTAAGAGATATAGCAAATTCAGGATTCTTTTACTCCATGGATAATAAGATTACATGCTTTTATTGCGATGTAAAATTGTATGTTGATATTGTATGGCAAAACGATTATAAGTTTATTAGTCAGCATGCCCAGTATAGCGTCACTAAGCAACTTTAGGTCAAAGTTAACATTAAGGAAGGGAGAATTTTTAAGTTGAAGTGGTAAAATATCTTGTTTTAAGGAAGAAGTGTCGTAAATACGTGACAAGCTGTCAGCTATTACATTATGTTTTCCTTTAACATGTTGTATTTTACAAGAAAATTGAGCTATGTATTCTAAATGACGTATTTGACGAGGAGATCTTTCTGCTTTTGTGAATAAAGCGTTGATTAAAGGTTTGTGATCTGTAAAACAATTAAACTTGCGACCTTCAAGTATAAACTTAAAATGTTTAATTGCAGTATATAATGCTAAAAGTTCTTTGTCAAAAATCAAATAATTGGTTTGTGCTGTGGTTAATTTACGGGAAAAGAATGCTAAAGGAGCAAGAAATCCCTTATTATCTTTTTGCTCTAAAACTGCACCCATGGCAAGGTTAGAACAATCGACTGAGAGAGATAAGATAGTATCGTCATTATTGCAAGGATGAGCTAAAACTACTGCATTACTTATTGCGTCTTTGGCTTTCGAAAATGCGTCTAAACATTGATCAGGCCAACTATTAATCTTTGTAATTTTATCATGAGATAAACTGTTACAAAGAGAATATAGGGGAAGTAATATTTCAGCAAAATGAGGTATGAAACGATGATAAAAATTCACCATACCTATGAAACGTTGTAGTTGTTTGAGAGTTGTCGGTAAAGGGAAATTATTAATGACTTCGACTCTCTCAGTTGATGGTAAAATACCTGATGAAGAGATGTGATGACCTAAAAAGGTTAAATTGTCAACTCCTAAGATACATTTAGATGGTTTAATGTTAATTCCGTATGTGTCTAATCTCTTGAAAACCTTTTCCAAATGTTCCAAATGTTGTACATCTGATTGACTTGCGATTAATATATCATCCAAATAGACGAAAACGAAAGGTAAATTGACAAGTACTTCATTCATAAAACGTTGGAAAGTTTGACCAGCATTGCGTAGACCAAAAGGCATGCGGGAAAATTCAAACAGTCCGAATGGAGTTGTTATAGCTGTCTTATAAACGTCATTTTCAGCGACAGGTATCTGATGGTACGCTCGCACTAAATCAATCTTGGAGAAAATAGTGCAGCCGTGCAACTGAGAGCTAAAGTCGTGGATATGAGGTAATGGATATCTGTCTGGAATGGTAATCGTATTTAGTTGTCGATAATCTCCACAAGGTCTCCAGTCATTCTCTTTTTTCGCCACTAGATGGAGTGGAGAGGAAACTTGAGAAGATGATGGTTTGCAGATACCTAATTCTACCATGTTATTAAATTCTGTTTGAGCTATTTTAAATTTAAGATTGTCTAATCTACGAGGTCGTGAAAAAGGTAAATGACCTTCAGTAACTATATGATGTACAATAGAATGTTTAATAGGTAAATTGTAATCTGGGGAACTAATTAAATTAGGAAATTGTAAAAGTAATTTGTTATATTTATCTGTCAAAGGAAATAATTTAAGTGAATCTAATCTACAATTGTCTAAAGGACTATTTTTAATAAAACAATTAACTGACAAATTAGTCTTGTTATCAATTATTCGAGCTCCTTTAAGATCGACAACTAAACCAAAATGAGACAAGAAATCTGCTCCGACTATCGGTATGTCAACGTCTGCTATATTGAAAACGAAAGGAAATAATCTACGTAAGTTTAGATTGACTTTTAACAATTTCTTACCGTATGTAAAAATGGTTGAACCGTTAGCCGCGGTTAATATCGTATCGAAATTCTTTTTTAAATCTGTGAAAGCATTGCGTGGCACCACAGATAAATCGGCACCAGTGTCAATTAGGAAGTTCAGGTTGTTAGATCTATCGTAAATAAAAAGTCGACGACGTTTGCTGTTAGAAATGTCAAAATCAGACGTCATAGAATTATCAAACTTCAGTCATCTTTGAGAATTATCAGATTTTTTACAATTCTTACTGAATTTGCACCATTCACCTCCACAACGATAGGCATTGGTACCATAAAGTTGATGGTAGTAACAAATAGTATTGTCTGTACGATCAAATTTATTAGAAACATTATTACGGCTGGGTGAACGATTGCGATTAGTGGTACGAGTTTGTGAATTGCTTCTACTTTTGCAATTGTTGCAGCATGAAGTAGAAGGTTGAGGCTCGAAGGATTGATTGGAAAGTCTGGATTCTAAAGAGTTTAATCGGGAATTAAAAAATTCTTGTTTTTGTAATACTTGATTAATTGAATCATGGAAAGTGATTGAAAAATTTTTGATAGTGGTAGTTAAATCTGATAACGGGGTTGACTCAGATTCAAGAATATTTTTGGAGTACGATGCAACCATTGAATTTTGACAGGACTCCCAGATCTGATCTGCAATATCTAGAATCTCTTTTGTGTCTGTTTTCCCTGAAGCTGTAATGGCAATATATACTGTTTGAGGTAAACGTCTTTTCCATAGCTTTATCAATAAATCTTGACTAACCATGCTGAATCCTCCAACCATATTCAGCATGGATCTATAGAAATCTGAAGGTTTCAGATCTCCCATTTGGGAACCTGATAACAGATCATTCAGACGTTTTTCCTCACTCGATGATAAACGTGAGATTAAAACTTTCTTTAAATTTATATAGAGATCCGTTTCCGGGGGATTAGATATTATATCGTATATATTATCTATCACATCTAATGGCAAATTAGCTATAACCTGATCATACTTTTTCTTGTCATTGACAATTTTTGCAACAGAAAACTGTGATTCGATCTGGGTAAACCAAATTTCTGGTTTTGATTTCCAGAATGGGGGTAATTTGACAGAGGTGACATAATGGGTTTGAGGAAAATCCTCGTCTGAAGGTTGTCTTTGCATAACTAATCGATTGTGATTGATTGATTGATTTACTACTCTCTTAGATAAAAAAGGAAATGTACTTTAACTCACTCACCGACAGATGACAGTACTTGTAATGTACAACTTCAGTTGATTGAATTAGGAAATTACCATAAATTATAGGAACATCTATTCAAATTTGGAACCTCTATTCAAAATTCATCGGAAAATTCTTCTCTTCATAAAATGGTCAATTTATAACGGTAGTTGATATATTGAATCTCTTCTGGTATATATTTATCACGTTGGACATAAAATTTTCACTTCTGGCATATATTTATGACGTTGGACATAAAATTTTCACGTCTGGCATATATTTATCACGTTGGAAATAAAATGATCACGTCGGGGTCACCAAATTTATAGCGTTATCGCTATAAATAAAATTAAAATGGAAGTTAATATACGTATATTTGTTATTAATACATGTTCATATTTTATGTGATATTAGTATTTTTTAGTATATTGATATATATTTTTATATCGAATGTTTTTATTTTTCCTAGCGACTCCATGGAAACTTCTCGCTTTTGGAACTTCTCGATTTCCAGTGAGTGAGTCGCTATAGTCGCTATACCCAGCTATGTATGTTTTTAAAAATGTATTGTAGTAATACAGTAATCGAGAGAACCTCGTAAAAATATGAATATTACTTTCGATTAATATTACGTGTTAACTTAAAACTTGATCATTCCTTTTAAGATGGTGCTTTTGAACAGTACATTTGTTATGCTCACAGCACTTGCCAATAATGTTTTTTACATGTATCATTATCAGCATATAGAAGAAGCATTTATATGTTCAACGGCGGCAGAAAACCAAGTGAAAAACAATACCTGGCCTGATATGTGGAGAAGGATAACTCCCGCTGTACTACCTTACTCATATGTGAATGTTTTGGTATATGATTTTAATAATGAAATTTATAGTCGCAATGTTTATTATAAAGTAAAATTTATGACAAAAGTTGAGAGGAAAATGTATGATTCAGATTGGAAATTAATGAGTTTAGATAATAATGATAATTATACAAGTACATTTGCCTCTGGGACTAAAAAATGTATTTCAATTGTAGTAGTTTTACCACTCATTGTATTATTATGGACAATATAATATAATGCAAAAAATAAATAAATAAAAAACGAATTGTTATTATATATTTTTATTTATAAGTATGTTAGTACTAGTAGTACTTTACATAAAAAATTTTATATATAAATGTTATAACAAATCCCAGGTAGTTTTAAAATACTTACTATACTTTTTTATATACAATATTTGCAGTTTTATTGAACCTAAGCATATTAAAACAAAAATAGTATATACAATAGTAAATGCTTATACAAATTTTCTAATAAATTCCAAGGTTATTCTGGTATAATTTTATAATGCCTCCATGGTAGAATATCGGTGCTATTATTCAAAAGGTAACGTTTATCATCAAAAGGACTCAATACAACTTTTGTTTGTTCAATGCTGTATACCTCATGAGTATAAGATCTTAAAGACCGCTGTGTTTCATATTTCTCGGTTCGATATTTTAAACAATTCAAATAATCTTCAAAAGAAATATTTTGTTTAACTACATTATATTTAACACCCTTCGATTTCTTAGTGCATTTTTTTCCTTCATACCATTCATTGGTAATAAAGTTAGTATTTGTATCACAATTCCCTTCATCAATTAGGTATGTGTACATTTTTGATCTTAGACCAATGAAGTGAGTCATAATTTTCGAATTATTTTCATCTTTCATACGACCCGGTACCTTCTTATTCATCAAAGGAATATTATGTTTGTTATCTGGAGGATAATAACTAGTATCAAATTGTGTTATATCCTGTTTAATTACCTCTCTATATACATCATCACATGCAATTTCGTAAATGAGCGAATCAGTATCAGTATATAAAAGTTTACAGTTATCAATTGGAAATTTATTTAACATATATTTATAGTAAAAATCATATACGCATGTTTTTGATATATCAAGAACGGCTACACCAATGTAAAGAGGCTTATTAAAAACTATTTCAGATTTAGTTAATTCAATAGCCATCAGGTTATCCTCAAAAATTGTTCTATTATGAAAATTAGGACTAGATTTCGCGCGCCATAGCGACCTTCCCATTTGCTTATTAATTTAACTATTCTGTTTCCTTATATTTTCCATGGTCTTGCCAAACACGGCATTATTTGCTAATTTATAATAATCTTTTTTTAACGGTGTTTTTGCTTCAGCACGCAATTTGGTGTTTAAATCAATGTATGGTTTGAGCCAAGGACATTGCTTGAATTTTAATATGCGGTGAATTTTTACGAGAACAACTCCATTTGCTAGAGCTTGCTTTAAATTTCTATAATGGAGTACGTACTTTGTTTTGTTATAAAGTGTGGTCATCAGTTTCGGTAATTTTGATCCAGGTGGTATTAAATGTTCTGGATACAGAGGCAAATCCTTGTGTTTATCATGTAGGTGCTCAGGGTAATGCAGATCTACTTCCAACATATAACCCTCGTCAGCTTCATCAGATATATTATAAACATTAAAATTTTCAAAATTTTCGAGAAACTCAAATGTTCCATATGGTAATGATTGCCCACCCATATAAATTGTTAACGTCAAGATACATTATGTACTTAGATGGTTTATCTTTATCATAACTAGGCATGAATTTATTATTAGCTTCAGAAAAACGATTACAGCATTGACACACACCACCACGAATACCTCGCTCTAAAAACAGCAATACGTCTACATCCTGAATTGTCTCTAATTGACATTTTGTAAATTTCAACATGCAGTCCCAAATGTATCCAGGCATGGTATAATAACACCCTGGATCCAAACCGTATGTATCAAGTCCTATATCACGAAAATTTTCAAATATATCTGATAAGAGCATAATATCTGTTTTCAAATATAAGTCTGAGTAGTGACCCAAATTTTTAATATTAAATTTACACCATACCTTTTGGGCATGAGCTTCTTCGCTAATATTGGAATCAGTTAATTTATTATAAAATTTTTCAGGCTTTGGCAATTCTGTTTCCTCAAGCTTATCCATCGATTCAATGTAATCATATGGAAATATTTCTTTACGTGTAAGCAATTTGAATGCATCATTATCTAAGGTAGAAAATTCGCGTTTTAAGTTTTTCAAAAGACTTTCATCTAAAGTTTTTGCTAAGACATCAAGTGATGCACTCATAAATCGAAAAGAATCGATAAACCTAAATTTTATTTTAGTATTGGGGTCATATTTCGTGAATGATATATACTTTTCTTTATTAATCGGAAGTAAAGTTACTTTTCCATTCTTTGCTAAATCTCTAATTATAAAATGACTGTCGTAATTAGATAAATTGTGAAAGACTACCGGAATGACGTATGATTTACGATAATTTAAATTACACTGATTATGTACAAAACCCCTGAAAACTCCAGTAAAGTGATTATGATCTCGTACTATTCTATCACCCGGTTGAATTTTCTTTTCACATATATGGCACTTGTCGTCATCCTCAATCTCAAAATCAAAAATCATATTTTCAATATATTTTATTTTGGATTGAATAAATTTAGCAATATTTTGTAGCTGTAAATTAAACCATTGAATACAATCCAATCCCCGGTAACTTTCAAAACGAGATAAATTATCATCATATGAATATTTAAGGTAAAACCCTGCACTAAAGGCTTTATGCTTTTGATATCAGTTCGTTTTTAAAAATATATTATCACTTGATTTTTCAATTGGAAGTAACAATGCTTCAAAATCACAATATAAAAAAAGGGTACTTTTTCTTTTTGAATTCTATAAATTTATATGATGGGAAAGATATTTTACAATGATTATATTTTTGACAATCTGTGGTAAATGTAAATTGAGCTTTTCTTGATTTGTAAAGTAGTTCAAGCAACCGTCACAAATGAACAACTTTCCATTACCTTTTCTTAATTGGGTAGATACCAGCCTAGACAAATCTTTAATCCAACAATAGTGATATTCAATACTGACTTGCTCATCATTTTCATTAACCGCTTCATAATCGTTTAATTTAGGGAAATATTTATTCTGAATCAGAAGTAAATTAACATGTTTTTCTAATTTAACTTTAGCTACTCGAGCTGGAACCGTAGTGAAAAATGTTTTATCGTTTACTTTATTCAATTCTAAAACATATACATTTATTGAAATATTGTTTAATTTTTCAAATTTGAATTTTTTTTTTATTGTCATAGGAAACTCTATACCAGCTAAATTTAAAACTGTTGAATAATGTGGATATGAACTAGTTCTGTCAGAATGATTTTTAAAATGAGCGGGATAGAGTGCAGATACTACTGCCCAAGCGAAGCATGCTTGATCGGTGTTTTCAATATTAATGCATGCTTGTTTCAGAGAAATTTGTTTTGGTAGTTTGATATAAGAAGATGCAGAATTTCCCAACTCAAATTTGTTAATATTAATTTCTAAAGAAATAATTCTCTTTAAAGCCCAACCACTGTCACGTTCTTGGAACTCGTCTAATTTAGTTAATATTTTATCAGTCACGTGCTCTTTGAACCAGTCACTTATAATTGTGCTAGCATTAATACTCGCATTTTTTATATTAAAATATTTAAATTCTATCATATTCTTCTCAGTATTATATTTAACAAATTCTCCACAAAAACAAACATTTACTTTAATTAACGGCATGGTTATTAAGATTCTAGTAATTCGAGTTTTGAAGAGATAAAATGCGTCTTCAAGAAATTGAATGATATCTTTATGTTTCAAATTTATAATAATACCAGAATGTATACGATTCGAGAAAGTTGAAACTACGTCCTCCCATTTTACTCTATTACTACGTTTTTCCTTTTTACCTGGATATTCTAAAACATAACCTACACGTTCTTGTTTTTCAATTAAATCATTCATCAGAATACGAAATCTTTTGAGATGCCCAATATCAGTTTGTAATTTTCTAAGAGTAGCATTGCAAATGTTACCATCACGTATATTACATAGTCTAATATGACGATTAACATGTTTAGTCCATATCACAATTTCCTTATTACAAATATCTGATGATAACACACTGTAAGCTGATTTAAAATTTTTAATAATTTCATCACTCACCACAGCTATTGCCTCAGATGACATTTTGAATACCTTGGGATTTGTTAAATATTAAAGTAAAATAATTTTTATACTGTTTCCACTATTTCAAACTGGTGGGCAGGTTGAGGTTTACCAACTTCTTTCATCCCTTTGTATACTAGCAAATATTTCAGAGCCGTGAACTTTTTCAAGTTGGACTTCAAACAGTCGGTTGCCCGTTTTGGTAAAAACACAGCTTTGGCTTCCAATTCTACTAATATGCTCTCTCCAAATTTTCCTTTTGTCAGCTTTAAGGTAAGTATAGGGTGAGGAACATCCAGAGGTAGCTCTGATAACTTTACCAAAGGTTTATTTTTTATAAGACCAAATTGATTAAGCTGTTTTAAGTCCATTTCTACAATTTGGAAAATATTTTCAAACTCCACTGTTAAATAATAATCATACAGATTACTTACTTTTTGTTTGAGACGAATGTTAAACAGAGATACTCTGCTAACTTGCTGGTCAAAAGTTATATGCCAACTATATACATACAATTCAGCTTTTATACAGAAATAATATGCAATTGTCCATTGTGAATGACGACTTTTAATCAATTGTTTAAAATGAATTCAGTTATTGAGGACATCTTAACCGCAAAGAAAAACAAAATGATTTACAAATCAATTTTTAAACTTTTCCTTTTTGTTTCTAAAAGTCAAGTGAACTCATTTTACAATACTTATTAACTTACAATATCGGTAAAATTTCATATATAAAATAAGCAATATGGAGTTAGCATCTATTACAAACAGATATACCCTCCCAATTAACATCGACAGGTATTTTGAAGAAAAGTAAGTGAAATAAAATAGTTATTCATCAAGTTATAACCATACGAAAAATTTTAGCGATTTAGGCATTCCACCTATCGACTTAAAGTGTGAGGAACAGATAGAACTGAGCCCCAATTTAAAAAAACCAGCATCAGTAATTATGTTAGTATTCGAAATATATTTTTTACTAATAATAATAATCAAACGAAACATTTTCTAGTGATTTAACAACACCACCTAAACTCATTCCTCTATTCACCAGATGGTGTAGTACGTGTGAGCAAATGTTCTGTTTTTGCTCAATATCGATAGAAGCACATCCAATTGATAGTGTGACTAAGATACCTAAGGAACAATATATCACAAAAGAAAAAGATAAATCATTAAGTGTGTAAGTGTTTTAAGTTCTATTAAAAATAAATACCCTTATCCTTTGAGCGAAAATGAAAGGTTGTCCGAAGCCCTACTAAATTCAGAATTTGTATATATATATATATATATATATATATATATATATATATATATATATATATATATATATATATATATATATATATATATATATATATATATATATATATATATATATATATATATATGTATAGACGGTATATTGATGTGCCCGATATATCGATATATTCATAACCCTGGCATTTCCCAAGTGTATATCTCAACAAGTTTATTAAATATGGCGATTATTGTGCATCTATTTTAATAGGAAGTGACAAGGGGTGGCTAATTATTATTTGTTCATTGATTATATAAACATTACATATTTCAGAGCCCGGATATATTTATAGGTACTTTCAGAGCCCAGTGTATATAAGAATATAACTAGCGTTCGCTCCGCGTCCCAGCGATGTTGCCAATGCAACTGGGCCTCTATAGGTCATATTTTTATAATATATATTTCATTGATGCTTGCATTGTCAAGAAGCACAATATTATATGGTTAGGAGTAAATAGTTGCTATACTTCGCCACTATCACTGCTGTTTACAGTAGAGAGAGACGCTATTGGAGGGTCAGATAATAAAGGAAATATATCCATTCATTGAACGCCTAAATAATATAACAGTTAAATTTATTATTATGAATTTGAAATTACATTAAAGATAACCTAATAGAATATTGGGTTATTTTTGTATGCAAATTACATATTAAATATTAATAATTGATAATGTGGTAGGCCATAAGTATTTAAATATTTTAAATTTGTCTGCATTTGAAAAATTTGTTTTATATTTAAAATTTGACTTCATTTTTTTTCCCGCTTTTAAAGTATTGTCTCATTCGCATTGAAATAAAAAGATGAAAATCATTATAAATTAAAATAAGTTTATTTACTTAACAGAGATTATATTAATAGTACAGCAAAATGAGGTATCAATAGTAAAAGAATCCCTTACAGCTATTTTTCTTTGAAAAGTGTACTTATTTTCGTTGAGTCTACAAGTGACCCTCGTTTCCGAGTATATGGGTCAAATATGACCAAAAATTGATTGATGTCAAATGACAACAAAGCATAAAGTTCCCTTTTAAGTATGGCAAGCAAAAATTTAATTTTTCCTGCATGATACTTTGTATTGATTATATTGTTGTATTGATTATAATAATTTTATATGCTTCCACTTTGCACTGATAATAATAATAACTATTATTATTATTACAAGCATATGAAATATTTGTGTCTGATATTAATGACTGACATGTCTGACATTTGGTGGCACTCATAAAAATTGTGGAATTGTGTGGTATTGTTTCCTGGTTCAAAAGTTACTAACATTAATTGCAACAAAACGTGCGTTTTCCTCAATATTTTGAAAACACCGGCACACAAAAAAGCCAGATTTTTTTTATATTACTGAAATTAAGCAAGATAGGGCAAGGCAATATACAGTGTGTCGCACTTTTCATGGAGCCACCCTCATATCTCACCCATTTGATATCCGAATATTTTGAAATTTTGATGGTGACTATATACCTATAAAATGAGTCTTTAGACGTAACCACATTTAATTTTAGTCAAAGGCGTCCGATTCTAGGATGGAAAAAGTGGGTTGATTTTCGGAAAAAAAGTATTAGCGATTTTTTTACAAAAAAAACTAGTAAGATGTTCTTAATCAGCACCTTTAGAAACCCAATTGTACAAGATTACATCGTAGTGAATTCAAAGATGTTTGAGACAGGGGCCGTCAAAACAACTATTTTTCCAACTAAAAATAATTTTTATCTGTAAAACGGATTCTCAAATGAAACAAGGTATTCTACATTTTTTGTTCAGAATAATGTATTATAAAAGTGTGACTTGGTTTTACAACAAAATAATTGTTTATTTAATAAGACAAAAACTAAAAAATAAAATAAATAAAAAATAAATAAATAAATAAATTCATTAAATTGAATTAATTGCCCAATAGCATTTGTTTTCATGGTTTACTTATGTTTTTATTGAAGATTATTTGTTAGAAAAATGGTAGGTATAGTAGGTAGAATTTTTGCCTTATTAAATAAATAATTATTTTGTTGTAAAATCAATTCATACTTTTACAACACATTAATCTGAACAAAAATGAAGAATACATTTTTTTCATTTGAGAATCCGTTTTATAGATAAAAATTACTTTTTTTGACGGCCCCTATCTCCAACAACAGCGAGATATGAGGGTGTCTCCATGAAAAGTGCGACACACTGTATATGTACCTTTTTGTCAGATCATAAAATTCCTAGTATAATGGTTATAATAAAAAAAGGCACATTTGATAGTTAAATTATTATTATAAGTAATACAATATAAATAATTATATAAAAATTTAGTTTAATAGGTTTTCTTAGTTTAATGTAATACTGCTACAGTAATAATATTTTTTCCTAATGCATATGGGAAGTCGAAGATAGTTTAGGCTAACCTTTTCCTTTTGTGTGTAAATTCTTTTGTACACAATAAACGTTCATTTATTTATTTATTTTATTTACTTAAAATTGTACCGGCCGCCAAATTATCAAAAATGAGGTACAGAGACGCTTGTCATTTTTTTTATACTCTCCTCAATCATTTAAAATGCAATTAAAAATCTGAAAAAGCACACATCATCTGTAGGTTCCAGAAAACATTTTTCAAAACACAACGGATTTTTTAAAACTTATGTTGCTATTTAAATTAAAAAAAATGTTTCCTATTGTCACCGCATTTTGCGGTTTTCGGGTCTTGATATAATCTTATAGAAATATATTTTTAACCATCATTCATCAATTTATAAAAATAAAAATTTTTACTCACGTAACGGGGTCATAAAATTATGAACAATCCAAAAAAAAATCCGCGAATTTACTAGCCGATAAGTTTATGCATTCGTCAATTAACAAATAGAGCTTTTGATATGAAATTGGAACTGGCAGAATTTTTATTTTCACATGAAAAATAGTTACAATGATGTTAAAAAATTGTTTATATTTCGGTGAGCTCGTGGTCACATGCTCCAAGCGATCAGTTTTATATTTATTGCCGTACGCCCCGCTGAGTTAAGCGGGTGCCTTTTCTCTGGTACCTTTCTACATTCAACTTAAATACATCTTACAATGTCTGACACATGATGCTTTCTTGAATACAGCCCAATAAAACAATCAAAGCGTCTCAAGTGTCAAAAGAATTATTGAAATTATTGGCCTGTTTGAAGCACGATGGAGTTATATGACGGTATAGTACCTAACGGTAGGAAGAAACATGCCAATATGCACCATAAATTATATTTTGTAAACTAGTGCCTAAAGATTTATAAAAAAAACTACGGAAATAGCAACAAGAAAATATGGGGACAAAATAAATCGAGAAATATAAGTACCTATATCATATTTTTGATGATGTATCTATTTTATTGATTCCAAAAAAATATACGTTGTGATAATATGATATAGTAGTTAAAGATTGTACTAAAGACATGCAGTGAGTGTGTCAGAACAATGTGATATGAAAAGAGAAAAATATATTAATTTATTATTTAAATGTTCCCATTATCAAATGTCTTTTTCAATTCTCTAATAAGGGTGTCCCTATTATATCTATTGCACATTTTTTCGAATTTAAATCGGCCCAGCCGTTCAAAAGATATAAATTATTTTCGATATATTGGTATTTTTGATTACCTCTAATGGTGGAGTCAAATTAAGCATAAAAATAATAGGTGAATAAGGAATTATCTGGCTGCAGCAGTCTTATTGTTTGAATTTGTTGCCAGTATATATAACAGCAAGTGTATGAGAAGTTTTGCATAAAATCGGTCCATTGCTTGTAAAATTTTAACAATTTATTTTTAAACAGTAAAATTTTCTGCTATTTTCTTTATTATCTCGGGTCCTAGCAATCGTGTTGCACTAATAAAAAGAGCCATTTGTTCGCAATAAAATTTTAAATAAGACTAGGCCTATGAAAAACACTGATAATTTGTTAATTTATAAAAAAATAATAATCACCAAAAAATTGCCTTTTTTGGTTATTTAAGAAATATAACGTAATAATGAATCAATTTTAACGAAAGTTGGTTTAACTATGCCCATTACAGAAGTAAACCCTCGTGCCACAATATTTATTCAAACGGTTAAAAACCAATAATAATTTCGAAATTTCCATCGCGTTTAAATGCATCGACTTGTAGGAGGACAATTTATTTTTCAATATGTAGGTTTTTAAATGTATTTTACAATGGTATTAAGAAAAAAATCTTCATTTAAACTATTATTTTGAAATTTG
Source organism: Rutpela maculata (assembly GCA_936432065.2). NCBI lineage: Eukaryota > Metazoa > Arthropoda > Insecta > Coleoptera > Cerambycidae > Rutpela > Rutpela maculata. The sequence goes on along the minus strand of OW386288.2, from coordinate 102,342,706 downwards.
TTTATAATTTTCAAAATTATAGTTATAAACAAATTCAAATAACCCTGTGGATTTTTTATAAAACTAAAAGCGCAAACGAATTACGGAAATGGATGAAATCTCGAAATTTTCTAAAAAAATAATTATCCACTTGCATTTGGGGCCAGGATACGTCAGTTTTTGCAACTCAGTCGCTTATAAATAAACAAATTAATATTTCTTCTTAAAATTGGGACCTGTTATTCTTCAATACCTATATTTTTATATCATCTAGTTGAAAATAAACCAGAAGCACAATTTTTAAAAGATAATGTATAGAGGCCCTAAAGTCGGGCCTTTGGAAATTATGTTAGAGATCCGATAATTGCCAATTAGCTCTAAACGTTATATTACTGATTAGACTTTAGTATTTTAGATGATTAGCACTTTTTTACCATGATGCAGACGTCTAGGGTTCAACTCCTGACCGCGAATATTGTTTTTTTTTTGTATCGGTGATATTAAAAGTTTTACAAAGCTGTGTCCATGGGCATAAGGATATTCGTTCAGATTAGATTGGTTCTTCCTTTTCGCGACAAAAATTTAGAAAGGTATAAAAAAGAAATGTAGTTTATGTTCTCATAACCGCTCTATGCAATGTTATTTCAAAAATTGTAATTTTAGATTACTTTCAAATAGCAGAGACAAAGATGTAAGCTTTGAAAAACAACCACTCCAAATTTCAAAAAGAAATATTTTTTTGGTTTATTTATAAGTGACTTTAAAGCAAAAACTGACGTATCTCGACTCTCGACCTCAAATGTAAGCAGATCATTATTTTTTTTAAAAGAAATGCCATATATTTCATGTATTTTCATAATTCGTTTGCCGCTTTTAGTTTAATAAAAAAGATTATAGAGTTATTTGAATTTGTTTACAACTACAATTTTGAAAATTATAAACAAATTTCAAATAAACGGTTTAAATGAAGATTTAATTTTTTTCTTAATACCATTGCAAAAAACATATACAAACCTACATTTTGAAAAAAAAAAACATTTTCTTCTACGAATCGATGCCCTTAAGCAATAAGCGACGGAAATTTTGAATTTATTATTGGCTTTTAGCCGTTTGAAAAAATATTTTGGGTTAAAATTTCGCACGAGAGTTTAGTTCAATAAAGGACTTTCATTAAAATTGATTCATTATTACGTTGTTTCTTAAATAGCCAAAAAAGCACTTTTTGGTAGTTTTTATTTTTTTATTTTTAAATTAACAAATTATCAGAAAGATTCTTCATAGATCTAGTCCTACTCAAAACTCGATTGCCAACAATTCGCTATTTTTATTTTTGCTATACGATTACTATGCTCAGAGATAATAAGGATAACAGCAGAAAATTTCACTGTTGAAAAATACATTTTTAAAATTATACAAGAAGCAAAACTGCCTATAGCACTTATACATAAAACAAATTAAAACAATAAAATAGCTACAGCCAAACAGTTCCATTTAAAATTTATAAGCGATTTAATACTAAAGACTAATATTTTATGAAATTGTAAGCAATCAAAATAAAAAATTTTTTTTAGAGAACTTGATTTCTCGTACATACACTAAAACCCAATTTTATCGACTTTTGCTTGCTTTACCTATCTACCCCCATTTACCTCCCCACCCAACCCTTCAACGAAATAAGATCAACACATAATCTATTTACAGATCCCGTTGTAATACACAAGTGTACCAAATTTTGAGTCAACATCATGAACGGTTCGAATCGTTTGCACAATAACAAATTGCAGACGGATTTTTTTTTCGTTCGAGCTGAAAATATCGATGTTTTATGACATTCTAAGCCTATATAAAAAAGAATTTTACTGTTACTATCCACTAAACTACGTGGATGTGATACCAGCAGTCGTCATGGACAATGCCTATCTATCTTTATAATACGTAGAACATCATTCTGCATAATTATCGTTTAATGTCCCGATATTTCTCCATGAAAATTTTATCACCAAAATTAATAAAAATTAAGAATATTATTATTGAATCATGAATGCAAAAAATCACAAACCTAATTTAGGGACATGGAAACATTAATTTAGTACAACAAATGGACAAAGCCAATGTATTTTATACTCGATTTTATATTTTGTTCTTATTATTTTTCTCTTTTGATATAAATGCTACCTATATCTTTTATCACTCTATTTGAAATTATCTATTACAATTCAAAAAACATTTTAAGATGTTTAAGACTCTAACAACTATTTTGCTTTCATAGCACTGTACCACATAATTTATAATTCTTAAAAGAAATTATATACAAATTTTTGAATTTAGAAAAATTATTCGAATATGAATAAAGAACTTTCATTCAACGATTGTGACTTCATAAAGAAAGTATTTAAGAGGAAATAAGGATCGAACGTTATCGAGCCATTGCAACGATGCCAAGTATCGGGCTATATAACGAGCGATGGATATCAACTGTATAAGAGTCTTGGATATACAGGAACAGCGCCGCCTGACTCAGTAGTGCTGAACTAAAAGTGTATCTCGGAACATGAAAATATGACTTTTTGAAGCCCACCCTAAAATTTTGTAGGAGGGAAACTGACAGGATTTGTGGCCATTTAGTGATGATATACACGGGGGTACGTTGATGAGCCCAACCCCGGGCTCCACAGCGTCAAATCGGGCTGCACTACAACCGCTCAGTGTATGAAACGGGCCTGTATATGACCGTGCATATATATATATATATATATATATATATATATATATATATATATATATGCAAATTCTGAATTTAGTAGGGCTTCGGACAACCTTTCATTTTCGCTCAAAGGATAAGGGTATTTATTTTTAATAGAACTTAAAACACTTACACACTTAATGATTTATCTTTTTCTTTTGTGATACATTGTTCCTTAGGTATCTTAGTCACACTATCAATTGGATGTGCTTCTATCGATTTTGAGCAAAAACAGAACATTTGCTCACACGTACTACACCATCTGGTGAATAGAGGAATGAGTTTAGGTGGTGTTGTTAAATCACTAAAAAATGTTTCGTTTGATTATTATTATTAGTAAAAAATATATTTCGAATACTTACAAAATTGGGGCTCAGTTCTATCTGTTTCTCACACTTTAAGTCGATAGGTGGAATGCCTAAATCGCTAAAATTTTTCGTATGGTTATAACTTGATGAATAACTATTTTATTTCACTTACTTTTCTTCAAAATACCTGTCGATGTTAATTGCGAGGGTATATCTGTTTGTAATAGATGCTAACTCCATATTGCTTATTTTATATATGAAATTTTACCGATATTGTAAGTTAATAAGTATTGTAAAATGAGTTCACTTGACTTTTAGAAACAAAAAGGAAAAGTTTAAAAATTGATTTGTAAATCATTTTGTCTTTCTTTGCGGTTAAGATGTCCTCAATAACTGAATTCATTTTAAACAATTGATTAAAAGTCGTCATTCACAATGGACAATTTCATATTATTTCTGTATAAAAGCTGAATTGTATGTATATAGTTGGCATATAACTTTTGACCAGCAAGTTAGCAGAGTATCTCAGTTTAACATTCGTCTCAAACAAAAAGTAAGTAATCTGTATGATTATTATTTAACAGTGGAGTTTGAAAATATTTTCCAAATTGTAGAAATGGACTTAAAACAGCTTAATCAATTTGGTCTTATAAAAAATAAACCTTTGGTAAAGTTATCAGAGCTACCTCTGGATGTTCCTCACCCTATACTTACCTTAAAGCTGACAAAAGGAAAATTTGGAGAGAGCGTATTAGTAGAATTGGAAGCCAAAGCTGTGTTTTTACCAAAACGGGCAACCGACTGTTTGAAGTCCAACTTGAAAAAGTTCACGGCTCTGAAATATTTGCTAGTATACAAAGGGATGAAAGAAGTTGGTAAACCTCAACCTGCCCACCAGTTTGAAATAGTGGAAACAGTATAAAAATTATTTTACTTTAATATTTAACAAATCCCAAGGTATTCAAAATGTCATCTGAGGCAATAGCTGTGGTGAGTGATGAAATTATTAAAAATTTTAAATCAGCTTACAGTGTGTTATCATCAGATATTTGTAATAAGGAAATTGTGATATGGACTAAACATGTTAATCGTCATATTAGACTATGTAATATACGTGATGGTAACATTTGCAATGCTATTCTTAGAAAATTACAAACTAATATTGGGCATCTCAAAAGATTTCGTATTCTGATGAATGATTTAATTGAAAAACAAGAACGTGTAGGTTATGTTTTAGAATATCCAGGTAAAAAGGAAAAACGTACTAATAGAGTAAAATGGAAGGACGTAGTTTCAGCTTTCTCGAATCGTATACGTTCTGGTATTATTATAAATTTGAAACATAAAGATATCATTCAATTTCTTGAAGACGCATTTTATCTCTTCAAAACTCGAATTACTAGAATCTTAATAACCATGCCGTTAATTAAAGTAAATGTTTGTTTTTGTGGAGAATTTGTTAAATATAATGCTGAGAAGAATATGATAGAATTTAAATATTTTAATATAAAAAATGCGAGTATTGATGCTAGCACAATTATAAGTGACTGGTTCAAAGAGCACGTGACTGATAAAATATTAACTAAATTAGACGAGTTCCAAGAACGTGACAGTGGTTGGGCTTTAAAGAGAATTATTTCTTTAGAAATTAATATTAACAAATTTGAGTTGGGAAATTCTGCATCTTCTTATATCAAACTACCAAAACAAATTTCTCTGAAACAAGCATGCATAAATATTAAAAACACCGATCAAGCATGCTTCGCTTGGGCAGTAGTATCTGCACTCTATCCCGCTCATTTTAAAAATCATTCTGACAGAACTAGTTCATATCCACATTATTCAACAGTTTTAAATTTAGCTGGTATAGAGTTTCCTATGACAATAAAAAAAAAATCCAAATTTGAAAAATTAAACAATATTTCAATAAATGTATATGTTTTAGAATTGAATAAAGTAAACGATAGAACATTTTTCACTACGGTTCCAGCTCGAGTAGCTAAAGCTAAATTAGAAAAACATGTTAATTTACTTCTGATTCAGAATAAATATTTCCCTAAATTAAACGATTATGAAGCGGTTAATGAAAATGATGAGCAAGTCAGTATTGAATATCACTATTGTTGGATTAAAGATTTGTCTAGGCTGGTATCTACCCAATTAAGAAAAGGTAATGGAAAGTTGTTCATTTGTGACGGTTGCTTGAACTACTTTACAAATCAAGAAAAGCTCAATTTACATGCCACAGATTGTCAAAAATATAATCATTGTAAAATATCTTTCCCATCATATAAATTTATAGAATTCAAATTTTATATTGTGATTTTGAAGCATTGTTACTTCCAATTAAAAAATCAAGTGATAATATATTTTTAAAAACGAACTGATATCAAAAGCATAAAGCCTTTAGTGCAGGGTTTTACCTTAAATGTTCATATGATGATAATTTATCTCGTTTTGAAAGTTACCGGGGATTGGATTGTATTCAATGGTTTAATTTACAGCTACAAAATATTGCTAAATTTATTCAATCCGAAATAAAATATATTGAAAATATGATTTTTGATTTTGAGATTGAGGATGACGACAAGTGCCATATATGTGAAAAGAAAATTCAACCGGGTGATAGAATAGTACGAGATCATAATCACTTTACTGGAGTTTTCAGGGGTTTTGTACATAATATGTGTAATTTAAATTATCGTAAATCATACGTCATTCCGGTAGTCTTTCACAATTTATCTAATTACGACAGTCATTTTATAATTAGAGATTTAGCAACGAATGGAAAAGTAACTTTACTTCCGATTAATAAAGAAAAGTATATATCATTCACGAAATATGACCCCAATACTAAAATAAAATTTAGGTTTATCGATTCTTTTCGATTTATGAGTGCATCACTTGATGTCTTAGCAAAAACTTTAGATGAAAGTCTTTTGAAAAACTTAAAACGCGAATTTTCTACCTTAGATAATGATGCATTCAAATTGCTTACACGTAAAGAAATATTTCCATATGATTACATTGAATCGATGGATAAGCTTGAGGAAACAGAATTGCCAAAGTCTGAAAAATTTTATAATAAATTAACTGATTCTAATATTAGCGAAGAAGCTCATGCCCAAAAGGTATGGTGTAAATTTAATATTAAAAATTTGGGTCACTACTCAGACTTATATTTGAAAACAGATATTATGCTCTTATCAGATATATTTGAAAATTTTCGTGATATAGGACTTGATACATACGGTTTGGATCCAGGGTGTTATTATACCATGCCTGGATACATTTGGGACTGCATGTTGAAATTTACAAAATGTCAATTAGAGACAATTCAGGATGTAGACGTATTGCTGTTTTTAGAGCGAGGTATTCGTGGTGGTGTGTGTCAATGCTGTAATCGTTTTTCTGAAGCTAATAATAAATTCATGCCTAGTTATGATAAAGATAAACCATCTAAGTACATAATGTATCTTGACGTTAACAATTTATATGGGTGGGCAATCATTACCATATGGAGCATTTGAGTTTCTCGAAAATTTTGAAAATTTTAATGTTTATAATATATCTGATGAAGCTGACGAGGGTTATATGTTGGAAGTAGATCTGCATTACCCTGAGCACCTACATGATAAACACAAGGATTTGCCTCTGTATCCAGAACATTTAATACCACCTGGATCAAAATTACCGAAACTGATGACCACACTTTATAACAAAACAAAGTACGTACTCCATTATAGAAATTTAAAGCAAGCTCTAGCAAATGGAGTCGTTCTCGTAAAAATTCACCGCATATTAAAATTCAAGCAATGTCCTTGGCTCAAACCATACATTGATTTAAACACCAAATTGCGTGCTGAAGCAAAAACACCGTTAAAAAAAGATTATTATAAATTAGCAAATAATGCCGTGTTTGGCAAGACCATGGAAAATATAAGGAAATAGAATAGTTAAATTAATAAGCAAATGGGAAGGTCGCTATGGCGCGCGAAATCTAGTCCTAATTTTCATAATAGAACAATTTTTGAGGATAACCTGATGGCTATTGAATTAACTAAATCTGAAATAGTTTTTAATAAGCCTCTTTACATTGGTGTAGTCGTTCTTGATATATCAAAAACATGCGTATATGATTTTTACTATAAATATATGTTAAATAAATTTCCAATTGATAACTGTAAACTTTTATATACTGATACTGATTCGCTCATTTACGAAATTGCATGTGATGATGTATTTAGAGAGGTAATTAAACAGGATATAACACAATTTGATACTAGTTATTATCCTCCAGATAACAAACATAATATTCCTTTGATGAATAAGAAGGTACCGGGTCGTATGAAAGATGAAAATAATTCGAAAATTATGACTCACTTCATTGGTCTAAGATCAAAAATGTACACTTACCTAATTGATGAAGGGAATTGTGATACAAATACTAACTTTATTACCAATGAATGGTATGAAGGAAAAAAATGCACTAAGAAATCGAAGGGTGTTAAATATAATGTAGTTAAACAAAATATTTCTTTTGAAGATTATTTGAATTGTTTAAAATATCGAACCGAGAAATATGAAACACAGCGGTCTTTAAGATCTTAAACTCATGAGGTATACAGCATTGAACAAACAAAAGTTGTATTGAGTCCTTTTGATGATAAACGTTACCTTTTGAATAATAGCACCGATATTCTACCATAGAGGCATTATAAAATTATACCAGAATAACCTTGGAATTTATTAGAAAATTTGTATAAGCATTTATTATTGTATATACTATTTTTGTTTTAATATGCTTAGGTTCAATAAAACTGCAAATATTGTATATAAAAAAGTATAATAAGTATTTTAAAACTATCTGGGATTTGTTATAACATTTATATATAAAAAATTTTTATGTAAAGTACTACTAGTACTAACATACTTATAAATAAAAATATATAATAACAATTCGTTTTTTATTTATTTATTTTTTGCATTATATTATATTGTCCATAATAATACAATGAGTGGTAAAACTACTACAATTGAAATACATTTTTTAGTCCCAGAGGCAAATGTACTTGTATAATTATCATTATTATCTAAACTCATTAATTTCCAATCTGAACCATACATTTTCCTCTCAACTTTTGTCATAAATTTTACTTTATAATAAACATTGCGACTATAAATTTCATTATTAAAATCATATACCAAAACATTCACATATGAGTAAGGTAGTACAGCGGGAGTTAACCTTCTCCACATATCAGGCCAGGTATTGTTTTTCACTTGGTTTTCTGCCGCCGTTGAACATATAAACGCTTCTTCTATATGCTGATAATGATACATGTAAAAAACATTATTGGCAAGTGCTGTGAGCATAACAAATGTACTGTTCAAAAGCACCATCTTGAAAGGAATGATCAAGTTTTAAGTTAACACGTAATATTAATCGAAAGTAATATTCATATTTTTACGAGGTTCTCTCGATTACTGTATTACTACAATACATTTTTAAAAACATGCATAGCGGGGCATGCTGACTAATAAACTTATAATCGTATTGCCATACAATATCAACATTTAATTTTACATCGCAATAAAAGCATGTAATCTTATTATCCATGGAGTAAAAGAATCCTGAATTTGCTATATCTCTTACTCTATTTTCCACACACTCTGGCCATAAACAAAATGATTGCAGTCGTCTTAGGTAAAATATATATTGTGGATTTGCAGGCTCAAATTTACGAATATAATTTTCATTCTCTGGAACGGAGTTTGGGAAAATTTCAATGTATGACATAATTTAAAGTTAATGTTCTACTGTGCATTAAAGTAGGCTATCCACATTTATATATCTACTAAATTATTTATCATTTATTAAGCATTATTCATGAGGGGGGGTAAAAGTCTAAATTATACATAAAAACACAAAGCATTTTTTGATTCAGTTATTGAGGACATCTTAACCGCAAAGAAAAACAAAATGATTTACAAATCAATTTTTAAACTTTTCCTTTTTGTTTCTAAAAGTCAAGTGAACTCATTTTACAATACTTATTAACTTACAATATCGGTAAAATTTCATATATAAAATAAGCAATATGGAGTTAGCATCTATTACAAACAGATATACCCCCCAATAAACATCGACAGGTATTTTGAAGAAAAGTGAGTGAAATAAAATAGTTATTCATCAAGTTATAACCATACGAAAAATTTTAGCGATTTAGGCATTCCACCTATCGACTTAAAGTGTGAGGAACAGATAGAACTGAGCCCCAATTTAAAAAGACCAGCATCAGTAATTATGTAAGTATTCGAAATATATTTTTTACTAATAATAATAATCAAACGAAACATTTTTTAGTGATTTAACAACACCACCTAAACTCATTCCTCTATTCACCAGATGGTGTAGTACATGTGAGCAAATGTTCTGTTTTTGCCCAAAATCGATAGAAGCACATCCAATTGATAGTGTGACTAAGATACCTAAGGAACAATGTATCACAAAAGAAAAAGATAAATCATTAAGTGTGTAAGTGTTTTAAGTTCTATTAAAAATAAATACCCTTATCCTTTGAGCGAAAATGAAAGGTTGTCCGAAGCCCTACTAAATTCAGAATTTGTATATATATATATATATATATATATATATATATATATATATTCTTGATCCTTGATCCTGTAACATATATATATATATATATATATATATATATATATATATATATATATATATATATATATATATATATATATATATATATATATATATATATATATATATATATATATATATATATATATATATATATATATATATATATATATATATATATATATATATATATATATATATATATATATATATATATATATATATATATATATATATGTTACAGGATCAAGGATCAAGAGAAGAAGGAAATGAGTGTTTAAGCTAAAAGTAGATGGTTAGATTTATATTTATCGCAAAGGTAATATTCCATCTACATTACAATTATCTCCCTGTATAAAAAGATGTTACGATGAAGCAGACTTATGATATCAAATCGTCTTTGAATCAACTGCAAAAGTTCTATTTAATATCAGGAAACATAAGCCAATTTATTTTACAATGGAAATGAAAATTATTGTACGTAGATTTATGTCAGAAAATATATCTTTGAATACCGTATGTATACGTCTACTTAACAAAACACAGGTAATGACTTTTTGTGATAATTTTATTTCATGTCATGGAAATTTTTTTTTTTAATATGTTAGTTATATTATAACTTTTTATTATATGGGGTACCTTATATGAGTTTCTACTTAATAACCCCTGTATACTTTCTATTTATAATAATCCTTACTCATGTTAGGTTACAGTTTCTTACTAATTTTACTTACCCATTTTCAAAATAATCGCTAAAACAATTTATTAAGATTAACATTCAGTGATCTATACATCCATTATTAAGACATCGAATTGGTAACTCATATATTTTTCTAAACAAAGTCACAACACAATCACAAGTACACGTCATATTATTATTTCACTAGATACTTGCTAATAATTATAAACCACTGACAATGTAGCATATTATTTCTCTTGAATTATTCGACAAAGTTTATGTTTTGGTGCCTATTGAATACGTGAGTTACATTGCTTGCATGATTAATGAAACTAAGTGGTCCACTGACTTAATACCTATTGAATACGTGACTTACATTGCTTACATGATTAATGAAATTACGTGACCCACTGACTTTACTTAAAATGCTTTCTGCATATACCATGATAATGAAAAATACGTATGAACAGCTCAGAAATTGTATTAAGCTTTATACTTGGACTTGTGATAGAATTTGTAAATTAAATAAATAAAATACATATGTATATACACAAAACTTTATAATTATTTTTTAGTTAGACCTTAATTGATTCCCTCAATATCTCCATTGCAGCAGCTAGATCTCTGTAAACAATAAATGATCTTTTACTTTGTCATTCATTGTTCTAGATGACCTAGGTATCCGTATGCAATAAATAATGTTTGATTTGATTAATACAGTGTAAATGAATAACTCAACTTAAAATAAAATATATTATGCATTTATTATACAGATCTGTTAATAAAAACATTATTCATTCCGTAACCTAGAAAAACCCATTGTTCCCCCGCATTCAATAAACGGACGCATTATCATCATGACCTTTCCCAATATGGTTATCATTTACGTAAAGAATACTTTCCCCTGAACATTGTCACTGCGATCTATTTTTCCCAATACGGCATTCATCGCTACCTTGATTTAAATAAACAATGACGTAGCTTGTCACTGTGATCTCAAAACTTTTCACCCCCCTACTAAGTGGCTTCGTACTCTATTACTATGCTTTCCATGCAAAGTGGCGTCGTACTCTATTTGTGTATCTACTACAATTGCAGTATCATCAGCATATGATACTATATGGCCTTGAAAGTTTTTTAATTTTGTAATGCTATATATACGAGGAACAATACTGGACCCAGTACTGTCCCTTGTGGCACGCCTATGGTGACAGTGAGAGGGTCGCTATAATATACATCATCTATTTTTACACATTGCTTTCTGTCAGAGAGATAATCTTCTAAGAGACGTAATGCTGGACCACGTATACCATTTTTTTGAAGTCTGTCTAATAAGGTTTGGTGCGCCACGATATCGAAGGCTTTTGCTAAATCGAGAAATACAGCCATGCATTTTTTTGAATTATCTAAATTTAATATAATTTCTTTTAGAACTGCGTGCTCTGTACTTGTATTTTTTTTAAACCAAACTGTTTGTCTGTGATCGCGTTATATCTGTCAAAAAATTCTACCAGCCTGTTTTTAAGAAATTTTCAAATATCTTTTTGATAACTGAAATAGGTCTGTAATTATTTAAATTTTTATAATCACCAGATTTATGCACAGGAGTCACACTTGACTCCTTCCATTGATGAGGTATAGACCCAGTTTTAATTATTAAATTTATTATATGTAGTAATGGTTTAGTGATATGTGAGTGCATGGATTTTATTAGTTTGACAGATATTCCGTCTGGTCCAGTAGACGAGTTATTTTTTAAACTACTGATTATTTCAATTATTTCATTTTTTGTTATCGGTTTAAGAAATATAGATGATTGCATTGAATGATTTATCAAAACATCTTCAGGCAAGTTATCAATTTTATCTATTTTTTGAGACATTTTTGTGCCAATATTTACGAAGTAATCATTGAAGGTGTTAGCTTTTGCGATATTATCCGTTATTTCTATTCCTGCGTCATTTATTATGTTTATATTTTTAATTTGCTTATGTGTTGTCGTTGAATTTGATGCGCTATTCACTAGTTCCCAGACTTTTTTGCAGTTACCTTGTGCTTCAGCAAGTTGATTTTTATAATATTGATTTTTGACATTCTTTATTAGTTTATTTACCATGTTTCTATATTCTGTGTACTGCTTTTTTAGTTCAGGTGAATGGTTTTTTAACAATCTTTTTTTCAGGTAGTCGCGATGCGTAATTGAGTTTATTAATCCATTAGTAATCCATGGCTTTAGTTTATAGAATTTATTTCTGACATTTAGAGAACTAGATGAGCTTTTTATTAGTGTGAATTTTATTTATAAAAATGTTGTAACTAGTTTGAGCTTGGGTGCAATTCATTACTTCTGGTCAGGCTTCTTGCTCTAGTAAACTGTCTAATTTTTTAAAATCAATTTTATCACTAACTTTATTCTTTAACACTGGCTTGTTAGTATGTTTTTCTTTGAATTCTAAAATGATTGAGGTGGTGTAGTGGTCGGTAATATCAGTTTCAATAACTATTGGTTTCATTTTAACGCAAGGATTTGAATGTTTATTATGTCTAACAAATATATGGTGTATAATGCTTTGACAAGTTTCAGTTACTCTCGTACATGAGTTTATATATAATACTAGCTGACCCAGCAAACGTTGTTTTGCCATATAAATTATAAATTTTTGTCCAAAAAATAAAAAGAAAATTTGTGGATAGGGCCACCCTTATCACCTAGGGGTATAAAAAATAGCCTACGACCTATTCTCAGACCTACCAAATATACACCAAAAATTTCATAAAAATCGGTCAAGCCTTTTCGGAGGAGTTCGATAACAAACACTATGACACGAGATTTTTATATATTAGATATAGCCATTCTCTGTTAACATATTTAAGTAATTATTTACATCTATTGAGTCTACGTCTAGCAAATTAATGTTAATGTCACCTAGAACTATTTCGATTGTATTTTTGTGTAAGTCAGTAATAAATTGTTCTAGTTCAGTTATATAACTGCCCATGTTTGTTAATGGAGGTCTGTAGGAAGCAACAAATCCTATACTAACTTTATTTATTTCTATTGAGAATCTTAGTAGTTTAGTTTCCGCTAATGACAACATTTGCGGAGATATTATTTTTTATATATAGAATAACTCCATCATTTTGATTATACTTCGACTCGTTATAATAAATAGTGAAGTTAGGAATATTAAAGTCACATACCGCGTCCATATTCCAGGTTTCTGAGAGGACAATGATATCTATATTATCCTTTATAGATTCAACATATAATAAGAATTCCTCAAAGTGTTTTTTAATACTTCTTATATTTAGATGTAATACTTCCAAATTACACCCATTCGCTATATCTCTGAAAGCATCGTTCGTGCCACCGTATATTACAGTTATAACCTCATCTTGTACCTACGCCTATTAATTTAAATAAATCTATCATATTACTTACAGATTTTAAGATCAGTATCTAAGTAAGCTAAGAAAGAAAGATAAAGTTATGAAACTCACTATGTGAGTATAGACCTAGTATATATTTATGTAAATAAACCAAGAATAAATGTATTAATAGTAATAATAAGAATATACAGAACAAAAAAAAGTTTGGAAATTAAATTATGAGTTAATGTTCTATGATTGTTTGTCTTACTGTCTACTTTGCTGTAGATGCTCCTTTGACGCTATACTTGTTTTACTCCCTCCACTGCGTAGACCGTAATTTACTACTACTTGTTTTTCTGTTTGAGAATGATGGTGTTTGCCTCCTTGGATTGAGTATTTCCTGAGTGCTGATGTTTGTGAGTGCTTTTGGCGTCACGTGCTGCGTAGTGGTAGTCTAGTCAATGAAAGAGTTGTAGAGAACATTTTGGAGGGGAGAATTTTTCTCTTCAGGAATGTGTTGGGGGTAGTCAGGAGGTAAACATACTAAAAGTCCCCGCCCCTAGCCCCGCCGCTTCAGTAGGAGAGGAGGGTGGAAAAGTTCCCTTTTGCGATTCTTCGCTTATAACTCGGAAACGATGCGTCGTACGAAAAAAAGTAATCTATGCAAAATTAAACGTAATTAAATTTCCCACAAGAATGTTTATATTCATTTTCTTCCTATGTGTTATATTTTACGAGATATTCGCCAGCGAAAATTGATAATTAATAAAAAAAAAAATCAATTGTGTACCTTGAATATTTCTATCAAAGCGGTTTACCGTGATCTGCTAATAAATCACAGTCACGAAATCTTTATTTTACAACACTCGACGTATTTACTAACGTAATATTTTGTCGAAGTCTAAACATTTCCTTAAATATACAGTGTGACTCACTTAAAATGAAGATACCCTTATAACTTTTTCATTTTGTTTCCGATTTGAATCAAATTTTACTCAAGTATAGAACAAATTAGGATCTACTTATGACCAGAAAATCATTCACCTGCTATAAAAGCAAAGCTACGGTACCAAAATATGAGGAAAAAGATTAAAAATCATATTGATTTTTAATCTTACGAACGATGAATTTTACGTAGCCACCACAAATTGCGGAAGCTGAGGACCCCTTTTGCCAGATGAGCTTATGTATGAAATATCCCCCATCAATAATCAAATCAAATTTTGGTGTATGTACGTTTGTGGCGGCCGATTGGATGCATTTTTTAGAATTTCTAACATTCAAAATGTTTTATTTTTTTCAGCATATTTTGGTACCGCAGGTGGCTTTGCCTTTATAGCAGGTGAATGATTTTCTGGTCATAAGTAGATCCTAATTTGTTCTATACTTAAGTAAAATTTGTTTCAAATCGGAAGCAAAATGAAAAAGTTATAAGTGTATCTTCATTTTAAGTGAGTCACACTGTATATTTAAGGAAATGTCTAGACTTCGACAAAATATTACGTTAGTAAATACGTCGAGTGTTGTAAAATAAAGATTGTTTTGTGACTGTGATTTATTAGCAGACCACGGTAAACCGCTTTGATAGAAATATTCAAGGTACGCAATTGATTTTTTTTTTATTAATTATCGATTTTCGCTGGCGAATATTTCGTAAAATATAACACCTAGGAAGAAAATGAATATAAACATTCTTGTGGGAAATTTAATTAGGTTTAATTTTGCATAGATTACCTTTTTTCGTACGACGCATCGTTTCCGAGTTATAAGCGAAGAATCGAAAAGAGGAACCTTTCCACCCCCCTCCCCCCTGAAGCGGCGGGGCTAGAGGTGGGGACTTTTAGTATGTTTACCTCCTGACTACCCCCAACACATCCCTGAAAAGAAAAATTCTCCCCTCCAAAATGTTCTCTACAATCCCTTTTTGGGCATTCATTGATTGGACTATGGGCTGTTGTTGGAGTTTGGGATTGTCCTTGTGTCTGAATTAGTGATGGGCGATATCGTGATTTTTCAATCACAACGTAAATCGTTACTGTGATTTTCTTATATCAGTGAATTTAAAACGTGATATGATCACGGCTTTCATAATATGACGTACGGGAGAAATTGTTAATTCGTTAATTGTTCCCTATCCCTAAATAAGCGCCGACAAACGGTGAATGGTGAATTAGCTACTTTGGTAATCTGTGCTGCCGCAGATATGCATAATATGTATAATATATATTATGATTTGTTTATCCAAATAACTTGATATGTATGGATTGGTAATAAAGCAAAAGCACTAGGTTTTGAATTAAACTTGATAATAGGATATTTTTGTAAAGTTGTACAAACATTTACATTTTGAAAGCATCAATAAATTTCTTATTGTTTATATTTATGTTTATGTTTATTTTTCAAGAATTTTTGTTGATTTAAAATGATAAATTTATTTTTTAATGTTATTTTTGTTGTTGTTTTATAATATATAAGGATGTTTTTTAAAAATGTTTTCATTGGCTTATTGTCGAATTCCATGTTTTGTTCATATTTCATGCAGAAACCCAGGCAGCAAGGTGCCGTCACTATGACGTCGTTTTTTCGGCATTAATTACGTCAATTTCACCTTCAGCATGACGATAAAATGACGAAGCGGCACAATGTCACAGCCCAATGACGTCATATATATGACGCCAATATGACGTATTGGTAATCAGTGAATTTTGCGATAAGGGATGCAAACCTCTCATTATAATATTTTTCCACAATTATTATTAAAGTTTTTGACGAAAAAAAAACTGGAATGTTCAGGGATCGAACCGCGGACCTTTTGCCTCGCAACCTAACAATCAATCAATCAATAACAAGTTTATTAAAATTAGAGGTACATGAATGTGCCTCCCCGGAATCTGGCCCGGAGCCAGCCAGACAACCACGACGCGCAGCGTCGTGGTGGGTGTCGGGCTGGACGGGACAGGTCCGGTTTGGCTAAAGCTGAATGTGAAAAGTTAAAACTCCTGCCTAAGAATAAAGCTTAAAATTAACAATTTGGATCAATAATAGTACACAAAAATACTTAAAAAATAATTAAAATTAGCACTTTAAAAACTAGCGGTTTCGCGCACAGACGAACACTTTGGAATTTTGATTGCTGACACGGGAAAACAGAACTCAACGAAAAAACCCGTTCGAAGCAATTCCACCCTGGTCTTCCTTCCAGGAAAGTGTGGTGGATAAAAGGTGTGGTTTAAAATATTTGGATTTCTAGGGAATTTTTCGGCCTAGACGGAATTTAGAAACAAAATGGACAAAAGAACAAAAAGGACAAGAACAAAACTGAACAGAGATAAGAAGAGAGGGTTGTAAAGTTATACAGTTGAGGAAAGGTAAAGAGTAGGGTAGAGATAAGTTATGGTAGAGGAAAGTTTGGCTAAGGGAGTTGCCGGAAAATAGGCAACGCCTGGTATGGTAGAGGGTGTCTGATATCGAAAAGTATTGCATTATGCTGTCTGATTCGAGTTATGTTGCGGGTTAGCGGACTATCGCCCAGTTTGAATTGATAGAATTTTTGTGAAATTTCTTGGACGTAGTCCGCTAGTGGGGTTATGTCGTGGCAATTTGTGTATAGATCTCTGTCCAAACCAGAGATGAGGCGCATAAATTTATGTTCAAGAACTCGAAGTTTTCTCATTGTCGTGGCCGGGATGCTGCACCATACCGGCGCCGCGTATGTGATTGCCGGTCTAATCACCATTGTGTACAACATTTTTTTATTTTGTCTGTTTAGTCCGCTACCCCTGGCCAGGAGCGGGTACAGACTTCTGGACATGGAGTAGACCTTACGTACTGTTTCATTAATATGGGTGTTAAACGTCAGTCGTTTGTCTAAGTTGACCCCCAAATATTTCACGCACCGTTTGATAGGAATTTGTCTACCCCCGATCGAAAGTGGCGTTAAAATCCGATTTTCGGTAAATCGGCGCATGAAGAGAATCGACTCGGACTTCTCGGAGTTGATCCGAATTTTCCACTTGTCGTAATACGCCGTGGCACGGGCCATGTGTGCCTTCAGCAGCATATTGGCCGCTGAGCATTATGTGAGTGCACATACATGGCCGTGTCGTCGGCGTACTTGGCAAGATTAGAATTCGGGAACTCCGGGAAGTCGGAGACGTACAAGTTGTACAGTTTCGGTGAAAGGCACGACCCCTGGGGGACGCCCGCGCGAATGTCCCTCCGAGTTGATAGTTTATTATTCACCCTAACCTGCAGCGATCTATCTGTCAGAAAAGAGTGAATAAGTTTGGTTATGTACATGGGAAAGTCCAGTGCGTTTAGTTTGTGAAGCAGCCCCGAAATCCATACGGTATCGAAAGCTTTCTCAACATCGAGGAGCACCATGACGGTGCTCTTCCCGAGGTTGCATTGTACCTTGACGTCATTCACGATCCTGACGACCTGCTGCACAGTGCCCCTGCCCCGCCTGAAGCCGAACTGGCACTCATCGTCGATGTGAAGTTCATCCTGAGCAGAGTCTAGTCTGATCAGGATGACCTTCTCAATCAACTTGGAGATCGCCGACAGTAACGAGATCGGTCGATAACTGCCGGCGAGCTTCGCGTTCTTGTTCGGCTTCAGGATTGGCACGACCACGGCGCATTTCCACTGGCTAGGCCAGTGTTGCAGTCGCAGGATCGCGTTGACAATGTACGACAACTGTACAATACCTTTCCTCGGGAGATATTTGAGTAGCTTATATTCGATGCCGTCTGAACCCGGGGCTTTGTTGTTAGGTAGAGTTCGTATGATCTTGGCTACTTCCGAAGGCTTGGCCATGACTTTTAGAAATTCTCGTCGTGTCAATTGGACGTCATGGCCAATTAGTTCGTTAATGTCATTTTCAATGCGGTCGTGTTCAACATTGTTCGGTATCAGTACGTTGTGTATGTCCTGAAAATGGTCAGCTAAGTCATTCGCCTTCTGCGAGTCCGTCATGGCCTTCTGCGAGTCCGTCATGGCCGTCTGTCCGTTTGGTTTTGTTAAGGCGGGTATGGCTTCCCGCGTATTTTTCATTGCCTTCGACAGTTTCCACAGCGAGTTGTCCTGAGGATTCAGCGTTTCCAGCCTATCCCGCCATTTCCAGTTTATTGCGGTGTTAAAGGCGGTCCTGATCTGCCGTTGCAGTCTACCCATCTCGGCCTTAGCACCGACATCGCGATTTCGCTGCCAAAGCCGTCTCAGTCTGTTTTTCTCTCGGATGTCTTGTATGACCGCTGCGTCGAGTCGGTCTTTGTATGGATTTATCGTTATCGTTGTAGCAACACTCTGTTTGGCGTCCTGCAGTACCCTTGTGAACTCACCCACAGCATTTTCCAGCTCGGCGGCTGTAGTGATGTTGTTTGTAAGTGTTAAGTGTGTATTAACGTGTGTCTTGTAGAGATGCCAGTTGGCGTCTCTATAAGATGTGATTTTGCGTGTAATGTCTTCCCTCGACATATCTTCCAACTCTAGGATGATGGGATTGTGGTCGGATGTGAGCTCTTCCAGCGCTACCGGCAGCGTGGAGTTTCTCACACCCTTGTTGATCACTATGTCGAGGGTGGAAGGTGTTGTACCGTTATCTGGAAAATGCGTAGGATCGTCCGGATACTGTAGAACGACGTTACGATTACTAATGTAATCATACAGAGTGTTGCCTTTCGCGTTGTTGCGATGGCAGTTCCATGCGCGATGCAGTGCGTTAAGGTCGCCTATGAGCAAGCAGCGCGGGCTTGCGCTCAGCAAATTCTCAAGACAACCCGCCGTGAAGCCGTTCAAGGGCGGGTTATACGCGGCAACGATGCTCATGCCGCCGTCCAGCGTCACACACACGTTCTCAACGGACGTGTTCCGCAGAGTACGGTGTGTGTGTGCAATGTCTGACTTTATGAGCACGGCCACTCCGCCTCCTCTGTTAATGTCAGCCCTATCTTTTCGTATAGTCGTATACCCCCGGACGCGTAGCTTGTTCTGTCGGTTAAGTTTTGTTTCATTCAGAAGCATAATGTCGATTTTGTGCCTCGATAGATAATTTATCAAAAAAGGAATTTTATTACCAATACCATTAGCGTTCCAGGAAGATAGTCGAAACCTAAAAGGCATCGACAGGAAGACCCTGGAAGAAACTCACAACCACCTGAAATTTAGCCAGGGAGGAGGTGCATTTCTCGAGCTCATCGGTGAGCTCAGTCATCCGTGCCAATATGATGTCTAAATTGATGAGATTATTCATCCTCTCGATTTGTTCGTGAACCAGTCGGAGCTTGTTCATATTTGATTCCATTGTATTGGATTGGCTCCGCTGACTCACTTGTTGCGATGCTGGTGGCGGTCTTGTTATCGGTCTCTGCTGGACTTGGAATTGCAGCTGTTGTTGAGAGGGCTGAGACTACTGCATCCTCGTGCGTTCAGTCCACACGTTTGTTTGTGGTGGTGGTGCCGCCACGTACTTCATCTTCGAGGGCGGTGGAACCCTCGCCGTCCGCTGATCGATTTGCTGTATCCTTCTCTTATATATGATACAGGCCACGCTATTTGCGGTGTGGGGCTCACCGCAATTACAACATGTGGCCGGTTTGTCCCTTGACTTGACACACTCCCTCGTCAAGTGGGCGCCGGCGCATTTAACACAGCGGGGGGCCGCATGGCAGTTGGAAGTCGCGTGCCCCCACTGTTGGCACCGGTGGCACTGAATAATTCCTTTCGAATTGATCTGTCTTTCCCACTGGACGTTGGTGTGGTCAAGGCAACGGACCCGAACCTATAGATCTTTCAGCGTGACCTCGTTGGTCATCACTATCATATATAAAGGGTGTTTGGTGCCCTTCATTGTGTAGATGTCGCGGACGGCGATTTTATGTACTTATTCCAACTCTTCTTTTATATCTTTAGTATCCACTTCGTGGTGCATACCCCGGAGAACGAAGGCATGAGATTTTTCGTCTCTCGGGGTATAAGCATGATACTCTATCTGCCCCTCGTTGAAGTACTCATTGATTTTCGTCCAATCGCTTTTATTTGTGAGCTGGAGCATAGCAGAATTCGCCGAGTGTTTCCAAGTATACTCACCTCTCAACCTGCCCTTTAGAAAGGTGTTCACTCGTTTGTGGTCCGTCAGCCGTCCATGGATGATAATGGGCGGCGGCTTCTTGTTGGTAGGTTGAGACTTGACTGCTTCTAGGTCCGGTTCAGCGATTGGCTGTGGCGGCACCACGTCCATGTCTTCGTCCATTGATACACTGCCTTCATGGCGATTTTGAATTTTGATGGGCGGCGTCTGAGGCGGCGGCATCGCTTTTCTTGTTGAACCGGGATGGGTGAATGTCGGGTTTCCTGAATCGACCACGGTCATTTTAATTTTCTTTGGTGAATTTAACTTGAATATTGCGGCAATCTCTGTATTTGAGGACGCTTCGGGTTCCGTGTTGGAGGTTGAGTTGGCATCGCGCGCGCCGGCGCCGCCTTTACACTTTCCTGCGAACCTTCTGATCCGCTGTCCGGTTGCGTTGGTACTGGTTTTGGGGCTGGTCGTTTCATTGGTAACTTCTTGTGTAGTCTTTTCATGACCGACCTTCGGTCCAAACTGACGATTGACGCGTCCAAGTCAGTTCCGGAGGTCGGTTTAGTTGGGAGTGTCGGCCAATCGCTCTTTGGCCAGCCTCTCAGCCGTATGCGATCTCTATTGGATGCCGACGGTAATTGGTCCATATTCGCTTTATGATTTATATTAGATGTAATTTCTGGGCCTCGACCGGTTTCAACCAAAAACCGGTCGGGGAAAGGTTACTGATAGAATTAACGAAGATGGTTTGATGTCGATGTCACTTTTTGAATTTAAGGTTAGATCTACTTGAATTATTAGGTTAAATCACTTTTTAATTTTGGCAGGTTTTAGAAAAGTCAAATTAATTAGTTTGGGAAAATGCAAATGTCACTTTTTACGATAAAGTTTAGAAATTAGCTCACCGGAGTTATTTCCAGGGCTGTTTCCACTTATATGGGTATACACTCTTCTTGGGGGGATTTCTGCGTCCCTTGGGGGCTTTAAATAGCTTGAAATCTACAAAATATATCTCGACGTCGATACTGTAGGACAACGCCTCGCAACCTAACACTTAACTCACTGAACCATTGAACATCATCTTTATTTAAATATGTTTAAAAGCTGTATACCTAGTTAGAAATAGTAAAACAACATTATTATTACTATGTGGCAAAAATTGAACTAGTCACTAAATACTTCTATTTATTTTTATTTTATAATGATTTATTTCAACGTCATTTTAATGACGTCAAAATAATGACCTAAAAGAAACGTGTATTTGACGTCTTTATGATGACGTCAGAAGTACGTATTAAATATCACGTCTCTGGTACGTCATTTATTAATGACGTCAAAATAATGACCTAAAAGAAACGTGTATTTGACGTCTTCATGATGACGTCAGAAGTACGTTATAAATATCACGTCTCTGGTACGTCATTTATTGGGACAATGACGTCGGCGACGAAAAATCACCTTTAAAAGACGTCATAATGACGTCACCTTGCTACCTGGGAACGTAAATGCTCAATATTTGCAATAAAATTGCTAGTATATTTAATGATATAAAATATTTTTACGCATATGGTTTTAGTAGTTATAGTTACTTCTGGTGTTAACAAAAATGTTCCGTCACGACCCTGCCTCGAATCGCCATATCGCATCGCCAGACAATAAAAGACAGAAAGATATTTATATAAATACCTAAATAGTGTGAAATGCGTATCTAAAACGCTAAGGCACGGGATCGCTTGCTTTACGTGTTAATTCATACGGCCGCAAACAATAATCGACTCAAAGTAACTATCGTGAAAGATATATTGGTCTTGGTTGAACCACGGCAAGGGAACGAAATACGGAAAGTCGTGATCACGTCACGCTTTTCTGCCAACTTTACGTCGTTACCTGTGATTTCTTAATATCCGTGATTAAATCACAGTTCGTGATATATCGCCCCTCACTAGTCTGAATGACGTTTTTTACTAGAGTTTCCTCCGTCGATATGCCTGCCTTGGTTTCTTGCTCGGGACTTATTAGGTCTTTAACTGTATAGACAGTGTCGTTTATTATAAGTTTGTTTTTTTTTTATTTTAGCGTCCAATTTCTGGTCCCTTGCATGTTGTTCGTGTTTTTTTTTAAATTTTTTGAGTTTCTCTGTCTTCTTTGAGTAGATCGCTTGATATTGAGACTATACTCTCCTTTAATGCGTATCCGTGTTTTAAGATTTCAATTTTTTTGTGAAAATTAGCAAGTGTTACCATAATTGGTCTGGTATTTTGTGAAACCCGAGGTGGGACGTTTCCAAATCTGTAGGCGTGGTTTATTCAATATTTAAACTAAATACTTCATCCTAAAAATGGTCGGATGCCATTTATTAAATTAAATATCTCCGAAACTATCAACCCTACCAGGGACGGATACAGTATTGATTTCTGGGGTGGACACCGGAAGAAAATTCATAGTAATACTCTTGTTATGGATGTCTCTTTCTTGGACATGGCTACCTTAACACGGCATATTTCACACTTCTGGGGGGGGGGGGAGCACGTGACCCCGTGCTCCCCTAGATCCGCCACCGAACTCTACACAAATATATAATAAAAACAAATTCATTCTCAGTTTATAAGCTTCATATTTGATGTCCACTATTTTTTCGCTAAAACCAATATTTATTTTGGATATTTGCAAAAGAAACAGAAATGTTACGTTTTTTCTTTCGTTTCTAAAGCAAGCGCTGTAAGTGGACGAAATAATTTGAGCGTCTAAGTCATACTAAATATTAACAAAAAGCAGTATATAGAAATATGTTTTTTTAATTACTGACTACTTACATTAACAAAAAAATGTGAAAAAGTACATTGTTTCTGTCATAACTTTTTTGTTTTTTATGCTATAGAAATAAAATAAATAAATATAATAAAATCATGTGAAAGTCTAATGGACTTTAATTTTGATTGTTAGCATTTTTAACGTAAGTGCCATAAGTTCATAGATATTTAACATTTAAACTAAATACTTCGTCTTATAGACGTTCGGACGCCACCTTTATACTTCCAGATTTCCGAAACCATCAACTCTACAGAAATAATTAGAAACAAACGAAATTCATTCTCAATTTAATAGTGCCTCTAGCATGTTTTCGCTTATGTAATACCTTTCGAGTTATTTGACGAAAACCTATTTGAAATAGGTACCTCTTAAAATTGGGATATTAATTTTCTAGTCATTACAACTTAAAGACTTTAAATTTATATGAAAAGTTGCACATATTAGAACATTTTCTTCTCAAAATTTCATTTTCTTTCAGCTTCAATATTTTTGTTTTTTTTTTTTAGTTGCCACCCCCTGAAAAGGAGGTGGCACCTTAAATTAGCAAGCCCCCTGCATAATATAGAAACTTTTCTTTGATATATTTACTATAAAGATGCCAAAAATGAACAATATCTACTAGTCAACTATGGTAGGTTGGCCTCTGAGATGCGTACAAGATGAAAAGATAACGTGGTTGTGTAACGAAGACAGACTAGCAGCTATCCGTAGAAAGTATAATCGGAGGTAGAAGTTTAGCATAGTTGATATAAGAACACATTTCTTTGATATTTGTTAGTTGATAACCAATTTCGTGAAATAATGTCGTGTGGTCTTTACCCACTCGTTAAACATACTACTGACTATTTCCCTCACATTATAAGAACCAATGAAATAACAAAAAACCGCTGCCCAAGGAATCACTACTTCCACTCCCGATTTTCTATCCAAGTCACACAACGAAAAAATTTTGTATCTGGAAATAATTGTTTATGGAACTTTAATAATATAATATTTGAAATCCTCTGCCCCAAAAACCCATAAAACGATACCCCACATCGGTAGTGGGGTGGGGGTGGTGACAGGGGGTAGGAGTGGGGGGTGGATTAAGTAAAAAAATATTTTGAGGTTTCTGGTTCTTGTACACACACTAAATCACATTTTTTTTCATCCTCTTTAATAATGGGGTGGGGGTGGTAATGGGGGTGGCTAATGCCAAAATTTTTTTTGAGACCTTAGCTTCTCTTGTCTATACTAAAAATCAATTTTATTAACTCTTACCTGCTTGATTTACCCCAATTTACCCCCCAACCCTTCGACGGAACAAGATGAAAATATAATCTAGTTCTAGATCTCGTTAAAATACATACGTGTACCAAATTTCAAGTCAATATCTCAAACGGTTCCAGAGTAAACGTGCGCACATAAAAAGTTACACACCGACAGAAATTTTTTTTTCGCTCAAACTTGAAATCTCGACGTTTCATGACATTCTAAGCCTATTTGAACAATAAAAATTTTTAAAAAATTTTTTGCCGTTACTATACTTCCACTGGATGTGGAAGTAATTTAGAAAATTTGGACCAATAAGAACAAATTTTCAGTGAAAATTGCATTCCAAGTGAAAATTTTACATAAAATTACGAATATTTCGCTCATTAACGTGATAGCCAATGATAGCCAATGAGAGACAACATTGCGCCAATCAAATGTCATTATTGGTGGTAAACACGAAAACATTATCGCTCCAATTTTTTGTGTCGACGCGTCGACAAATATCGCAATAATATTTTGACGTTTCGTTTCGTGAATGTTTTCGGCAAATAGGGTAACTCGTGCTTTTAAATTTTATCTATAAATATCTTCTCTAGCTTATTGCTAATTGTTAACGTACATTGTAAATTGTAGTATTGTATTATATACGTAGTAATATGATAATATAAAAATAACCTAAAAACACCACATAAGTTGACAACTCCCAATTTCAAAACCAAGGCTGTGAGGAACCTATATAGGTTCGGGACAAGTTATACACAGCTTTCAATGGCTTATAATACCTAACGTAATTACAAAATAAATTTCTCAACTAAAATTAAATACAAATGCCTACGAAGCAGACAAATCAATTATTTCATGTTAAATACAAAAATGTACTTACAGTAATCCATCATAAAGTAGGTAACAACTCCTTATTCGGAAAATCAAAACTCTGCACTAGCACTATACATTATAATTCGTGTTGTACTTAAAGTTCTCTCTACTTAAACAAGCAAACCTTAACTTAATTATTAAATACATAAATATATATTAATAAACACTTTAATATAATAATTATTGAAAAATTTACTGTTAAGTTAAGCTAGCGTTACTAGATGCCCAGATAACACAATTTAATTCCTAGAATAATCATAGATTATATGTTTGGAAGATTTGATTATTCTTAAGATAATTTTTAAACATTCCAGATATTACAGGAGTATTCTTCTTTATGCAAATGGCACATCTATAGATATTCTAAGATTATCCAAAACGCATATTACAGGAATAATCAAGTTACTCTAGAAATATTTAAAAAATATTATCATATTTTCCCTCAATAGAATATTTCTAGATCATTATTCCACTCTTGAATTGATTTGAATTTGGAGTTTAGTTTAGTTTAGTTTGGTGGGTTGGTAACAGCAGTTGTGGTAACATGACGGCTGATAGATGATGCAATATGTAATGGTAATGAGCGAAGATTTAATCCAGTCAACGAAGTTCAAAAAAGGCCGATTAGGGGAAATAATTCGTGTAGTGGCCAATTCCTGTACAGTTATCGGGGGGGTGTCCTGAATGACATACTAAAAGTCCTGACCGGTGGGGGGATGAAGGATAGTTTAAAGGTCCCCCTTTCACATATTCCTTGAATAACTCGAAAACTACGACCTCTAGCGAAAAAGTATTCTTATACAAAATTAAACTAGATAAAATTTTCTACAAATAAGTTTCTATTCATTTTTTATGTAGGATCAATATTTTACGAGATATGGAGGGTAAAAAAATCGAGAATTTTTAAAAAATCATGTTTTAATGGTAGGGGAGAAGCGGTGTCCTTGGGACACTTTTTATATAATATATATATATATATATATATATATATATATATATATATATATATATATATATATATATATATATGTATACTCCCGCCTTCCCGTTTAGGTCCTAATTCTCCATGCAAAAATGGTAAGAAAAGTTCCTATAAACATGTGTCCGGAAATGCTTCCTAAGGGAGCTACGGCCCTCTAAGAATGGCGCAAAATTTGGTGTTTTTACTAATTATCTCGGAAATGATTTGGGACAACTTTATGAAACTTGGTTAACTTTTTTCGATTATTAAAGGTTATTGTTTTACAGTATTAGCTAAAATTAATTTTATCCAGGGGCGGAGAAACGAGGGGTAGGTGTTCTTTGTTTCTACATATTAATTTTTCCATTTGACATTTTTAGTATTTATTCCCCGATTATGATTCCCTGGTTAATTATGCATAAAAAGAGGCCTTTTTACAATTAGCCTATGGCAAGCCGTTTTCGAGTAAAAGCGGTCTAAACAAAATATTGCGTATTCGTTTGCTAAATGCGCATTATTTATTTTTCAAAGTAGGCGTAAAACAATAACCTTTATTAATCGAAAAAAGTTAACCAAGTTTCATAAAGTTGTCCCAAATTATTTCCGAAATAATTAGTAAAAACACTTATTTTTGCGCCATCCTAAGAGGGCCGTAGCTCCCTTAGGAAGCATTTTCGAACACATGTTTATAGGAACTTTTCTTACCATTTTTGCATGGAGAATTAGCACCTAAAGGGGAAGGCGGGAGTTTCGGGACACCCTGTATATATATATATATATATATATATATATATATATATATATATATATATATATATATATATGAAATAGGATTTGAAGGAAACAACTACTCAGCGGGCAAATACCCCGACCTGCATTGAATTACACCTTCAAATCGTGATCAGCTAGAGGTCGCCGCTCTTGGTACTTGCAAAAAGGCAAGTCGCTATACGCCAGTGACATTTGTCCGACGTATAGTAGTATCTGACCATATGAGAGTTTACCTCTCACCGTCACTTCATATATATTATAACGATATTTTTATAGTTTACAATAATTTAAAATTATTGTGCTCGGTTAGCAAACAGTGGAGTTACTCCAGGGTTCAATAAAAGTCAAGTGGCGATTTCAAGTTAACAAGATTTATTCAGTATTAGGACATCATAAAGAAACGAGTCAAAGTTATTTACGAATATAAATCAATACTATAAAATTACAACTATAGCGACATATGAAGAAAGTAATATCAGACCCGACTTTAATCAAACCTGGCAACCCTTACTATATTGAGTGATTTATTAAAGGTTCTTTTAAAAGAGAATATTCTGTTTGAGATCGCAGAAACCAGATCGACACTCGTTACGTCAATTTAAACTTTTGATATTTAACCAATAAAACGATTATTTGTCACTTCAACTTATCTACTTTGGCGTTTAACAAACCGGCATATAATTGACGTAACGTCTATCAAAGTAATATTAAATTAACGCGTCATGTGACAATTAATTAAGTTCATAAGACTTCAGAAGTCAGTAACGAAATCGAACAGACAAGCTAACAAGTGATGCGAGTAACTCCTTTCACAATCGCAGGATCGGTCAATTCTCGTTCTGGAGACTTATATCGGACAGATCTCAATCATAAGCCAGCATTGTGAATTCAGAATCACTCGTCACCTAATTAGTATTGTCTATCCGACTCGATATTAAATTTTGAGGTTATGAACCTTGTTTGATCCGCGAAATAGGAATGACTGAAATGAGCTCCTGCGTCCCTTTATATACTAAATAGTTGCCAGGTCTGACGTGTTTTCTTAGTTACCACAATAACGAAAATACCATGGATACTAAGAAAGGTTTGTTCGTAACGGTGAATTCGATTAATCTTTGTTAGTATGTTCCGAGTTATTTTAATCTTTTAAAAATTACCGATTTATGTTTAGATTAAGGAATCCATCGTTACAATATATATATGTATATATATATATATGTATATATATATATATATATATATATATATATATATATATATATATATATATATATATATGTATATATGTATGTATATATATATATATATATATATATATATATATATATATATATATATATATATATATATATTATATATATATATATATATATATATATATATATATATATATATATGTTATATAAAATTATACGCTTATTACCAAGACTTAGCCATAACAAACCTTCACAGGTATATCATATTACATGATAACGACTTCTCTTATTAATTGCTTATCTTCAAGATATCATATTTCACCTTTGTTTCTCATAACTTGTGATGACTGCAGAACTGCATTTCCTTTGTTCTATATTTTGCTTACTCGGGTTCTGTATGTTATAAATATGACTAAACACGCTTTGTTGAATCAGTTATTAAACTCAGTTAGAATGCAACACTTCTAATTTATTATTATATTCCTTCTCCAAGAGCCAGCGTTGGCTCCATGTAACTAAATAAAAGTTTTTAAAAAGTCATTCATGTGAACCGTGATCTAACATTGGCGCAGTCGGTAGGATCCGTAAACATCATCAGAACAAGAAGCCTAACTGGGAAGCGCAAAAGAACAAGGACAACATCTGCAGAAGGTGCCTAACTAGTGCGTGTACATCTACGAGAACAAGGAGACCTTCCTCACTGGTGGTGGCGCATCCCAATCCCTTGACGGACGAAGAACCTACCCATGGAGATGAAATTAACGTAAGTCATTTTAAGAATCATCTCGTACCATTTTACTATTTTATTATTTTTCCCAACTTATTTTATTAAAAGTGTATTATACTGCTAATACACTCGGCGCACAAAGCCAGCCTCTTGTCAAAGTGAATCCATTCCTTTACAAACGCAACGAAACAAGTTCATTTAATTTTAAGTTTATTTATTTTCGTATTTACGAAACATTGTGTATTATACAGCTAATATACGATCCATTTACGCACGCAACGTAACAAGCTAATTTTAATTTAATTCTCGTATCATACTGCTGATACGCAGACAATTCTTTTAGTTCAAATAATTTCTAAATACACAAAGCAAAATACCAGATAGAGCTCAACTACTACTACTACTACAACAACAACAACCAGAGCAAATTGAGCCTTACAAGCTCTCTGAAATTTTTTCACTAATACCAGAATTTGATGGCAATGCCATAAATTTACAAACATTCTTAAATTCCTGTCATTGCGCCCAAAGCATGGCAATTGGAGATCAAAAAATTCTTTTGACCGTCCACATAAAAAATAAATTAAAAGGCAAAGCTGCCGAATTAATAAATTCGCGTAATCCTGGCACATGGCCAGAAATAAAAGCACTTTTAGAAACTCATTTTGGAGATTCTCGAGATTTAACGGCCCTAATTCAGGACCTGCAGCGCATTCACCAATTGCCAGGTGAATCCGCCCCTAACATTTGTTTCGCGTTTACAAACGCACAATGCGAAAATGCACGCTGCAGTGCAAAAGCAAACTCTCACGACAACGCAAAGAGCTGCACAATCAGATCTCATCGAAACGATGACACTTAATAATTTACTAACGGGCTTAGAACCAAACTTAGGCCACATCATTCGTGCTAGCAATCCTCCTAGTATACTAAAAGCCGTTAGCAGAATCCGTAGAGAGGTACAACTTTCCTACTTCGAATCACAGAAATTCCCAAAAAATAACCAAGTAAAGAATACAATGCCTCCTCAACAAAAACGACCACAAGGTCCCAATTTCCAACAAAAATTTTGTTCATTCTGTAAAAGAAATGGACATGTAATAAGCGAATGCCGCACAAGGCAACAATCGCAAATAAGGCCAACAACGTCACAAAATTTTCAAAGACCAAATTATCAAGGAAACCCAAATTTTCACAATTTTTCTCAAATCAATCTTTTTAATCAGAGGACATTTCCTCAAAATAATCAATCTAGTCAACCACAACAAAACAGGCCCTCAGCCATAAGGCCGAACCCGAATTTCAACCAACAAAGACCCTCTGCTATTCAACCAAACCCAAATTTCAACCGTTTTAATCAACAAAAAACGCACCATTTAAATTACGAACCTTATGAAAACCAATGCGATTTTAATCAATACAGTGACTATTTTTCTGATTACCAAACTGCAGAAGATACTTACGAAAACTATAACTTTGAAACTAACCAAAATTTCCAAGTGAATTATACAGCTAATTCTCAATACGAACAGTACGAGGATTATACTGCTAATCCTCAGGATTTTCGATTAGATCCGGAGTACCCCACGGATACTCCGACACAACAAACAGACCAATTCGAATCAATTACGGAACTAGAAACTCAAGTACAAACTATGAACCTCAACGACAGTTTCGACCCAATGCTGAACTTCCCAGAACAGACGTTCATGTAAATACGCTTTCCCATACCCTATTAACTGTAAATTCAAAAAATCTCTATTATATGAAGGATGCAACTGGTAAATTTAAAATTCTAATTGACACAGGCGCAGGTATATCAATTTTTAAACCTAAAATAGCTGAAAATTACAGACGTAGATCTCCTGAAAATGTAATCATACAGGGTATCACTGATCAAAAAATTTATATCAACGAATCTGTTCTCATCCCCTTTTCAAATGAGTCACACAAAGTTTATATCTATAATCTAGATATAGATTTCGATGGATTATTAGGCGCAGACTTCCTAGAACATTACGAATGCAAAGTAGACTTTAAAAATAAACAACTAGTCACAAATTTCAAAACCGTACCACTATTTAAAGTTACGGAAGAAACTACAGTAAATTTACCTTTACAACCAACTATTAATTCTGATACAAAAAATTCAAATTTAAGCAACATCAAAAATTTTATTTCTATTGAACCTCGCATGGAAAAAATTTGTAAACTAAAATGTAACCTGCGAAATACCGAGGCTATACTGTTAGCCCAGGAAAACGAAAGGGCACGCTTACCGAATGCTCTCGTAAAAATCGATAGCAATGGAGAATTTTTAACCTCAAATAAACGCGAATGCAATACCAAAAACGGTAAATTTCTCGAACCTCGAACTAGAACCAGTACAAAAATTCAAATCAATTTTCAATCTAAACACTCAAAATTCTGACCCAGACGTACCGACGGACAGATCCTTCGAAATTAGGAACGAATTGCGCTTGGATCATATAAACGAAGAAGAGGCCGAAATAGTAACGCAGCTTTGTTTAGACTTTCAAGATATATTCTATTTGGAAGGAGACAATTTAACTTTTACTTTCGAAATTAAGCATTCCTTTGACACGAACGATTCAAAACCGGTTTTCACAAAGTCATATCGCTACCCTCATATCCATAAAGAGGAAGTCAAAACACAAGTCTCTAATATGCTTGACCAAGGCATCATTAGACCTTCGATTTCTCCCTGGTCCTCTCCAGTTTGGGTTGTACCTAAAAAACTCGACGCCTCCGGTAAACAAAAATGGCGAGTTGTAGTGGACTACAGAAAACTCAACGAACTGACTATTGACGATAAATACCCGCTACCCAATATTTCCGACCTCCTCGATCAATTAGGCAAATGTCAATATTTTACAACTTTGGACTTAGCCTCCGGATTTCACCAAATCGAGATTGATGCAAAAGATATTCAAAAAACTGCTTTCACAGTTGAAAATGGTCATTTTGAATTCGTAAGAATGCCTTTTGGATTTAAGAATGCTCCATCAACGTTTCAAAGAGTGATGGATAATATTTTGTTAGGTATCCAAAATGAACGATGTCTCGTTTATATGGACGATATTATTATTTACTCTCCTACAATTCACGAACACATTTCCCGTCTAACTGAAGTCTTTAAACGCCTTCAAAAAGCCAACCTCAAAATTCAACCAGACAAATGCGAGTTTCTCCGCAAGGAAGTCGCGTATTTAGGACACCTAATTACAAAAGACGGCGTAAAACCGAACCCTTCGAAAGTTGACGCTATTTTAAATTTTCCTCAACCGAAAAATGCAAAAGAAATTAAATCATTTCTAGGCTTAGCCGGATATTATAGACGCTTTATCCCCAATTTCTCCAAGATAACCAAGCCCCTAACAAAACTACTACAAAAAGACATACCATTTCTCTTCGACAATGATTGTGTAAATTCTTTTCAAAATTTGAAACAAACATTAACAACAACTCCGATATTAATTTACCCTAATTTTGATGAACCTTTCGTTCTAACCACTGATGCGAGCGCATTTGCCGTCGGCTCAGTGCTGAGCCAGGGGCCTATTGGCAAAGATTTACCCATTGCCTATGCTTCTAGAACCTTGTGCAGTGCAGAAACTAAGTATTCAACGATTGAACGCGAGCTTTTATCCATAGTATGGAGTGTAAAGCACTTTAGACCATATCTGTACGGTAGAAAGTTCAAGCTTGTAACCGACCACAGACCACTCACCTGGCTATTCTCTATAAAAGACCCAGGAAGTAGACTTGCCCGTTGGCGACTCAAATTAGAAGAGTACGAGTACGAAATAATTTATAAACCAGGCAAAATCAATAAGAACGCGGACGCACTTTCCAGAATCAAAATTAATCATTTTTCCGAATGTTCCAAATTCTATTCAAAGGTTCTAGCCGCGAATGACAAAGAGTCAGACGACGACGAAAACCCAGACAATAACGAGATCACTGACGAACAAATTTCCCAAGAATTCGAAACTTTCGCCAACTTATATAAGACAACATCTTTAATTGACTATTCGAAAATCAAAGCCTCGAACAGACAACTTTTGTATCGAGAACACAAAGATATTATAACTTTCTTCCAACAAAATAACCTACAAGACCTCCATCATAAAATTATCGAGGACATATTCTAAGAAAACCCCGAATTTCATAACGATAAAATCAATATTGTATCGAGCAAAACAGTCAGACATAGGAGATATTTTATCATCCCTCTACCTTTTGATATCGAATCTGTAATTGAACATCTATTTTCGGTATTATTTAAAAATCAAAATGTCCTAGATCTCTCTAAGACATACTTTGTTGAAAACAACTTAGACCTCCCCATTCTTGAAATCCTATCATTCATCTTTGCGGAAAAAGACTTAAAAGTAGTAATTTGTCAAGATATCGTCAGAACTGCCGACGAAGATGAAATTCCAATTATATTGGAGCAAAATCATTTTGGTAAAAATAATCTACACCGCGGAATAAATGAAACGATTCGAAGAATTAGAGAAAAATACACTTGGCAAGGTCTAACTAAAGACGTTGAAAATTTTATAAAAAATTGCGAAACTTGCCAAAAGACCAAAGTATGCCGGAAAAACCTTAATAACCCTCTAGTAGTCACAGAAACGCCAAGAACACCATTCGAAAGAATCAATATCGATTTATTTGAATTCCCTACTCGAAATTACGCTTTAACCATTCGCGACGAATTAACTAAATTCACGCAAGCATATGCAGTCCCGGATAAATCCGCAAAATCTGTCGTAAACACTTTGTTGTTATATTTTCAACATTATGGTACCCCATTAAGAATCCATTGCGATTACGGTGGCGAATTTGACAACCGTTTGCTAAAAGATCTCTGCACCCTCTACGACATAAAATTAACTTATTCAAGCGTAGGACATCCCCAATCGAACGGATCAATAGAAAGATTTCATGCTACCTTAGCTGAAATGATAAGAATTCATAAAACTGAAAACCCGAACGAACATCCTTTCACAATCCTACCATACGCGGTAATATGCTATAACAATTCGGTAAATAAAACACACGGTTTCACCCCATACGAATTTGTATTTGGGCATACGTCTAACAGACCACCCGAAACTTTATATAACCAAATACGTTAGAGATTTAAACAACAGAATATCCCACTACTATAAAATAGCCCGTAGTCGAACACAATCTCAAAAAGAGAAAGCAAAAGTTCGTTTCGACAGAAGTGTTCCCCAAAAACGATCTGAGTACAAAATAGGTGACTTAGTTTACGTAAAAGAATCACAAATCAAAAACAAATTGCAAAACAAATTTAACGGTCCTTTTAAAATAAAAGAAATTTTTCAAAATTCTGCTACCTTATTAAACCTCGAAACGAAACAAGAAACCAAAGTAAATTTTGATAGAATGAAACCATATACTGAAAATTAAATTTATTTTCAGGTTTCTCCTGCTGTTCGGATCAGCACTCTGTCAATACAAAATTACCCCAATCAATAACACCGTTGGTGTATATTACCACCAAGACACGGACATCGTGGTGACAAATGACAAATGGACTCTACTAGTGCATAAAAACACTTCATCCCTCAAACTAGCTTTTGACAAAAATCAAAATATCTTAGATAGAATCTTGTACACTCTCCATAATGGTGATCATAAGTCAATTATTTTTACGAGTGAAATTAAAACAGACTTTAACCTTTTAACACAAATATCCAACTCTATAAAAATGAAATTTGACGAAATCTTTTCAGATACAAAAAGATATAAACGAGGAATACTTAACGGTATCGGTACAATATTCAAATCCATAACTGGAAACTTAGATGCTGAAGATGGCCAGTACTATACTAATTGTATAAATAAACTAAATAACGACGAACATCAATTGGAAAACTTAATCAAAAATCAAATTTCAGTTACAACTTCTGTTATTAAAACTTCAACTCAACTATACAAAAATTACAAATTGACGAGGAAACGTTTAACAAAGATCTCGAAGAAATCGAACACACAATTCAAACCATGACTCAAGCTATCGAGGCTGCTCACATAAAACTAAAATTTTTATACATTTCCGAACAATTAATGGCAAGCTATTTGTATATCGAAGATAATTTGAACGACATTCTGAATTCAATAACATTTGCCAGATTAGGAATCATTCACACGTCAATCATAACCCCTAATCACTTAGTGACAGCACTTCAAGAAGTTTCACAGAGCTTACGAAGGAACAATTTGCCTCTCCCCATTAAATTATCGGCAGTTGCTAAGTATTTGGACATCATTGAATTGCAAGCGTTTCAATTGTATTCTAACTTAGTATTTGTTTTAACAATACCACTTGTTGAACCCCAAAATTATAACACCTATCACCTATACCCTATCCCGATACTTGATAACAGAACTGGTCTACATCACATTTTATCTATTTCACAAAAATATATCGCGAGAGATGATGATTCTTTGATGTACATACCTATACAAAATTTGAAAGAATGCAAACCACTTTATTTTGGAACCAAACTATGTTCTAACCTGTTTGCATATCCTATCGACCAAAATGCCATATGTGAAGCCAGAATACTAAAACCATTGCCAAAACTTCCAGAGAACTGTCAAACTTCCTTCATTATTAGTCAGGGATACAATGTCCAAGAACTTGAAGACAACACATGGCTAGTAATTAATTCCGAACCACTTCACATTACCATCAACTGTCCAAAGAGAGAATCCACAACAGAGTTGATCAACAAAAATTCCATCATCAAACTACAACCATGATGTTACGCCTATGCAGGCATTACTCGAATACAAGCCAGTGCCAAAGACTTCTCCGAAATTAAGAACAATTCACATCCTATCCAAATTCCTTTTGAATGCTGTAATCACATGCCCGACAAAATCGAAATTCCAAAATTAAAACCACTCAAATTAAACAATCTCGACGTAGAAGATCTAAATATTGCAAAAACCAAATTGGACCAATATTCCAAAAACCTGGATGACCTCATAAACGAGCCTTTTGTGACCAAACACGTATCTTGGTTCACGTATTTCATAATCACTCTCATCATTCTATTAGTTCTACTTTACATAACTTGTAAATGCAGAAGAAGAAGATGTGGAGCATTGCGAATCCAACCCAAAACGGACAATCCTCCTTCACCTCCTTCAGAGCGAAGCAGAGTTTTTACCAAATTTTCTAGACTGATCCCTCCAAGAAAGCGACCCGGTATTAAACCTCAAGAAAAAGAGGACATCGAGTTAACATAGACTTTCGTATGTGGAGTTTTACCCTTGTCTATTAATTTAGACCATTGTATTTTATTCTTATCACATTTATGTAATGTACTACTCGCTTATTATTATTATCATTTACCAATTTTAACTTTTATGTATTCTATTATTTTGCTCTGTATTCATTCAACATTGTTTCAATTTATTTTGCATTATATTCATTTAACGTTTCTAACAATTTTCAAAAGTTGCTGCATAACATCAACTTTTTTATTAAGGGGGAAGTTGTTATATAAAATTATACGCTTATTACCAAGACTTAGCCATAACAAACCTTCACAGGTATATCATATTACATGATAACGACTTCTCTTATTAATTGCTTATCTTCAAGATATCATATTTCACCTTTGTTTCTCATAACTTGTGATGACTGCAGAACTGCATTTCCTTTGTTCTATATTTTGCTTACTCGGGTTCTGTATGTTATAAATATGACTAAACACGCTTTGTTGAATCAGTTATTAAACTCAGTTAGAATGCAACACTTCTAATTTATTATTATATTCCTTCTCCAAGAGCCAGCGTTGGCTCCATGTAACTAAATAAAAGTTTTTAAAAAGTCATTCATGTGAACCGTGATCTAACATATATATACATATACGTTATATAATATTACACGCTATCTTATTAAGACTTAGCCATAATAAATCTTCACAGGTATATCGTATTACACGATAACAGCTTCTCTTATTAATGCTTATCTTCAAGATATCATATTACACCTTTGATTCTCATAACTTGTGATGACTACAGAACTGCAATTCCTTTGTTCTATATTTTGCTTACTCAGGTTCTGTATGTTATAAATATGACTAAACACGCTTTGTTGAATCAGTTATTAAACTCACTTAGAATGAAACACTTCTAATTATTATTATATTCCTTCTCCAAGAGCCAACGTTGGCTCCATTTAAGTAAATAAAAGTTTTTAAAAAGTCATTCATGTGAACCATGATCTAACATTGGCGCAGTCGGTAGGATCCGTAAACATCATCAGAACAAGAAGCCTAACTGGTAGTGAACCGTAAGAGAACAAGGAGAACATCTGCAGAAGGTGCCTAACTAGTGCGTGTACATCTAAGAGAACAAGGAGACCTTTCTCACTGGTGGTGGTGGATCCCAATCCCTTGACGGACGAAGAACCTACCCATGGAGATGAAATTAACGTAAGTCATTTTAAGAATCATCTCGTACCATTTTACTATTTTATTATTTTTCGCAAATTATTTTATTATTTAAAAGTGTATTATACTGCTAATACACTCAGCGCACAAAGCCAGTTCTATTGTCAAAGTGAAATCCATTCCTTTACAAACGCAACGAAACAAGTTCATTTAATTTTAAGTTTATTTATTTTCGTATTATACTGCTAATACGGTACAATTGTGTATTATACAGTTAATGCACAATTTCTCTACGCACACAACGTAACAATCCAATTCAATTTAATTTTCGTATCATACTGCTGATACGCAACCAATTTCTTATTGCAATCCAAATAATTTAAATACAAAGGAAAATGCCAGATAGAACAACAACAACAACAACAACAACAACAACCACCACCAGAGCAAATTGAGCCTTAAATGGTTTCTCTAATACCTGAATTCGATGGCAACGCCATTAATTTACAAACATCCTTAAACTCCTGTCATTGTGCCCAAAGCATGGCAATTGGAGATCAAAAAATTCTTTTGACCGTCCACATAAAAATAAATTGAAAGGCAAAGCTGCCGAATTAATTAATTCACGTAATCCTGGCACATGGCCAGAAATAAAAGCACTTTTGGAAACTCATTTCGGGGATTCCAGAGATCTAACGGCTCTTATCCAAGACTTAGAACGAATTCACCAATTACCCGGCGAATCCGCCCTAACATTTGTTTCGCGTTTACAAACGCACAATGCTAAAATGCACGCCGCAGTGCAAAAATAAACTCTCACGACGACGCAAAGAACCGCACAATCAGATCTCATCGAAACGATGACCTTAAATAATTTTTTAACAGGCTTAGAACCGAATTTAGGCCGCATCATGCTAGCAGTCCTCCTAGTATACTAAAAGCTGTTAATAGAATTCGTAGAGAGCTACAACTCTCTTACTTCGATCAACAAAGATTTCCCAAAAATAGTCCGGTTAAAAATCCCACTTTACAACAAAAACGACCAACTTCAAATTTCCAACAAAAATTCTGTTCATTTTGCAAGCGCAATGGACATGTAAAAAGCGAATGCCGCACGAGGCAACAATCGCAAACGATGCCAACAACGTCACAAAATTTTCAAAGAACGAATTACCAAGGAAATCCGAATTTCCAAAATTTCTCTCAAAATAATCAGTTTGGCCAGAGGACATTTCCTCAAAATAATCAACCTAATCAATCGCAACAAAACAGACCCTCAGCCATAAGGCCGAACCCTAACTTTACGCAACAACGACCATCCGCTATTCAGCCTAACCCGAATTTTAACCGCTTTAATCAGCAAAAAGCCCATCATTTAAATTACGAACCTTACGATAATTATGCCGATCAATTTAATCGATACAACGACTACTCTAACGACAATTACCAAAATTACCAAATTCAAAATGAATCATACGAAAACTACAATTACAAAATTACACAGATAATTATACTGCTAATTCTCAAAACGAGCAATACGAGGATTATACTGCTAACCCTCAGGATTTTTGCCAGGGTTTAGACCAACCAACAGATTCTCCCAACGAGAAATTCGAACCAATTACGGAGCTAGAAACTCAAGTACAAACTATGAACCTCAACGACAATCTCGACCCCATGCTGAACTTCCCAGAACAAAAGTCCATAGAAATACGCTTTCTCGTACCTTATTATTAACCGTAAACTCAAAAAATCTTTATTATACGAAAGACGCAACAGGGAAATTTAAAATCTTAATAGACACAGGTGCAGGTATATCAATTTTTAAACCCAAAACAGCTGAAAATTATAAACGTAGATCCCCTGAAAATGTAATTATACAAGGTATTACTGATCAAAAATTTTATATCAACGAATCCGTTCTCATCCCCTTTTCAGATGAGTCACACAAGGTTTATATCTATAATCTAGATATAGATTTTGATGGATTATTAGGCGCAGATTTTCTAGAACATTATGAATGTTAAATTATGACTTTAAAAATAAACAGCTAGGCACAAATTTTAAAACTCTACCGTTATTTAAAATTACGGAAGATATAGCTACAGAAAATTTACCTCTACGACCAACTACAAATTCTACTACAAAAAATCAAAATTTGGACATCACAAAAAATCAAAATTTAAGCATCATAAAAAATCAAAATGTAGACAACGAAAAAAATGGAATTCCTATCGAATCACGTATGAACAAGATTTTCAAATTAAAATGTAACTTGGAAAACACCGAGGTTATACTGTTAGCCCATGAAAATGAAAAGGTACGCCTACCGAATGCTCTTGAAAAAATCGATAACAACGGAGAGTTTCTAACATCAATATTAAACGCTAACGCGATACCGTTTTTCTAAGCTTAAGCTGGAACCAGTACAAAATTTCAAAGAAATTTTTAATGCAAATTATCAAGAGCCGGATTTCCAACATAAGAACAGAAATCTTGAAATTAAAAATCAAAATTTAGGCAACAAAAATAATTTAATTCCTTATGAACTACATGCCGAAAAAATAACTAAACTAAAACGTAATTTGGCTAACACTAATGCCAAACCAGAAATACAGGAAAAAGTAAAAATCTCAGATTTGACCTCCACTGTTGTTAACCTACAAAGAATTAAAATTTCCGATACCAAATCGTACTCTATAGATAAACCCAAGCCGACAATATCAATTTTTAACATTTCAAAAAACGATTCGAAATCACAACTGAAAATAAAAACACCTAACATAGTTTCGAAACCTTCATTTCAAATCGGCAACGAAATATCTCGCAAACCGAAAATTCGGAAAATGAATAAAATTCTAAGAAACATTCGAACAATTTCTTGCAATCAAAATAAAAATAAAGTTCATATACCACACATACACATGAACATAAGAGAACAAAATTTATCTTTAGCATCTATGAAAGCAATAGCAAAAATTGTAGAATTTTCAAACCTAAAATTCGAGCCTATTCAAAAATTCAAATCTATATTTAAGCTTTATTAGCGATACCAGGTTTTGTCTCAATCGGATTTCGACACCATGAAAAAATATGCTAGCAAATAATACATTAATTTTACAAACAAACAATTTTCAAAATTATTTAATAAACATTTTTACACCCAAGTAAAATTTCTCCACTAAAAATAGTTTTTCAAAACAGATTATCCTACATTAGTCATTTACTTTCAAAAAAAAAAAAAAACTTTCCTAAATTAAAAAAATAAAGAATTTCAAAATTACACGATATATTATCTCAAATGATTTATAACATCACTCTGTAGATTAATATCTTTATTTTTCGTTCACTTCCACTGAAAAAAAAAAATGTTTCTTTTCCTTTAATTGAGTTGTAACAATAATGGAAATAGAAAATAAAATACCTTAACTCTTAATCTTATCGATTAAACAAAAGGTGACTTAAAGAAAATGTATAAATTAAATTCCAAGAAATTCTAACAAGCACATTTTATACTTCCCACAGAAGCATGTCTTGTATGTTTATCAATTAAACATTTTATCAAGAATTGCAGGACATCTAATACTCTAGTTTTGTATTGTATTCACTATAATGTTTCA
The DNA here is from genome assembly GCA_936432065.2 of Rutpela maculata. Lineage (NCBI taxonomy): Eukaryota > Metazoa > Arthropoda > Insecta > Coleoptera > Cerambycidae > Rutpela > Rutpela maculata. Next base: position 102,301,199 of record OW386288.2, on the reverse strand, counting down.
TTACACCCGTTTTACATGTAACCAAGATAATAACATTCAAGATAAGATTAAAAATGTGTCAGAAACTTTTCACAATTACATTGTAACCTAAAGCTAGAATGCAATATTTAAATTAGTAAATCCTTCACAAAAATAAAAAAAAATAACAGATATACAGTACGTTGTTTAGAAGAAGAAAAATTACAATTTTCAGAATGTTCAAATTCCATCATAAATCGTACACGAATTTAACAAAATGATTTACAAGACCTCCATCACAAAATTTTAAGGACATATTTTGACCTGAATTTTACAACGATAAAATTAATACTATATCGAACAAAACAATCAGACATAGGAGATATTTCATCATCCCTTTATCTTTTGATATTGAATCTGCAATTGAACATCTATTTTTGGTATTATTTAAAAATCAAGATGTTTTAGATCTTTCTAAGATATACTTTGTGGAAAATAATCTAGACCTCCCTATACTTGAAATTTTATCATTCATTTTTGCAGAAAAAGACTTAAAGGTAATAATTTGTCAAAACATTGTTCAAACTCCTGACGAAGACCAAATCCCAATAATCCTAGAACAATATCATAGTGAAAAAAATAATCTACACCGCGGAAGAAACGAAACGATTCGGAGAATTAAAGAAAAATACACTTGGCAAGGTCTAACTACCCAGGTAGCAAAGGCACGTGAAAATGACGTGAAAAAATGGTCAGGAGTGACGAGAAATGACGAGTTAGATGACGTAAATGAAACGTGAAAATGACTTCCTAATGTCTTTTTCAGGTTATATTTGGTAATCCCCCCACAGGTTTTTAGTAATAGGAACATATAAAACTACATACTAGTTAGTAGTCTACTTGATAAAACTGAAGTAATTAGTGCATAAATAAGTTTTGTCCTAATGAATTTGTTTGTTAGCCATCCGTAATTTTATTTACATTAACATATCTAATATTGTTTACCATCACTCCAACTTTTTCTCACAAGGGTTGCCTGCAATTTATAATGTTTATTAAGTTATTAAAATTCATTTTTACTTACCTTTACCAATTGCGGTCCGTAGGATTCGAACCTACATGTCTCCCGTTGTCCGTATTACAGTCAATTCAATTCAGCCAACTGAGCTAGCTTGGCGACCGCTATTTCGGATGCTAAAAGCAGTATTTATGGTGGCTGAAGTCTTTATTATGTGAAATTGAATTTCTTGCCTTATTTAAAATATATGAAAATCTTTCAGGTTCTCGCTTCGAGTTACTAGTATTTTTATTTATTTATAATTATTAAGAAGAACTTATTTAATTTAATTAAACTGTCACAAGTGTCACCTGAGAAGTACGAGTAGTTGTTGAACAATGTAATTATTACATTAATTAGTATTAGTGGCGGTTCGTTAAAAAAAATATATTTTCCCCAGATCTCGAAATTGAAGAGCAGAGAGGGAGAAATCCGAAAAAAAATTTTCCTTATCTCAAATTTGATGAGCGGTGGAGGGGAAGTCAGGAGTAAACTATTTTAAGAATTAAAGTTTTAAGTTGAGGTACTTATACAAACCAGGGAAGCGTGTTGGAGAAAAAACGGTAAAGGTGTAATATCGTCATCTACAACATAAATAGAATATTTAATGGTCTAAGACAGACCTAAAATTGAAAAAAACCAATAAGCAATTATTACCTTAAAAAAAAACAACTAAAATTTTTTTCGCAATAAAAAAAAACGGAATGAGCAGGGGCCGAACCGCCCACCTCATGACTTGGAAGACGAAGACTTAAGCACTCGGCCACCAACCTTTCTGAGGCTACTGACCTAAAGACTTTATAGTTGGAACACGCAACGGATAGATTATGCTTTTTAATGCATTTTAATCTAATTTTATTATTAAAAGAATAGATAGAAATATAATTTAAACAAATAAACTGCCGAATCTTTGCAAACTCTTTCGAATATAAATTATTTTGGATAATGTTAAAAAACATTATATCCTCGAATAAAAACGCCAATACTTATCCCTCACGACACGGTTTATTTTTTTTTTTTAACTTTACACTCTGCTTACGATAACAAAATGCCATTAGCGAGTTTTAAAGTTTGTAATGCGATAAAATATAAATACATTTAACACCGAAAAAAGACGACAATATGACGTGATGTGTAGCACGTCATTTTAATGTCATTTATAAGACGTCATTCTGTCGTCGATTTTTAGTGCCCTGACGTCTTTTTGACCAGAATCACCAGATTTTGACGTCATTATAACGTACCCTTGCTACCTGGGTAAAGATGTCGAAAATTTTATAAAAATTGCGAAACTTGTCCAAAGACTAAAGTATGCCGGAAAAATTTGATAACCCTCTAGTAATCACGGAAACCCCAAGAACACCTTTCGAAAGAATTAACATCGATTTATTTGAATTCCCTATTCGAAATTATGCTTTAACCATTCGCGACGAATTAACTAAATTCACGTAAGCCTATGCAGTCCCGGATAAATCCGCAAAATCCGTCGTAAACACTTTGTTGTTATATTTCAACATTATGGTACCCCATTAAGAATCCATTGCGATTACGGTGGCGAATTTGACAACCGTTTGCTCAAAGATCTCTGTAAAATTGGCGTATTCAAGCGTAGTACATTCTCAATTCAACGGATCCCTAGGAAGATTTCATGCTACCTTAGCTGAAATGATAAGAATTCATAAAACTGAAAACCCGAACGAACATCCTTTCACAATTTTACCATATGCAAAAATATGCTATAACAATTCGGTAAATAAAACACACGGTTTCACCCCATATGAACTTATCTTTGGTCATACATCTAATAGACCACCTGAAACTCTTCGCAACCAAAAAGAGCTACTTAATTACAAAATATGTCAGAGATTTAAACAATAGAACATCTCACTATTTTGAAATTGCCCGCAATCGAACACAAGCTCAAAAAGAGACAGCGAAAGTTCGCTTTGACAAAAATGCTCCCCAAAAACGACCTGAGTACAAACTAGATGACTTATTTTATGTAAAAGAATCACAAATTAAGAACAAACTACAAAACAAATTTAACGGTCCCTTTAAAATAAAAGAAATTTTTCAAAATTCTGCTACCTTAATTAAACCTCGAAACAAAACAGGAAACTAAAGTTAATTTACCGCTGACCAGAAATCAATTCTGTTTAGAAGCGAAGTCAAAACAGAGTTTAACCTTTTAACACAGATATCTAGTTCTATAAAAATGAAATTTAACGAAGTCTTCTCAGACACAAAGAGATATAAACGCAGAATACTTAACGGTATCGGAACGATATTCAAATCAATAACTGGAAACCTAGATGCTGAAGATGGCCAGTACTATACTAATTGTATAAATAAACTAAATAACGACGAACATCAATTGGAAAACTTAATCAAAAATCAAATTTCAGTTACAACTTCTGTTATTAAAAACTTCAACTCGACTATACAAAAATTACAAATTGACGAGGAAACCTTTAACAAAGATCTCGAAGATATCGAACACACAATTCAAACAATGACTCAAGCTATTGAGGCTGCTCACATAAAACTAAAATTTTTATACATTTCCGAACAATTAATGGCAATGTATATCGAAGATAATTTGAACGACATTCTGAATTCAATAACATTTGCCAGATTAGGAATCATTCACACGTCAATCATAACCCCTAATCACTTAGTGGCAGCACTACAAGAAGTTTCACAGAGCTTACGAAGGAACAATTTGCCTCTCCCCATTAAATTATCGGCAGTTGCTAAGTATTTGGATATTATTAAATTGCAAGCGTTTCAAATGGATTCTAACTTAGTATTTGTCTTAACAATACCACTTGTTGAACCCCAAAATTATAACACCTATCGCCTATACCCTATCCCGATACTTGAGATAACAGAACTGGTCTGCATCACATTTTATCTATTTCACAAAAGTATATCGCGAGAGACGATGATTCTTTATTGTATGTACCTATACAAAATTTGAAAGAATGCAAACTTCTTTATTTTGGAACCAAACTATGTTCGAACCTGTTTGCATATCCTATCGACCAAAATGCCATATGTGAAGCCAGAATACTAAAACCATTGCCGAAACTTCCAGAGAACTGTCAAACTTCCTTCATTATTAGTCAGGTATACAACGTACAAGAACTTGAAGACAACACATGGCTAGTAATTAATTCCGAACCACTTCACATCACCATCAACTGTCCAAAGAGAGAATCCACGACAGAGTTAATCAACAAAAATTTCATCATCAAACTACAACCAGGATGTTACGCCTATGCAGGCATTACTAGAATACAAGCCAGTGCCAAAGACTTTTCCGAAATTAAGGACAATTCACATCCTATCCAAATTCCTTTTGAATGCTGTAATCACATGCCCGACAAATTCGAAATTCCAAAATTAAAATCACTCAAATTAAACAGTCTCGACGTAGAAGATCTAGATATTGCAAAAACCAAATTGCACCAATATTCCTAAGACCTGGATGACCTCATAAACGAGCCTCTTGTGACCAAACACGTATCTTGGTTCACATATTTCATAATCACTCACATCATTCTATTAGTTGTACTTTACATAACTTATAAATGCAGAAGAAGAAGATGTGGAGCATTGCGAATCCAACCCTCAACGGACAACTCTCCTTCACCTCCTTCAGAGCGAAGCAGAGTATTCACCAAATTTCCTAGACTTATCCCTCCAAGAAAGCTACCCGGTATTAAACCTCAAGAAGAAGAGGACATCGAGTTAACATAGACTTTCATTTGTGGAGTTTTACCCTTGTCTATTAATTTAGACCATTGTATTTTATTTTTATTACATTTATGTAATCTATTACTCACTTATTATTATTATCATTTACCAATTTTAACTTTTACGTATTTTATTATTTTGCTTTGTATTCATTCAACATTGTTTCAATTTATTTTGCATTATATTCATTTAACGTTTTAACAATTTTCAAAAGTTGCTGCATAACATCAACTTTTTTATTAAGGGGGAAGTTGTTATATAAAATTATACGCTTATTACCAAGACTTAGCCATAACAAACCTTCACAGGTATATCATATTACATGATAACGACTTCTCTTATTAATTGCTAACATTAAATTTTGTTTGATTAAGGGGGAAGTTGTTATATAATATTACACGCTATCTTATTAAGACTTAGCCATAATAAACCTTCACAGGTATATCGTGTTACACGATAACAGCTTCTCTTATTAATTGCTTATCTTCAAGATATCATATTACACCTTTGTTTCTCATAACTTGTGATGACTGCAGAACTGCAATTCCTTTGTTCTATATTTTGCTTACTCAGGTTCTGTATGTTATAAATATGATTAAACACGCTTTGTTGAATCAGTTATTAAACTCACTTAGAATGAAACACTTCTAATTATTATTATATTCCTTCTCCAAGAGCCAACGTTGACTCCATTTAAGTAAATAAAAATTTTTAAAAAGTCATTTATGTGAACCGTGATCTAACATATATGTGAAAAATACTAGGCTCACGGGTTGAACCGCGTCTGAGATTATTGGTGTCTCGACGTTTCAGCTCCCACATTGGAGCCATTTTCAAGAGAAAAGGAAGAAGAATATAAATGTATATAGGAAGTCTAGGAAAGGTAAAGAATGGTTCGAGTCCGGGGCCTCAATCTGCCTACTCCCCAGGTCGAACCTTGGTTCGCCTTATTTTTTTATTCTAGTCAATAGACCATTTTAGGATGACGTCACGCTATCGGCGTGGAGGGCACACAACCAAGGTGTATTAAATAGGTGGTCCGACGTACGTCACTTTCCTATTATAATAATGTCTTCATAAGTGCATGGTTACTATTTACTTTAGTAAATGGCGCGAGCAATAAGGTCCTTCAATTACCTGGGCATGTGCATCGTATAACTAACAACCTCAAATTTTAAGGTTTTTTCGTTTATTCTCATTTTTAATGTTTGTATAGGCATTTTTAGCTTGGAGCCATACTGGCTCCAAGCAAATATTTAAACATTCACCCAAATAATTTTTCAATATTGTTGATTAATAAAAATAGACTGCAATTATAGGTTAGATTCCTAACCTGCAAAAAGTGTCTTATTTTATTGTGACAAACTATTTAAAACTTCTTACATATTGCGTTGAACTTGATTTTGGTTGAAAGTACAGGAGCCAGGTAGAAATTTTAATAATAGCTACGTAATACTTGTAAATCTTAAGAAATATATATTTTTGAGGTTAGCTGTGGCGCCATGTGCAATGCTGCATGTAGTGTTGCATATATTCTTTCAATGTTTTAATTTAGCTACTTAATGTCAGATGTCACTGGACTCTTGTTTCACTAAACAAAAACAAAAGGCCGGGAATGTATGCAACACTGTATGCACGTATGCACAGAACTTGTAAAATTATCTATCTATGCGTAAGTAATGAGAGAACTTATTGGTCCTGCCATCTATTACGTTATGTACAAAGTAAGCACTTATGAAGCCACTGTGAGGGTTATCGTCGCACCACCTATTTAATACACCCTGGTTTGTAGTAAGCAAATTTTTTGGTCACGTGAATTTGACGCAGCTGTCTGAAGGGCATAAAAAACCTCATTTACTGTTTGTTTGTTATTGTGTGTATAAGGTTTTCAGAGTGTGTTTCGGGTTTACTTTAGTGTTTCAAGTAAACCCAGTAAACATTAATGTAACTTTACCTCTCTGAGAGGTAAGATTAATAGAACATTTTTATATAAAATATTTTACATAATTTTACATAGCATATACGTAAAATAATATCATATTTAAGTCAACATATTAACTTAATTACTTATACACAAGTTTACATATTTGCTACATAATTTTACTTAAAAATGTTTACTTACTTCATTTTACGACATCGATCGAAGTTATGGAACGCGTCAGTCACGCTCACGCAGCACGCCAGTGTAAAACGATGTAAAATCTAACGTTTGTGTTTTTTAATCATTTTTGTGAAAAATTGTTTATGATGTCTTTTAATAACTTTGATGCAGAACTGTGAACCATGAAGCGTTGTGACTTTTTAAATATTATTTTATTTGGACGTTTTATTAGTGTAGAGGTTAGGTGCAAACATGAACATGCCCTCTTGTTTGCGAATTTGGTGTACATACCTATGTACGTTTTCCAGTGAATGACCCAAAAGTAAGTTTGTGTTGTACCGTTTTATAAAGATATTTATTTAAATGAAACGTAATCTTTTTATAGGTTAGAATTATTTCACGGGCAATCGTTATTCTCGACAGACAATTATATCATTACATGGATTTTGTTACACAAAAGCTGTATGTTGGTGCTGTTCCCACATTATTAAGTTCAACTGAATCCAGCGTAAGAAGTTGTAATTCAAGGAAACCCAGATCTTGATAGTGACCAAAAGCTTTTGCGAAGTACTATGCATAGGTATGGTTATTGTTTACTGACATCTTATAGCACCTACTTTGTGTTCGTTATTGTATTATACATATATTTCAAGGTTTTGTATGTGTAAAGTAGGCTAATATTTTCCTGCAATTTTTCTTTTGTCCAAAATTGTTCAGCACGTCAACATACTTCAGAAAAATTAGATCAGAACCTTAGGACAAAACTATTGCCCCTTTTTAGGGGCAATTTAGTGGTAACCAAAAACTGATAAATTTTTTTTTAGTATCAGAATCGGTTTCAACATGTTAAAAAACAGGATTAGATGGTTCTGATCAAAAGCGCAGCCCTTTTTTTGTTGTCTTGTGATTAATGATATTGCTTGTATCGCCATTAAAAAAATTAATTTGATCATTATAAAACTACGAAGAAAACTAGAATTGTCTGAACTTTTATGGTTAATTTTGTTGCAATAAATTAAGACAACTAAGATTTGTCATTATTAAAAATATGCTTCTGGTAGAATTAAATCATCTTGGTAAAGGACCCCGCACATTTTCTTATATCAAAGGGCTCTCGGTGAATGTAATAGTATAATATAATTTAATATTTATACAAAAAAAGTTTAAGAAACAGTAACAAGTTCGAAAATTGAATTGTTGATTGTTTACATTTTAGTGGTGTTATTTAACAATTTGTTTATATGACTGTTAAAGAAACTACTTTTATCATGGGATTCTCACAAGATTGATGCACTCGTCTACAACTTATGCCTATTCTAAGATCTATAGAGGCTTTAAAATTAATCAAGAATATAGACGCTGCGTGAAGTCATTCACTCCTAGTTGCATTTCATTCCCCTTTTTTTTCAGCAGTTATATGCTGCATACTCTTATGTTGAAATACTCCAATAGTCCCCAAATCACCATCTCTGGCAGATTAGACAAATTTGATTTTAAATAGCTGACAGTGTAAACTCAACTTTGAGGCAGACTTTCGGATTGAATGGCAGCACTTTGAGCACATCGGTTCATGTTTAAAGCAGTATACTTCTGAAACTTATCGGATCGACCTCAAATTTTCCATTCCATTGGAAGCGTGTCTTCGTAAAGTTTTGTTAAAATATATACATTATTATTTATTTAAGCTATCATAAATTGTTTAATAACTTAACAAATTGATCAAAATAGTTTGCATCTAGTTTTCTTCACAATTTAGTTTATAAGCTATATAATCAGATTTACTACACTATACAGGGTGCGCCACTTAAAACTCCCCAGACTTGTAACTTTTTTATTTTCGAAGCGATGACCATGTTGGGCACATCAACTTGTAGACATTTTTAAAGCCTATAAATATCCATACAGAGTGATTAATTTTTTTTTTGAATGGTTAAGAAAGGAAACTTAATTTCTTTGAATATTTTTTTACCTCACCCTGTACATAGTGTAACGGCCTCTAGTGGCCATTACATCGAATTGAATTAATAAATTAAATTAGTACGAATAAAGTTACAGGGATCTGAAATGGTAAAGCGTTATTCAAGTTAACTTCATTTAAGCGTGCGTGAATAAAGTACATCCAGTCTCGTGAGGGCGGTACGATCGGCAATTCGGGTAGATGGGCTAGAAATTAGCTGAGCTCGCTCTCTCTATTTCAACAGCCACAAGTGATAGGCGTTTTTGGCCATACTCCGCCAATTAAATTTTCAATCTCTTAAATGGATTAACTAAGTAAGTTAATTGTTTGTTAATTATTGTATTAGTAAATATTAATCGAGGTTATTTTATTTTAGATGTAGATTGATCTGAAATTTCAGAGTTAAATCTCAAATGCAATTTCACATGTAATTTTCAAACGTGGACGCGACTGGATATCGCCATTTTTAAAACCTCGTCCTTGATAAGTAAATCTTGATGTACAGTGTAATGCCTTGGTAGACGCTTATGGAAGGTTTACCTTATTATTAAATCGAACTGGACGTTTCTTATGTCACAGCAGGGACGTATCGGAATCTCGTTGAAGAAATAAATTTTAGAATTTTTTTGTCTGGAAGCCATTATCTGGTAGAGCAGTGACGTAAACGACAAGGATGGTAGATTCGAGTGACATATAGCTGGGGGAATTTTGTTTCGTGCCGAAAGTGGGCAACCCATGTGAGGAGCTGTCTTTCTAACCTGTAGAAAAGTGTCAACTTCGTATCGACATCCAGTGAACATCACGTTTTTTCATTTGAAGATCCCTCGAACTAAGACAACAATAGCGCCTTAAAGCTAAGATAAGTCTATCATTTTATTAACCATTTATAATACCCTTCTAACAAAGTTTTACCGTGATTCATAGTAACAGCTGCTATAAGCAGGATATAAATTTGAAACGTACTATTGATTGCTGTTGAAAGAGAGAGCCACTTTACGATTTAGTCGTATATTTCAAATGTTTTGGTCGGTATAGTCCTCAACTCAAGGGGGGGGGGGGCTACAGGCCTGTGATAACAGTACCGTTAGTGAGTTCCACTAATTTATTGTGTTTAAAGGTTTATGTTTGGTACTGCCATAAAACCACGGGGTTGGAGTGGACCTTCAGCCACTAGCCCTGATATCAGTGTAACCTTTGGTTCGTGCCAATTTTAATAGCTATAAGATTTGACCGCGTGGTCGTATATTAAGGTACAGCTGTGTTTTATCCCTTGTGGGTTATGTCTTGTTGTATAGTCATAAAATTTTATAGTTATAGTTTTATAGTTATAGTTATTTAAATTACCCGTTATAGTAACACTATAATTATCATTGGCTTACTTAGGTTTAGTTTCTACGTTATATTTAGTGATAAAATTTTTCTGGGATCGTGGGATTGTGTGTGAATTTATGGTGTTTTGGTGATAAACAAGTTTTGTTAACAATCTACAAGGTTGTGATTTTTTGTAGAGTTTTTACTCAAGTACGGTAGATTTCATAACGTAATTCCTGTTACTCCAGTAAGAGTTTTACCACAAGGTGAAGTTAGAACCTTTTATTGCAATTTTGTTTGTCAGTGCCTCAAAGTATTTAATAGTCAAATTTTATTAAATAATTTTCAATATTCCCAAGTTATCGTCACAGATTAGATATTTTTAAGCATTTCAAGCCATAAAATTGGCCAGACTAACGTAGTTGTTATTCACTAACCTTGTTAAAATTTTGCTAGTGACGAATTAATTTCGTATTAAACTGTTGTCATTTTAAATTCGTGTTTCTCTGATGTATGTGTTGTATAGTACCCTTCCTTTCTGATCTTTCTATAGGATCTGGCGCCCAAGGTACTCTTGAATTTTAGCCTACTTAAATTCAATATTTAAACAAAAAAAAGGGAAATTTAAAAAAAAAAAATTTTTTTTTGACAAAAAATAATAAAATAATAATTTTCCATCTTTTAAATTTTTATCACGTAAATCACTCTTGGCCTTACTAGGAGCGTTGCTTACGCTTACCCATGACCATTGGCCTCCTAAAAAAACTGGCTAGCCGAGCCTAATTTGTGTTGGTAACGAGTTATAATCCTTGTGTACTGTATTTTTATAAAGTCCCCAACAAATTAGTTTGTCATAGAGGGAATGTCAACTGGCCTAATAAATACTACAAGTTAAATTGTAAGTGATGATGACATTTTGGGTTCATCCTAATTAAATATTATAGTAAAACCTCAGGATCCAGAACTCAACCACTATAGAGTTATTAAATAATTCCCTAGATGAAAAGAAAGTAATTACAATGGACTGTGTTATTGTTTTCTTATAAAGGTTTTAATTAGCTTCAATTTATGTTATTAAAATAAAAACACTTAAAAAATAAAAAATTTGCAATTTCCTACTTAGTACATTTTAGTATAAGTTAGTTTTTAAAAATATTTTTTTAAATTTTTTGTTACTGTTTTATTACGCTGAATATTGTTTGTGATATGTCTTTTACAGATAAAGCATAAAATTATTATTTACATTCCTTTCAAAGTAATTTAAAAAAAAAATCAGTTTGGAGTGTTTTTAATTCCTTTCTCTAAAACCAAAAAGAATTTCGAATATGACGTAATAATATAAATTGAAGCTAATTAAAACCTTTATAAGAAAACATTAACGCAGTTCATGTACAGAGTGACGTAAAAAAATATTCAAGGAAATTAAGATTTCTTTCTTAACAATTTTTTCAAAACATTTTTTTTTAAATGCTTTAAAAATATCTACAATTTGATGTGCCTTAAAAAATAAGAAAATTACAAGTCTGGGGAGTTTTAAATGGTGCACCCCGTATATGAAATAGACTAATATTTTAATTATTTTCACAGGTTGTGTAACTGATGTTCAAGTAGCAAATGTCAGAGTAACGAAGGCTGACCAAAGAACGAGTACAATCAGAAACGACCCGAGAACACTTATTGTAGATACTTAGTTAACTTGAATATAGATTAGTTACACAAAAGACACTAGTATTAATCTCTTATAAATCAACAGTTAATAAAATAAATTAAATGAAATTTGAGCTTTACTAGGAATGCAAAGCAAGGTAGGTAGGTGGGTATACATTGGAGAAGAAAAAATATCGTATAGCTGCTTTCTAAAGAACATATAGATGCAACGTCGAGGACAACGCCTAATGCCTGGTTTACCTACTGGGATATGCAGAGATTAAGATGGAATTTTTCAATTTTTGTTGATACTAATTAACTTAGTTTAAACTGTCATTCAATTCGAGAATCTTTTCTAAGCTAATATATGTTGACAAATCAGACATTGCATTATATACTTTTTATCTTTTTGATGTAGCATGTATTTGTTTTATATACCTACCATAATGTTCAAAATAGCACCCTATAGTACTTTTTAAATATTGATACTAGGGAACTGGATTCTTGGAGTTAAATATACGAATATAAATTCCTCATGAATTGTCCAGAAAAATTGATATTCTTTAGGAAATAACTGGAGGAGACATCAACTTTTATTTTTAAGTAGAATACCTCTGAACATTTTTAGAAAGTTAGATAGTTTTATGTTTTAAATATAACCATTTTTGTACAAAAAAATTTTCATTCAAAATATAAAACTACTCGGCTCTCTAAATAAGGTATCCGACTTAAAAATAAAACTTGGTGTCAACTTCGGTAATTTTCTAAAGAAATATATTTTTCTGTATAACTTATAAGGAACTTTATTCATATATCTAACTTTAAAAATCCAATTGTGTAGTATCAATATTTAAAAAGTGCTGGGATATGCTATTTTGAACACACGGTAGGTACATAAAATATATACATGCTACATCATAAAGAGATAAAAAGTGTTTAAGTTACGTAGCGTAAGGTCACTATCAAGTGGTTGAATATATATATATATATATATATATACATATATATATATATATATATATATATATATATATATATGCTACATCATAAAGAGATAAAATTAGTTGCGTATGCTTTACATAGCAAGTGGTTGAATATACATATACGCTACGTCATTTGTTCCATACCGTGAGGTCACAGTGTTACCTCTTCACTATGTAAAAATCATATGCACATGTTGCTGACATTTCGCAGAGTATGCACATATGATTATGCGTCACATTTTACATAGCATGTTACTTCTGCGAAACGTAGTATTTACGTATATGCTATATATTTATGTTTGCTGGGAAGTGTTTATTTTGACAATAATGTCTCGTTTCTTGTTATTTTCCCCACGGTCCTTTAAAATAGCAGGAATTCTAAAGAAACTAACGTTGTATCTGTCTCCTCTATTACCACAATTCACTACTGAACAGAATAAATGCAGTTTCGTAACTATTGCAAATGAAAACAATGAGCTGACTGCCCTCCACGCAAAATGGCGCCGACGACAGCGTGACGTCAACCGAAAATAGTATCTTGGTATCTTGGCTACTATGCTATCTGTTATTTTCGAACATAAATAACAGTCTGTTAATGCTATTTACAAATAACAGTTATAAAATAATAGGTTTTGTTAAATAGCAACTCATCTCTAATTGTTTTCATTTGCATTGCCTGTTATTGGATGAGGTTTTGTGTGCCCTCCAGACAGCGGCATCAAAGTCACGTGAGCTAAAATGATTTACGGCCGGTTTTACAATCGCAAGTTAACTTTCATGTTACTTGACTCTTACTTGCAGGTTAACTACAACTTTACCGACATTTGCGTTTTTCAATATCAAGTTCAGTCATGATTTGTAAACGAGAGGTTGTAAATAAAATTTATAAAGTTGGTAGTTGAAAAATGGGTAATATATATAAAAAGTATGAATTTTTGTCAAAGTCACACGTCGCTTACTGTCAAATATAAATATCAGAAACAATTTATGAATTAGTGGTTTATTATTAAGTATGTAGTATTTAATGTTTACAGTTTTAACATATTTATACAATTTATTCTATATTCTACTACAAAATATAGAAACGTTTATTTTGACAATGAAAATGTGTTATATTTTAAGTATTACATCATGGATAATAAAAGGTGCACAAATTCTTCTTTAATAGAAAAATATATAAATACTATAGAGAATAAAAAATGTATTCTTCAACAGAGTTAGGTCTATACCGGATTACCTTGGGCCTTCTTGGCTCTTCATCACTACTATATGCATTTACTTCGTATGTATCCATTTTTAAACGAAATATCAAAACATTAATTTGTATCAGTTATTTTATAGGTTATAAACTGCTAGTAAACTGCCAACTTCTAGTTTACTCACACCTCATCTGCTAGTAAAGTTAACCACTAGATAACTACGACCTTGAAAATGACCAGCTATTGTAAAACCCAATTTCTATAATAACCTGAAAGTTAACTCTGACTGGCAGTTAACCAGCGATTGTAAAACCGGGTGTTAATTGTTGTGAATTAACTAAACGTCACTGCTAAATGTCACTGCAGTTGAGGTTATGTCAAACAAAATCTTTATGTTATCTATTAATGTCATAATAGAGGGAGAGCCAGCAACGGATTTACACATGTTATTTCAAGTTATAAGAATCGGTATGCATACCCTTCTTCACACACTAAACACGAAACGGAAGTTCTGGCACCCCGAAACGGCCGGGTTTAGTAACAAATTCAAATTAATTTTCTTTTCCATTTCCAACCTAAAAATTACTAAAAGCGTCGCAGGCTGTCAAATTTAAACCTTTTCGTTTCAAAGGCCTTTTCCCCGACCGGTTTGGTTGAAATCGGTCGAGGCCTCAAATTTTTCCCAAATTTTTATAAAAGACTATTAAAATACAACAGAGTGTAATGGAACAATACCAATATGGAGTGTCAAAAGTCGTAGATTATTTTTTACTATTTTCATAACTACTTGCGTTTTTGTAGATTTTTTAAAATTCTCTAAAGCAATTTTAACAATTGCAATTTCCAATTTTTAGGTTTAATATTTTACTATTTTTTGACGTCACAATGTATGCAAATTGCGTAATATCGTATTTTGATTTGGTGTTCGACTTGAGAATTGTATAATTTCAGTTATTGGTTATTGTATATTGTTAAGGACGTGATAATTACGTATTGTTATAATTGCGTTTTTCTTGTGTATTGTTTTAAACTTATTTTTTCACGAATTACTATGTAAATGTATTTTTAATAATTTTACGCATGAATGGCTCGTGTGAACGAAAAGGTTTAAATTTGACAGCCTGCGCCACTTTTAGTAATTTTTAGGTTGGAAATGGAAACAAAAAATTAATTTGAATTTGTTACTAAACCCGGCCGTTTCCGGGTGCCAGAACTTCCGTATCATGTTTAGTGTGTTAAGAAGGGTATGCATATGCATATGCGATTCTCATAACTGTTGAAATAACATGTGTAAATCCGTTGCTGGCTCTTAGTCTGTAATGTTAAAACGGTTAAATGAATTACTATTTGATGCATGCGATTATGATTGATTCATTTATTTTGAAATAATTTTTGGGAGACGAACTTGATCCGCTTGATGAAAGAAAGTGAGGTTAAGTCAAAGAACTTACACCATAGAGAAGCGACAATACCGGCGGTTCCTTTGATATTATATGACCCGGTTCTAATGTCATTGAACATGAGTGAAACACAATCTCTTACACTGAGAGAACTAAAGTTTGATGTACACGAAATCAATTCAGTATAATATGTTACTATACCACGTATTAAATATAATTAATAATAATAATAATAATAATAATAATAATAACAACAATAATAATAT
The DNA here is from genome assembly GCA_936432065.2 of Rutpela maculata. Classification (NCBI taxonomy): domain Eukaryota; kingdom Metazoa; phylum Arthropoda; class Insecta; order Coleoptera; family Cerambycidae; genus Rutpela; species Rutpela maculata. The sequence continues at coordinate 102,285,561 of OW386288.2, read as the reverse complement.
AATATAATAACAACTACACAACCTATCTCGCACATGCGCATACGAAAACGGTTAACGAGGGATGCCTTGCTGTCGCTTCTCTGTGGTGTAAGTTCTCTGCGAGGTTCTCTGGTTAAGTTTCACCGCTGATTACACCTCAGCGTATATTTTGCCGCTGACTAAAACATCCAACAGTTGACAATTAGCTCATTTTCAGCGTTGCCGTTTAAGGGACCGCTCCTCGCAACTGTTGCCAAAACATTCCCAAAACGTGCCCATTGTTACGTAAATATATTGCACTTAACTAAGTTATTTACATATTCTTAGAGTATTATTGCCGTAAAGTTGCACCAAAGCATCGAAGATGTTTGTATTTTCTTTATATAATAAAATTAAAAATGGTATTGTAACGGAACTCGGAAAAAGTTCCGTTTCAGGATGATTAACATTTTGATAATCACTGTTATATTTAAGAAAATAAAATAATCCTTTTTTAGGTAATTTGGAACTTCTAAGCCCAGAGGAACGAAAACATTACAAAAAAAGAAAAGAATACATGCAGATGGATACCGAAGAAAGAAACGCCTATAACGTTATACAGGACATTTACAACTCTCGAGATGCTGAGGAAATTATTAATGCATCAACGAAAAAATCAAAGTCCAGAAAAAAGCGACACGCGGAATCAGAGTTAGGTATTGGAGACAGCAGAGAAATGATGATTCCAAAAGAAAAAAAGAAAAGTAAAAAGAAGAAGAGAGATACCTCGCCAATGACAACCAACAACAGCAAACGAAAACACAAGAAAAAAGAAGATGACTATGACCTGAAAAACGATATCACTGTGGCCTTGGAAGAACTTCAAGATGACGTTTTCGAAAATAATCAAGATGAGTTTTACAATAAACCAGAGCGGATAAAGAAAACTCCGAGAATGTCAGATAAGCTATACGTTCAAAAAAAGAATAAATTCGAAATTACTGCCAAAACGAGTTCTGAGTTATATAAACAAAGTGGACAAGGTTATGAAGATGCCAAATTTGGAAAACGGTAAATTATTACAAATTTTTAAGTGTAAATCGTTTAGATTATTAAATGGCAACTACCTCAGAACTAAGAAACGTATTCAAATATCTCCGTAGATAAAATCACAAGTGTTAAGAAATGGAAGATAAATATGATGCTATATATATATATATATATATATTAGATATTTCCTGTAAATAACTAGCATCAATCGTGAACAACGCGACGGTCAATTTATTCGTATATATATATATATATATATATATATATATATATATATATATATATATATATATATATATCTATATATATACACACACACACACAGTGTGTCCCAGGATAGATGTAACAAGAGGTGTAATGGACAAAAATTTTTGACATTTTGGAATGGTATTTGGGGATTGAGTCCTGCTTGTTGTAAAACTAAAGTATACCGAAAATGACTAGATTTGGTGTTCTACAGGGTGTTTTATAAGCAAAGTTGTAAAAATCACCACTAATAAAGTACCTTTATTTTTCAAAATATGAAAAAATTCCACTAAGAAAAGTTATTTAAAATGCAATTTTATACCTTTATACCAAATTTCAGGAATATAGAATTATTTTTTTGAAACTTCCCATTTTTTGCGAATTAAGAGTTGAATTTATATTTAAAGTTGTGTAGGAGCAAAGGTTAATCATCTCAAAAAGTAAGCTATTGGTAAATAGAAAATTGAATATACGAGATGTAAGAAGGTATAATGTTAATCGAACTAATTGTAAAAAAGGGAACAATTACCAACGGAAGATTAATGAGGTTTAAAAATTATAACAAGTAATAAATGTCAAAAACATAACAGATTCACAAACAAATGAATTATTGACCAATACAAAACAATGTTTACAATTTTTTTATTATTCGACGTAGCTACCACCCACATCCACACACATTTCAATCCTTCGCCTGAAGTCCTTAAAACTGTTTCGAATATGATCTAACGGTATGGAGTTTACGGCATTTGTAATTCTCTGCTTCAATACTGCTACATCGTTAGGAAGTGGTTCAGCGTAAACCAACTGCTTGAGGCGACCCCATAAAAAGAAATCCAATATTGATAGGTCTGGGGATCTCGCCGGCCACTTGGTCGGTCCATTTCTGGTAATCCAATTTTCTCCAAAATTTAAATTGAACCACCGATTAACCATTTCTGTGGAGTGGCCAGGGCAACCATCTTGTTGAAAATGAACTAAAGGCATATCTCTTAAAATATTTAAATGTTCTTCAGAAAATATTTCAAGAAGCTGTAAATAAGTGTGCTGGTTTAACCTTCCCTCAATGAAATAAGGTCCAATAACTACAACGTGATAAGAAACGGCACACCTCACATTCACTTTTTTATAATATTGTCTTCTACAATGAATTCTAAAATTTGGATTTTCATAAGCCCAAAACCGACAATTCTGAGATGAAACAACACCATTGGTCGTGAATATGGATTCATCTGAGAAAATTATGAAATGATGAAAAAATCTCTCTTCCATGATTTTTTCTCCAATGGTCAAACAAAAATCCAACCTACGACCGTCATCTCCCCCTTCAAGCGTATGTTTATAATTTGCTTTATATGCCCTAATTTTCTTTGCCTTGTAAATTCTTTGGAGTTCAGGCTAATATTAATAAGAGCTGACCTCTCTCTTAGTGACATCCTAGGATTTTCTATAACAGAGGCATGAGCTATAATAGCCCCAACATTGTCTTTATCATATGCTTTTATTTTTCTTTTCATATTAAGAACACTACCAGTAGCCAGAAACTTTTTAATTATTCTCATAGCCTGAGTACATGACAAAGCAGTGTTTGGAAATTTCAAATTAAATTGGCTTACCACTTCTCTTAGCGAGTTTTCACCGCCAATTCCGTAGAATTGCACAATATAAATTTTTTCACGCACTGTGAGTACCATTTTCACTTAATTTTTTATGCTTCGTTCGTTAATTTGAAACAGAAATTAAGGATAATATTGACTACGTTTGACAGATATGTCAATAATAAATTATTAAATATTTAAACATTAAATCATAAAAAATAATTTCTATGCAGTTTTAATCGAATGGTTCAAAATAAAATACTAATTTATTGAAAAAATGGGAAGTTTCGAAAAAATAATTTTATATTCCTGAAATTTGGTATAGAGGTATAAAATTGCATTCTAAATAACTTTTCTTAGTGGAATTTTTTTATATTTTGAAAAATAAAGGTACTTTATTAGTTGTGATTTTTACAACTTTGCTTATAAAACACCCTGTAGAACACCAAATCAAGTCATTTTTGTTTAGTTTTACAACAAGCAGGACTCTATACCCAAATACCATTCCAAAATTCCAAAATTTTTGGTCCATTACACCTCTTGTTACATCTATCCTGGGACACACTGTATATATATGGTACAAATTTTTCTTGGGAATAAGATTCATTAAGATAAAAAAAACAAACAGGTATTTTACGTACGTTTCGGCTATAGCCTTCATAATTTTTTTTTTTAATTTATTAAGTAGTAATGATCTGAAATATTTTTTTTTAAGGTTAACAAATTGTGTACAAAATTTTTTAATAGGCAAGCTTACCTGGGCAGCAATACTTCATGGCATGTTATAAGTTCCATTGCTATGGTTCATTTGAAAATGTTATAGATTAATTTAATGATTTTTATGAAAGGGATTTCCTCTGCACGATTGTTTTACACGTGGCAGGGCGGCCGCGACGACAGGGCAGAGAGTTAACCGCATGGGTACTTCATTTATGACCCCTCTCAATTATAGATGGCGATAATAGTAATGTTATTGATGTTTATTAAATTTTTATTATATTTGAGACTATTAGTATGGTTGTTTGTTTGTGTGAAAAAAAAAAGATTGTAAGTTATTTTGAAGCGAAAAATCTTATGCAACACACAAATTTTTACTTTTTTTTAACAAACACAATATATTTCTAATGCGTCATAACATGTCTTGGGGCCCCGTGTACAGGGTTATATGTTTGGAGCCCCAAGCCATGCTACAACACATTTTCAAAACAATATTCGTCAAGTAACTCGAAAAGTATTATATTGAGCGAAAACTTACTAGAGACAAATAAAAAAGCTACTAAATTGAAGACAAATCTCATTTTTTTTGAATTTCTGTAGAGTTAATGGTTTTGGAGATCTGGAAGTATAAAGATGGCGTCCAAACGTCTATAAGACGAAGTATTTAGTTTAAATGTTAAATATCTCGGAAACTGTGGCACTTACGTCAAAAGCGGTAAGAACCAAAATGAAAGACAATTAATTCGGCTTTCAAATGATTTTTTTTTCTATTTCTATAGCTTAAAATCCAAAGGAGTTATGACAGAAACAATGTACTATTTCATTTTTTTTTTTTTTTAATGAAAACGTCGTCATTTTGTTAATGTAAGTAGTCAGCAATTAAAAAAATATATTCCCGTATAATAATAATAATAATAAATAAAGATGTTGAGGGCGAAGTTTCTCTATATGACAATCTTCCATTTAATCCTCATTACATAAATACAACTGTGTAATATAATTTAATGATAAATATTATATTGTTAGCGCTTCCCCCTGTAGAGTCCCGTCCGCCGACGTAGCAACGTCAGTGAAATAAGGGATAAGCGACTTGCCTGTCCGGGCGTCGAGGACATTAACTTCATCGCTTTGGCCTGGCTAAGACAGTCGTCAGAGTATTAATTACCATTTTTCAAGTTATTTTTATTAATTAATATTATTTCGATAATCCTAATTTTGAGAATTATTAATTGTGCATTAAATTCAAATTAATAAATTTTATAACGTGGTTAAATCGAATTTAATTTATTGTTGTCTGTGATTGGAATAAATTATCACCATATCATCAGCAACCCGCCCGCCATTTTTCTAATATCAGAAGTGGGATAGTTAAAAAGGGAGGGTGGAATCGATTTGATATTGATAGTAAATAATAAAAACATAAATAAATAAATAAATAAATATGTCTTTATTTAGCACTTGGCTAGTAAAAAAAATATACAATAATACAATACAGTACATACAATACACACATACATACATATTCCTATATCTAACAATAATAATAAATTTAACAATAATAAATAAATAAATAAATAAATTGTACTCTTATCTATTGCATAAGTAACTAAACACTTCGCGTTTAAAGACATTTAGATTAGGTGAAACTTTAATTTCCTCAGGAAGAGCATTAAAGAGACGAACCCCTTCAAAGAATAAGATTTTTGTAAAGACGCCAGTTTAACTGAATCAATATTGTAACTTTGCTTAGAACATATATTATAGTTGTGAAAATTTAATCTTTTAACATGAAATCCATTTAAGTATGCAGGTAATTGTCTATGCTCTATTTTGTAGACTAGTATTAAGTTCGCATTTTTAATACTCTCGCAAATTGTTAGCCACTCTAATGTTTGCAACATTTCTTCTACCGAGGTATATTTATTACAATTTAGTATAATACGCATTGCCTTATTTTGCTGTATCTGTATCCTTTCAAAGCCCGCTGTATATAAGAATATAGCTAGCGTTCGTTCTCTATCCCAGCGATGTTGCCAATCTAACTGGGCCTCAATAGGTCATATTTTTATAATATATATTTCTTTGATGCATTGATTGTCACGAAGCACAAAATTAGATGGCTAGGAGTACTTGCTATGCTGCGCCACTATTATTACTCTTTACAGTAGAGACGCTATTGGAAGGCCACCTAATAAAGGAAATATATTCATTCTTTGAACGCCAAAATAATATACCGTTTTTTATTATTTATTGTTATGGATTTGAGGATACATTAAAAGAACCTAATAAAATATTGGGTGGTTTTGTATGCAAATAAACATTAATTACACAGGTTTACAAAAAAAAAAATTGGCTGGATCTGCGGTCAGACCTTACGTTTCTTATGTATTTTTCGACGCTGAATTCGAATCTATTTTTAGTATTGCTCTATCACGTCAGGATTTTGAGATATCCTAACCTAAAAGTGCAGAAAACACGTTTTTTTGACATATTTGACGTTATGTAGCTTTGCGATTTTTTTTTTCTCAAAAGACCATGTATGGGCTCTTAAAGAACAAGTCTTCCTCTTTAAAATGCCGTTGAGTTTGCTCAAATATCTTTTTCTTCGCTGAGATATCGAATTTTTAAAATTGTCTGTTCATATCATATCTTACCCAATACATTTAATTAGTACGGAAACCTTATGGATCATTTAAATTGCAATATCTCAGCGAAGAAAAAAAGAAGATATTTGAGCAAACTCAACTGCATTTTAAAGAGGAAGATTTGTACTTTAAGATCCCATACATGGTTTTTCGAGAAAAAAAAAGAATTCGAATATGTCAAAAAAACGTGTTTTGTGCACTTTTAGGATAGGATATCTCAAAATTCTGACTTGATAGAGCAAAACTAAAAATAGATTCGAATTCAGCGTCGAAAAATACATAAGAAACGTATGGTCTGTCCCCAGATCCAGACAACTTTTTTTTTGTAAACCTGTGTTATTAATAAATGATAATGTAGTAATATTCGTGGTAGGCCTATAAGTATTTAAATATTTTGAATTTGTCCTCATTTTTTGTTTTCCACTTTTAAAGTATTGCCTCATTCGCATTGAAATAAAAAGAAATTAAATTACGTTTATTTACCTAACAGAGCAATATAAAATGAGCTGTATTGATACTACAGTAAAATTAGGTATTAACAGCAAAAGAGTCCCTTGTTGCAGCAATTTTTCTTTGGAAACTGTGCTTATTTTCGATGAGATTACAACAAGTGACCCTTGTGTTTCCGAGTCAAATATGACCAAAAATTGATTGACATCAAATAACAACAAAGCATGAAGTTCCCTTTTAAGTATTCGTAAGTTTTTTATTTAATTTTGTTTCAGTGTCACTATACTTATAGGTCCAATTTAAAAAAAATAATACAATGGCCTCTACTATGTACCAGCTGTCCCAAGTTAACATCAATAATTGAGAGTTGCATTCTATGAAATAAGTTTGCAGATTCATTTTATCCCACTGTGGAAAGACGGATACTTCTAGTAAAATTCTTTTAATTTGCCCATCAGAAAGTACTGTAATACTGTGAAGACGTAAGAAAGCAATTTGAACTTAAAAATAGACAGAGAGTGTATTATTAATATGCTTTTTGTGACTTCCGTGGAGGTTTCGTTGTTACAAGCCGACTTTTATATAAAATAAATAATTATATAAGTACTGATGTGTCAAAAGACCACAAAAAAATGTCAAGTGCTCATGCTCTTTTGAGCATTAAAGTTAAAAACGAGTTAAGCATATGGTGGAAAAATAAATAAATTGCGATTTTTTGGTGTAAGTATCTATTTTTCATAAAATATTTTGTAGAGGAAATATTTTTTTATCGCTTTCAAATGTTATATTATTAAAGTTCCATAATCAATTATTTCCACATACAAATTTTTTTAGTTGTGAGAAACTTGGATAGAAAATCTGGATGTGGAAGTAGTGATTCCTTGGTCAGCGGTTTTTTTTCCTAATATATATGGGAGGTGAAAGATAGTACAGACTAACCTCTTCCTTTTGTGTGTACACTCTTTTGTGCACAATTAATGTTTATTTATTTATTAATTTTATTTATTTAAATTTGTTCCTGCTGCCAATGCATCAAAATGAGGTACCGACACACTTGTCTGTCGTCATTTTATTTCCACATCTAGTGTAAACTAAATTTTTTTAAAATTTTTATTCTTCAAATAGGCTTAGAATGTCATGAAACGTCGAGGTTTTAAATTTGAGCGAAAAAAAAAATGTCTATCGGTCTGTCTGTAACTTTTTTGTGGAACTGTTTAAGATATTTACTTGAAATTTGGTACACATATGTACATTAACGAGATCTGGAACTAGATTATATTTTCATCTTGTTCCGTCGAAGGGTTGGGGGTAAATTGGGGTAACTAGGTAAATCAAGCAGGTAAGAGTCCATAAAATTGGTATTTAGTATATACAAGAGAAGCTAAGATCTCAAAAAAATTTTTGGCATTAGCCACCCCCATTACCACCCCCACCACATTATTAAAGGGGATGAAAAAAAAAATTGTGATCTAGTGCATGTACAATAAGCAGAAACCTCAAAATATTTTTTACTTCATCCACCCCCACTACCACTCCCCTATCACCACCCCCACCTCACTACCGATGTGGGGTATCGTTTCATGGTTTTTTGGGGTAGAGGATTTCAAATATTATATTATTAAAGTTCCATAAACAATTATTTCCACATACAAAATTTTTTCGTTGTGAGTGACTTGGATAGAAAATATGGACGTGGAAGTAGTGATTCCTTGGGTAGCGGTTTTTTCATACTTTTCTGGGCCATTTAAAATGCAATTAAAAATCTGTAGATGATACTTTTTTTTCTGTGTTATTTGCATGATATTTTTAACTTATTATTTTATTAAAAAAAAGTCATTGTTATTTGAACTTAACTCGAAAAATAAATCAATAGAAGGCACCCACTTTCGTCATAGTCTAGGAAATAGCGTGCAAATTCGACGACGAGTGGTTACCAAAAATAGAAAAAAAAATTTTTAGTCTCTATTTTCGGTTAGCGCACGCGCCGACCGGAAGCTACCTATGCGGACAGATATCGGTAATCATTCGATTTAAAAATAAATGCCCCCCCCCCCCCTTCCATATCCCCCCACCATACCAAAAAGTTCCAGAGAGAAAAAAATTTTGTACTTATATGGTCTCTTCGATTACCGACTGGCAGACGGTAACCACTCGTCGTCGAATTTGCACGCTATTTTCTAGACTATAACGAAAGTGGGTGAAACTATGCCTTTTATTGATTTATTTTTCGAGTTAAGTTCAAATAACAATGACTTTTTTTTAATAAAATAATAAGTTAAAAATATCATGCAAATAACACAGAAAAAAAAGTATCATCTACAGATTTTTAATTGCATTTTAAATGGCCCAGAAAAGTATGAAAAAACCGCTGCCCAAGGAATCACTACTTCCACATCCAGATTTTCTATCCAAGTCACTCAGAACGAAAAAATTTTGTATGTAGAAATAATTGTTTATGGAACTTTAATAATATAATATTTGAAATCCTCTACCCCAAAAACCCATGAAACGGTACCCCACATCGGTAGTGGGGTGGGGGTGGTGATAGGGGAGTGGTAGTGGGGGTGGATGAAGTAAAAAAATATTTTGAGGTTTCTGCTTATTGTACATGCACTAGATCACAATTTTTTTTTCATCCCCTTTAATAATGTGGTGGGGGTGGTAATGGGGGTGGCTAATGCCAAAAATTTTTTTGAGATCTTAGCTTCTCTTGAATATACTAAATACCAATTTTATGGACTCTTACCTGCTTGATTTACCTAGTTACCCCAATTTACCCCCAACCCTTCGACGGAACAAGATGAAAATATAATCTAGTTCCAGATCTCGTTAATGTACATATGTGTACCAAATTTCAAGTAAATATCTTAAACAGTTCCACAAAAAAGTTACAGACAGACCGACAGACATAATTTTTTTTTTTCGCTCAAACTTAAAATCTCGACGTTTCATGACATTCTAAGCCTATTTGAAGAATAAAAATTTTAAAAAAATTTAGTTTACACTAGATGTGGAAGTAAAATGACGACAGACAAGTGTGTCGGTACCTCATTTTTGATGCATTGGCAGCAGGAACAAATTTAAATAAATAAAATTAATAAATAAATAAACATTTATTGTGCACAAAAGAGTGTACACACAAAAGGAAGAGGTTAGTCTATACTATCTTTCACCTTCCCATATATATTAGGAAAAAAAACCGCTGACCAAGGAATCACTACTTCCACATCCAGATTTTCTATCCAAGTTTCTCACAACGAAAAAAATTTGTATGTGGAAATAATGGATTATGGAACTTTAATAATATAACATTTGAAAGCGATAAAAAAATATTTCCTCTACAAAATATTTTATGAAAAATTTATTTATTTTTCCACCATACGCTTAACTCGTTTTTAACTTTAATGCTCAAAAGAGCATGAGCACATGACATTTTTTTGTGGTCTTTTGATACATCAGTACTTATATAATTATTTATTTTATATAAAAGTCGGCTTGTAACAACGAAACCTCGACGGAAGTCACAAAAAGCATATTAATAATACACTCTCTGTCTATTTTTAAGTTCAAATTGCTTTCTTACGTCTTTACAGTATTACAGTACTTTCTGATGGGCAAATTAAAAGAATTTACTAGAAGTATCCGTCTTTCCACAGTGGGATAAAATGAATCTGCAAACTTATTTCATAGAATGCAACTCTCAATTATTGATGTTAACTTGGGACAGCTGGTACATTGGATTATTTTTTTTAAATTGAACCTATAAGTATAGTGACACTGAAACAAAATTAAATAAAAAACTTACGAATACTTAAAAGGGAACTTCATGCTTTGTTGTTATTTGATGTCAATCAATTTTTGGTCATATTTGACTCGGAAACCCAAGGGTCACTTGTTGTAATCTCATCGAAAATAAGCACAGTTTCCAAAGAAAAATTGCTGCAATAAGGGACTCTTTTGCTGTTAATACCTAATTTTACTGTAGTATCAATACAGTTCGTTTTATATTGCTCTGTTTGGTAAATAAACGTAATTTAATTTCTAACACTTTGCATCTTTTTATTTCAATGCGAATGAGGCAATACTTTAAAAGTGGAAAACAAACAATGAGGACAAATTCAAAATATTTAAATACTTATAGGCCTACCACGAATATTACTACATTATCATTTATTAATAACACAGGTTTACAAAAAAAAAGTTGTCTGGATCTGGGGACAGACCATACGTTTCTTATATTTTTCGACGCTGAATTCGTATCTATTTTTAGTTTTGCTCTTCAAGTCAGAATTTTGAGATATCCTATCCTAAAAGTGCAAAAAACACGGTTTTTGACATATTCGAATTCTTTTTTTTCTCGAAAAACCATGTATGGGATCTTAAAGTATAAATCTTCCTCTTTAAAATGCCGTTAAGTTTGCTCAAATATCTTTTTTTTTCTTCGCTGAGATATTGCAATTTAAATGATGACCATAAGGTTTCCGTACTAATTAAATGTATTGGGAAAGATATGATATGAACAGACAATTTTAAAAATTCGATATCTCAGCGAAAAAAAAGATATTTGAGCAAACTCAACGGCATTTTAAAGAGGAAGACTTGTTCTTTAAGAGCCCATACATGGTTTTTTGAGAAAAAAAAATTCGCAAAGCTACATAACGTCAAATATGTCAAAAAACCGTGTTTTCTGCACTTTTAGGTTAGGATATCTCAAAATTCAAAATCCAAAAAATTTTTAGTTTCTATTTTCGGTTAGCGCACGCGCCGACCGGAAGTTTCGTCTGCCAGCGTAACTGGGGTATATGAAGTACATATACTAACTACCTATGCGGACAGATATCGATAATCATTTGATTTAAAAATAAATGCCCCCCCCCTCCATATCCCCCCACCATACCAAAAAGTTCCAGAGAGAAAAAATGTTTGTACTTATATAGTCTCTTCGATTACCGACTGGCAGACGGTAACCACTCGTCGTCAAATTTGCCTATTTCCTAGGCTATTATAGATTTATGCATTATTACACTATATTTCTTAAACTATACAAAGAAGGTAATTTTTAATGGATTTTTAATTTTTGCAAGTTAACAAATTATTACAAAGTTTTTTTGTCTATTTATATTCAAAATTTTTATTTTCATTTTTTTTATGCGATTACCAAGACCGGAGGTAATAAAAAAAAAATAGTAGAAAAATCTAATATTGCAACATACATCGTTTAAATCTTTATGAAGCTGGACTTCGCATTGCACTTGTTACCACACCGAAAATATATTAAAATAATAAAGCCGCGGCAGAAAAAATTTCTTAATCACCTTTTTTGATGCTGTCACAAAGTTTAGGTCGAACGCTCTGCTCTTTTCCCACTAATGTTTGCATTAGTGTTTCCTAATTGTGACTAAAATATACCCTTTTTATTAAAATATGTAGGTATATTTACCCACATGAAATAATACAAGAGTAGCAGTAGTCTATGTTTTGGCTCTGACAGGTGTTAAATAAAATGAACATTTCGGACAGAACGCTTTTGTTATTTGCAGACGAAATGAATGATTTAAAAATCTTTTTTTCAATTTTTACGGCATACTTAATAAGGGTGTTTTCTCGATTTTTAAATTATTATTCACAAAAGAATCAAGTAGTCTAAATTTGTTTTTTAAACTATGCAATCATACTTGAAATCGCCTCCGAAATTAAAACATGTAAAAATACACAGGGTGCTTTTTTTTCAAAGTTAGAATCATTTCCGGGTAAACCAGAAGTGAACGAAACTTCTCAAATAATGAAAAATTGGACATTTTTAGTTTATATTACCCCTGCCAAGTTTTAGTCTCATACTATGAAAACTCTGGAATCTATGGCTTCCCTAATGATTTCGTTGGTATGCTAATATTTTAACAATTTAATCTAACAGTAAGTAACATGTTATTACACAAATAATAAATGACTATTTTCCAACTTTTCCAATTTTCAAAAAAATTACAAAGCTGCAAGTAATTTGTGTTAGGAGAATGGTAAATACAACCAATAAGTATTATCTCCAGATATACCTACTATAATTTTAGTTTGTAAAACCCAATGGTTAAATTCCATATTTTCAATTACGTTACTTTCAGTTGTGTTGATTATATAAATTATTACATCTCCGGATGCGACTAAAAGAATTGTATACAAAATGTTTATAAATTTATATGAAAATCTCACAATCTAAAATGTCTTTAGTTATTCTAGTTTCGTTTAAACAAACAGCAATGGGTTGTATTTCTAGAACTGACCCTTTAGAAATGAATGGACAATTTACAAATTCCTTTCTTACATTGTTATGGTCCTTATAATAGTTTTATGGCCGGATACTTCTGGAGTGCCTGTCAATTTCTAATCTAATAAACTCTTTAGTAAACTGTTAACAAACTCTGGCCACATGTTTGAATTTTTTTGTTAATTTGATTTTCTGGTACAAAGGATGTCTATTGTCTAATTCTATATTTTTCATCGACTCATACTTCAGTTTGTTTCCTCATTTCTCATTGAGTGTTGTTACTTAAAACAGATGAAATATCTAACATTTAAAACTTATCACGCCTGAACTCAATCGCTGCAATAAAAAATATAGAAAAAACAAAAGCCCTTCAAAAAATTTCTTTCTTCATTGAGAACTATTAAAAAGTACGTACACTTCATCATTATTATGGTTTATTAAGTTGTAGTAATGTGGATTCAAAAAAGGTACATCTCAAATCATATTAATTTCCTTGCTTGATGACTTTTTTGATAAATATATATATTGGAGGCTGTGACTTGCCGAGAACTTTACGCATTGGAAAAAATAAAATATCACTATTTCGAAAAAAATGTGTGATAGTGATACTTTTCGAATCTTCAAACACAAATTCGTTTACTTGTATGCATTTTTTCGAAAATATGATCAATCCCATTCTTGATCAGAAATAGCGATTTTCACGATCTTATCCTTATAACTCTCTATAGTTTTGAATATAAATTCTGGAACTTTTCCAGTACATTAACAAATATATAAGGAATCCATTGAATATACTTGAAATGTGGATAGGTGTAAAATTTACATTTTATTTTTATAATTTTTATTTAATTGGGGTGATTGAAAAATTAATAAAACTTTTTTTTATAAATACATTAATAAATGCGATACAGTAAAGGCAGTTAAAAATTCGTGGGAGTGACGGCGCGACAGATCTGCTTCGTTACAGCGGCTATGTGTGGTGTCTGTGTATGCGTTCATAATTATATATTTTCTCTCCAGACTCACTATTTATCCTCCTATTCACTAAGAAAAATGTTAAAAATGTGTAATCAGAAAGTGTTAGAACTGTTAAGAATTTTTAGAGGTTCCATAGTATGCATTTAACCGTGCGTGTGCTTGGCCGCGCAGGTGACAAAGTTACTTCACTTCACTTTTTTTCCAGGAATACCGTGGTTTTAGCGATAAATTTTATTAGGACATTTTTGTTTAGAAACACGTGGTCTATCCAACTGTATTTTTTTATTTTTTCATACCCTGACTTAATTTCAGAATTTTGAAAAAATGGATCAATTTTTTTTCACTTTTCTTTTATGTTCTGCATCCGAGCGGATTGTAAACTTTTCAGGATATTATTCTATACACTTTCACGGACTCATTAAAAAAATTATTCATTTTGCAAGTTTTTGGAGATTTCACTATAAAATTTTCTCTGTCGTCTGGACTAATAAAAAGATATGCTACACGGTAGTGGGAATGGTAGAGGGGAAAGCTGATGGCAAAAATTGTTAGAGGCTCTTGTACACATAAATCATAATATTATTTCTTTATTCCCTTTAATAATGTGGTGGAGGTGGTAATGGGGGTGGTAGAGAGACAAAAAAATTATTCAGGCCTTTTGTTCCTGTATACACATTAAATCACAATTTTATCTTTTTATCCTCTTAAATAATGGGGTGGGGGAAAAGTTTTTGAGACCTAGGTTCTTGTATACACGCTAAATCAAAATTTTATTTTTTCACCTCCTTCAATTATGGGGTGAGAGTAGTAGCGAGGGTAACTTGCTTGCTTTACCTCTTTAACCATTTTACCCAATTTACCCTCCAACCCTTCAACGGGATAAGATCAAAATACAATCTTGTTCCAAATCTCGTTATAATACATAGGTGTACCAAATTTCAAGCCAATATCTTCAACTGTTCTAGAGTAGTCGTGCGTACAAAAAAATGTTACAGGCAGACAGGCAGACATTTTTCTTGACTCACACTGAAAATCTAGACGTTTCATGACATCCTATTAAAGCAAAAGAAAATTTCATTTTTTTACGATTACTGTACTTCCACTTCGCTACGTGGTGTCTAAGTAATAGGTATTCAGCAGTCATGGCGTTGTTCTCTTATACACGTCCAAATAGAATAAAACAATTCAAGTTAGCCCATCAAAATTTTATTTTTGTAGAGACCATTTACTCTTAACAGGCAACCACGACAGAACACGTCATCCAGTTAGGTGCGCCATACAGCAGACAGAACCCGACTGAAAATACCGCTGCCTAACGAATCACCACATTCAAGTCTCTTACAACGAAAGAAAGAAAAGGTTGATACTGTAAGGACAATCCATTATGTGGATTATAAAAACAGGGTGATAGTGGAAGTGGCTAATCTCAATTTTTTTTTGAGAACTTGGCATCTCGTACATACATTAAATTCCAATTTTATCGATTCTTACTTGCTTGCTTTACCTATTTACCCCCATTTACCCACCAACCCTTCAACGGAATAAGATCAAAACATAATCTATTTCCAGATCTCGTTTAATACACAGGTGTACAATATTTTGAGTCAATATCATCATCACGGTTCCAGAGTAATCGTGCGCAGAAAAGAAATTACAGATAGAATTTATTTGTTGAAACTTAAAATATCGACGTTTATGCCATTCTAAACCTATTACAAAAAAAAACAATTTTTTCACCGTTAATATACGTCCACTCCACTACTAGTACAGGAAAATATTGAAACAAACGACCGTAACTCGAAGAAAATTTGTGCAGACTTTAAACTTTGGTTATAAGATAAGTTTAAAATAGGTCAAAGTTCACGAAACAAAAAAGTTTAGAAATTTAACGGATCCGCGGGAACCTATAGGGGGTAAAAAATGGGTATTTTTAATAAGAAAAATCGATTTTTCTCTAATTTATCGGGAAATATGGCATTTACAAAAAAATATTTCAAATACAAGTTGTTTCTGAAAAAATTATCTTTAATTTGGTGTTTTTAAATTAATTTTATAGCAATAATTAACCGAAATACGGCCATTTTCCGATGGGGGGATGGCGGATGGAGTTTATTCTAAAAAAAGTGTTTTAAAGGAACAAAATAAATTCAACATCTAGGTGATGCTACATATTTACGAAAAACAGGATTTTTTGAAGAAAAATTAATTACTGAGCAATTACAATAACAAAATGCCGACATTTTGTTAACAAAAATGTGAAGACGCACATTGAATTGGCTATAACTTCTTTATTTTTTGTGATGTAGAAACGAACCAAAATCATTTTAAAGATTAATTAATTACCTTTAATTTTTTTAAATACTTCATCCTAAAAACGGTTGGATGCCATCTATAAAATTAAATATCTCCGAAACAATCAATCCTACACAAATAACAATATAAACAAAACAAATTTATTCTCAGTTTATAAGCTTAATTTTTGATGTCCACCATATTTTCTCTTAAACTAATATTTATTGAAATATTTGCAGAGAAACAAGAATGTTGAGTTTTTTCTAAAATCCCTTTACAGTTTATAATGCATTTTTTTTTCTAAAGCATCGGCTGTAAGTCGATAAAAACATTCGAGCGTGTAGGGTCACACTATACTATATTAACGAAAAATAGTATATGGGATTATATTTTTTCATTATTGGCTACTTACATTAACAAAATTGCGACGTTTTTATTAAAAAAAAAATGTGGAGAAGTACATTGTTTTTGTCATAACTTCCTTGTTTTTACTCTATAAAAATAAGAAAAAATCATTTGAAAGCTTAATTAATAATTTTTCATTTTGGTTATTAGCGTTTTTGGCGTAAGTGCCATAGTTTCTGAGATATTTAACATTGAAACTAAACACTTCGTCTTATAAACGTTCGGATGCCACCTTTAGACTTCCAGATCTCTGAAACCATTAACTCTACAAAAATTAGAAAAAAACGAAATTCATCCTTAATTTAGTAGCTTTCTTATTTGTCTGTAGCATGTTTTGCTCAATGTAATACCTTTCGGGTTATTTAACGAAAAAGCATTTGAAATACCACTTCTTCAAGCTAAAATCACAAATTTTCTAGTAGTTATTAGGTTATATCAATTTATAAAAGTTGCATAGGTTCTTTTCTTCTTAAAATTTAATTATCTCTCAGTTATAATGTTTTTGTTTTTTTTAGGTGCCACCCTCTGAAAATGGGTGGCATCCACCCCCTATAAATTAGCAAGCCTTCGCATAATATCGAAACTTCTTTTTTTATGCATTTACTATTAAGCTGCCAAAAATGAACCAGATCTAATTCATATCACATTATTCTGAAGTTAAAACCTCGGTTAATTATTGCTATAAAATTAAATTAAAAAGCACCAAATTAGAGATGATTTTGTCAGAAATAACTTGTATTTCAACTATTTTTTTTAAATTTCGAGAAAGTAAAGAGAAATCGATTTTTTAATTAAACCCCCGCGGATCCGTAAAACTTCTAAACTTGTTTGTTTCGTGAACTTTGGCCTATTTTGAACCTATAACCAAAGTTTAAGGTCTGCACAAACTTTTTTCGAGTTAAGGTAAAGTTTTCCTGTACTATATATGGCTGTAGAAGTAATACCAACTTATAGTCATCATGAAAAATGTCTATCTATCCTTATTATACGTAAATCATCATTCTGCATAATAATTGTTTAATATTTCTCCATGAAAATTTTAGCACCAAAATTAATACCAATTAAGTATATTATTATTGAATCCTGAATGCAAAAAATCACAAACCTAATTTAGGAACATGGAAACATCAATTTAGTACAACAAATGGAGAACAAATGGAGAAACTCAATGTATTTTATATTTTGTTCTCATTGTAAATTCTCTCTCTTATGATATAAATGTGTATATATTTTATCGCTTTATTTCAATTCAAAACACATTTTAAGATGCTAACAACTATTCTTCTTTCATAGCACTGTACCACATAATTTATAATTCTTAGTAGGTATATATATAAATTTTTTTAATTTAGAAAAAATGTTCTAATACTTGTGAGGTTAAAAAATTGATTCGAATAAAGAGCTTTCATTCATTGATTGTGACTTCATAAAGAAAGTATTTAAGAGGAAATAAGAATCGAACGTTATCGAGCCATTGCAACGATGCCAAATATCGGGCTATGTAACGCGCGATGAATATCAGCTGTATAAGAGCCCTGGATATACAGGAACAGCGCCGCCAGACTCAGTAGTGCTGAACTAAAAGTGTATCTCGGAACATGAAAATATGACTTGCTGCACAACGTGAAATCGGGCTACACTACAACCGCTCAGTGTATCAAACGGGCCTGTATATGACCATGCATATCTCTATATATATATATATATATATATATATATATATATATATATATATATATATATATATATATATATATATATATATATATATATATATATATATATATATATATACGTATTTACCGGCATTAGGAAGCCCGAAATTGTATGTTTTCCAGTTGATAGGAAGCCCGCGACCGACTTACGCGGCCCGACTTCGGGCTTAGTAAAACTTACGTGTATATTCAGCGATAAAATATAGTATGGGTCATTGATAGTTTATCTCGCTTCTTAGGGGGGGTTACTGAAGTCATTGCTTACCTTTCCACATATAATTTCAGTTCAAATAAATTACAGTACAGGTAATTTAGCGTTTTTACTGATATTTAGAAGGGCCCGTTAAAGTCGTTGTGTCCCTCAAAAGATACAAAGAAATTCCGCACTCAGGGCGCCTACGAGAGCTGTATATACACTGTGGATGTAAGCCCGATTATCGGAAGCCCAGTATTTTAGTCGCACTATACGTGGCCCGTAAACTTGACAACAGTGTATCTGATAAAAGAACTCAAAGATCATGGTATAATATGATATTTGAGGAACTTGTAATGAAAGAAATCGAAGGTGCTCTTAAATTCGCTTTTATTAAAATCAAAGTGAAATAATTAAATTAAATTTAAGTTAATTTTAACTAATAATCAAATACAATTATTTCATCTAATTCAAACAATTACAATTAAAGCCAAAATATTGAAAAGAAACATATTGGAAACAACAAAGCGCCAATTGTACTTTAAAAATCCATTTCAAATTTCCATCGGTGCCATTGAAACTTTAAACTACGGAATAACAAATAAACGTCTACAGTTTTGCTAATTTTTTGTTCACTTGAAAAAATTGTGGAGGATAAAAGAAAAAAATTCAAATAGTAATCAAAGACATTTAATTATTTATTCTGTTTGAAACAATTACAATACATTTTATCTAAATGAAAATAGTAAAAAGAAACACATTAGACGCATAGTACAGTATCATATTGAACAGATTTCGTTCATTTTTGGCAGTATAATAGTAAATGGTTCACAGAAAAGTTTCCATATTGTGCGGGGGCTTGCTAATTTATAGAGGGTGGATGCCACCCCCTCTCAGGGGGATATTTAAGTTTATATTTGGTATCCAAATATTTCGAAATTACCTTTAAAGTTCAAAATGCATTTTTTTTTAAAGCAAGTGCTTTAAATGAGCAAAAGAAATTGAGCATCTAGGTAATGCTACATCTTAACGAAAAACTGTATTTGAGGTAATTTTTTTGAATTACTGGCTAATTAGAGTAACAAAATGGCGACCTTTTTATATAAAAAAATATAAATACGCACATTTTTCCGTCATAACTTCTTTATTTCTTATGCTACAGGAACGAGTAAAAAATAATTTGAAAGCGCAATTAATTGTCTTTAATTTCATTTCCTAGCATGAGTGACGTAGGTATCACAATTTCTGAGATATTTAACATTTAAACTGCATTTTTCGTCTTATAAACGTTCGGACGCCATTTGTAAACTTTCATATCTCCGAAACTATTAAAGCCATGTAAATAAATAAACAAGCAAAATTCAAGTTTATGAGCTTTGTTTTCGGTCTGTACCCTTTTTCAATAAAACTAATATTTATCGAGATATTTGGAAAAGAAAAAAAAATTACGTTTTATCGAAAATACCTTTATAGTTTAAACTGCATCTTTTTCTAAAGCAAGTGTTGTATACAAACCAAAAAATTTGAGCATCTACGTCATTCTATATATTAACGAGAAACAGTGTTTGAAATTCCTTTTTTTTAATTACTGGCTAATTACAGTAACAAAATGGCGACGTTGTTATTAAAAAAATGTGTAGACGCACATTGCTTCGGTCATAACTTCTTTGTTTTTTACGCTACAGAAACAAATAAAAAAACAATTGAAAGATTAATTAATAACCTATTATTTTACCTTTTAGCATCCTTGACATAGGTGTCACAGTTTCTGAGATATTTAACTCTCACTCTAAACAATTATCTTATGAACACTTGTATGCCTAATGTAAACTTAAATGTCTCCGAAATTATTAATCCTACATCAATAAACAAAAAATATAGTTAATTCCCAGTTTGTACTTTCTCTAATTGGTCTTTAACATTTTTTCGATAAAGTAATACTTTTCGAGATACTTGACGAAAGCAGTTTGGAGATACCCTTTTTTAAGCTAAAATCGCAATTTTGAAGTCGTCATAACTTAAAAACTATCAATTTATGTAAGAATTGAATACAATCTTTTCTTCTTAAAATTTGATTCTACTTCAGCTCCAATAAATATATATATTTTTTAAGTGCCACCCCCTTAGAGTGGGTGGCATCCACCCCCTATAAATTTTCGTCATAACTTCTTTATTTCTTATGCTACAGGAAAGAGCAAAAAATAATTTGAAAGCGCAATTAATTGTCTTTAATTTCATTTCTTAGCATGCGTGACGTAGGTGTCACAATTTCTGAGATATTTAACATTTAAACTGCATTTTTCATCTTATAAACGTTCGGACGCCATTTGTAAACTTTCATATCTCCGAAACTATTAAATCTATGTAAATAAATAAACAAGCGAAATTCATTAACAGTTTATGAGCTTTATTTTTGGTCTCTGCCCATTTTTCAATAAAACTAATATTTATTGAGATATTTGGAAAAGGAAAAAAAAATTACGTTTTATCGAAAATAACTTTTTTTCTAAAGTAAGTGCTGTATACAAACCAAAAAAGTTGAGCATCGACGTCGTGCTATATATTAATGAGAAACAGTTTACTAGTGAAATATTTTGTCGAACTCCTCTATATGTTTCCTTAAATATATAAGGAATAAGAAACCAGACTGCAACCAACAGCTATTCTCCGGACTAATGCCCCGCCGAGCGCTGAATTACGAGTTACAAGCCTGGCCGCGTTAAGTACAATAACTATGTATTGCCACAAAACGCTAAGTTTCGATTGTAACAGACACCAGCCGAAAGACTTATTCCCATTCAAAGGAGCTCTCGTGCCAGCCACCTCATACCACTTGCAGACTGCAGTTTCGAGCTATTGGCTCTCGTCAGTGCAAGGTAGGTCTGAGACGGCTGTAACGAGGCATTTGTTCACTCTTGGTACATGACGAGATTTATAAAATCACGACATGCAACGAAAATGACAGGCTCCATCTAGCGGCAGATATCCATTACAATCGAAACAGCAGTAGCCCTGACATGGGCACAGTTAGTAGATATGCTTCTAGAGGGCAGAATATTTACTAGTGAAATATTTTGTCGAACTCCTCTATATGTTTCCTTAAATATATAAGGAATAAGAAACCAGACTGCAACCAACAGCTATTCTCCGGACTAATGCCCCGCCGAGCGCTGAATTACGAGTTACAAGCCTGGCCGCGTTAAGTACAATAACTATGTATTGCCACAAAACGCTAAGTTTCGATTGTAACAGACACCAGCCTTTGAATGGGAATAAGTCTTTCGGCTGGTGTCTGTTACAATCGAAACTTAGCGTTTTGTGGCAATACATAGTTATTGTACTTAACGCGGCCAGGCTTGTAACTCGTAATTCAGCGCTCGGCGGGGCATTAGTCCGGAGAATAGCTGTTGGTTGCAGTCTGGTTTCTTATTCCTTATATATTTAAGGAAACATATAGAGGAGTTCGACAAAATATTTCACTAGTAAATATTCTGCCCTCTAGAAGCATATCTACTAATGAGAAACAGTGTTTGAAATTCCTTTTTTTTAATTACTGGCTAATTACACTAATAAAATGGCGACGTTGTTATTAAAAAAATTTGTAAACGCACATTGTTTCGGTCATAACTTCTTTATTTTTCATGCTACAGAAACAAATAAAAAAAAAGTTGAAAGCTTAATTAATAACCTATTATTCTACCTATTAGCATTCTTGACGTAGGTGTCACAGTTTCTGAGATATTTAGCTCTCACTCTAAATAATTATCTTATGAACATTTGGATGCCAATGGTAAACTTAAATTTTTTACCATTAATTATTTTTATTTATTTGCTTTTATCATGATTAGAGAAAATTATTTAGGTATTATGCAAATCACAACTTACATACTTTTTATTTATTACAGAAAGTAGGTATTTTCATAATAAATAAAAAGTATGTAAGTTGTGATTTGCATAATACCTAAATAATTTTCTCTAATTGTAAACTTAAATATCTTCGAAATTATTAATCCTACATCAATAAACAAAAAATATAATTAATTCCCAGTTTGTACTTTCTGTAATTGGTTTCTAACATTTTCTCGGTAAAGTAATACTTTTCGAGATACTTGACGACAGCCGTTTGGAAATACCTTTTGTTTAAGCTAAAATCGCAATTTTGAAGTCGTTATAACTTAAAAACTATCAATTTATGTGAAAAATTGCATAGAACCTTTTCTTCTTAAAATTTGATTTTACTTCAGATCCAATAAATATATATATTTATTTATATATTTTTCAAGCGCCACCCCCAACTTTTCTGTGCAGCATTTACTATTACTCTGCCAAAAATGAACGAAATCCGTTCAATATGACATTATTCCGAAGTTTTGCATATTATTTACCTCTAGGTACTGTACTAAATTGGCCTATGATGTATAAAGTATCATTAGAACACATTGAAAGAAAAGAAACCCAAAATACCTTGATTTTTAAAAGTATTAAACATAAACATAACACACCACAGATAGTAGACAACCCCCAAATCCAAAGCCAAGGCTGTCCGGAAGGGGGTTACACATTCTGAAAAACGCAGACATACATCCACACCCCCCGGTGTTGTCAATACTGGGGCTGGGGGTCGAACCCAGAGCGCGGTAGCGAGTCGATCAGCGCATTCGCCACTCAATACGCCTTAACCGATTGAGCTACCGTGCCGGTACCTATTAAAAAATATTGTTATCTTATCGAATTTTTTCGATTCTAGTTGAACGCCTGCACGGTTCTTTTAAAATGTTAAATATTCTAATAGAAGCGCTGGCAACGATGCCGGGCTTCGTAAAATGCACCAACTACATACATACATACAAACGGGCTTCGTATAGATAGTAGTGTGTGTTGGGCTTCGGATAACCTGAGAAATATATATTTTTGTTAATGTTAAATAAAGTTACCCCTCTTATATTGCGCGGTGTATATAACTGTTTCCATGATATATTTGGTAGTATACACGCGTCTAACTACAATAAAAGACTCGGGCTCCTGAGTGCCTGTGCAACGTACCGGGCTTGGTATTGGTAGCCGGGTACGTATATATATATATATATATATATATATATATATATATATATATATATATATATATATATATATATATATATATATATATATATATATATATATACGTATTTACCGGCATTAGGAAGACCGAAATTGTATGTTTTCCAGTAGATAGGAAGCCCGTGACCGACTTACGCGGCCCGACTTCGGGCTTAGTAAAACTTACGTGTATATTCAGCGATAATATATAATATGGGTCATTGACAGTTTATCTCGCTTCTTAAGGGGGGTTATTGAAGTCATTGCTTACCTTTCCACATATTATTTCAGTTCAAATAAATTACAGTACAAGTAATTTAGCGTTTTTACTGATATTTAGAAGGGCCCGTTAAAGTCGTCGTGTCCCTCAAAAGATATAGTTTTAGTTCAAAGAAATTCCGCACTCAGGGCGCCTACGAGAGCTGTATATACACTGTGAATGTAAGCCCGATTATCGGAAGCCCAGTATTTTAGTCGCACTATACGTGGCCCATAAACTTGACAACAGTGTATCTGATAAAGGAACTCGAAGATCATGGTATAATATGATATTTGAGGAACTTGTAATGAAAGAAATCGAAGGTGCTCTTAAATTCGCTTTTATTCAAATCAAAATGAAATAATTAAATTAAATTTAAGCTAATTTTAACTAATAATCAAATGCAATTATTTCATCTAATTCAAACAATTACAATTAAAGCCAAAATATTGAAAAGAAACATACAACAATAATAATAATAATAATAAATAAGCAGGAGGGGGCTAACCGTCATCTATCTAGCCTTTGGTGAGTAGCGCCACCACTTACTCCAGCTGGGGATGCAAAATCGAACCGGCAGCCCTAGCGCATCCGGGAGGGGAGAGCGTCTTCCCCTCTGGTGTCGGTCGTGGGCTTGCTGGGCTAACCACCCACAAGCCCAAACCTCCGGTTCCTATTGGCCGAGGACAGGGCCCCCACGATCGACCCCGTTCGGATAGGGGTCAAGGGCAAGGTGGTGGGGCCCAACAAGATCGACAGCCCATTGTTGACGACCGCGACGAACAAGGACGATTTGAGTGGACAGATGAACTGAGGGACGACCTTATGCAGTGCTACGAAAGCAGTGAGCCCGCACGAAGGGTATACATGGGGCGAATGCATGTTCTGTGGTGTGCAAGGCACCTAGGACACAACGCCTTCACGCCACAAAACCTGCGTGATTATGTGTCCCACCTTCGTCGCAGGGGCTACGTGAGAACTGCTCCTCAGCCGATGAATGAGGTGGCCGAAGGTCCACCGAATGAACCGGTTGAGGTTGTAGTCCCAGTCGTTCCACCAGTACCAGAGGGCCTCAGTACCAGAAGGGGGTTGCACAACATAAAACCCCCCGGGCCACAAGATCTGGCCAGAGTGGATGCAGAACTTCGTGCAGCGCTACCAGAAGAGGCTGACATCTGACACATAAATTGTGCCGTGTATGCTGCCGCTCAACGCTTGTCTCAGGTAGAGAGGCGGAACAGTGCTTCTCCACAAGAGAGAGCGAGACAGCGCATACACAAGATGGAAGCCAAGATCCGGTCGGCGAGGCAACACGCATCCCGTATCCAATGTGTGATGTGATATGGCGGCCAATAGGCCTTTTACGCCTAAAGTGCGGCGAGTAGCTGCCAACTTAAGACGCGTCCATCACACACTCAACGGGGCAGTGCTGCAAACTACCAAACAGCACTGCCTCGACAGGATACGGATGCTAGTGTCTTGTAAGAAGTCACTAGTGAGGCGGGCAAGGGGGCTAGCGGAAAATCAACTTTTCCGCAAAAAGCCCTCGCGCCTTTTCGAACCGCCTCAGCGTGTTGCTGAAAATCCGCCGACTGCAGATCAGGTGGAAAACTTCTGGAAAACGTTGTACGAACAGAAGCTTCCACTCAACAGAGACTCTCCAGCCCTAGCACACTTTGAAACCTTTTGTCAAAGGTTTCAGCAAGCACAACAGGTGTGCCAACCGATAACCCCAGAAGAGGTTCGAAGAGCTCTTGAGGGCTCTAAGAACTTTACTGCTCCAGGTCCCGACGGGATCAATAACTTTTGGTGGAAAAAATTATCCAGTACCCACCACCAGACCCTCAGGGTGGTACAGGAGTACACGCAGGCTGTCGGCATTGAGTTCGGGTTAGACAAATGTGCACTGGTCCATCTCAAGAGAGGACGATGCGGGAACTACGGAGAGGACGCGCAGCTTGTGGACGGAAGCATCTTACATCATCTAGATGCCGGAGAGTGGTACACTTACTTGGGTGTCGAGCAACGCTCCACCCAAGAAGTGAGTGTAGTGGAAAACGCTCTCCGCGGCAAGTATCAGCACCGACTCCGACAGATCTGGTCTTCAGAGCTGTCGGGGAAGAACAAGGTGTCTGCTACCAACATGCTTGCCGTTCCGATCCTTCTCTACTCCTTTGGAGTAGTGAAATGGACTCAAGAAGAGTTGCGTCAACTCGACGTAGAAACCCGCAAGAAGATGCATCTCAATAGGAGTTTGCATCCTAAATCGTCCGTTCCACGGCTATACCTCCCACGACATCGGGGAGGCCGTGGACTCTTGAGTTTGGAGAGTCTCCATAATAGGATGGTTCTGGATGGAGCCTGTAAGATCATCAGGAGTTCGGATCCCCTCCTCTGCATGGCCCGAGACCATGAAAATGCAGGGCTAGGAGCCTTTCTGTTTAAGGCAGCACAGAGAGCAGCCGATGAACTTGGTCTCTCCTTCGACGTCGAGCGGGTAAATTGCGACTCTGTCACCGAGTTGGAACCTGCTCGGCGAAAAGCCGAAATTAAAGCTGCAGAACACAACAACTTTCTGCAGCTGCACACGGATAAGCCAATGCATGGAGTTTTCTATAAAAATATAGACAACCTTGGCTTATCCGAAAGGCTGACCTTTGCCTTCTTAAGGTCAGCCGGGCTGAAGTCTGAGACCGAGGGATTCATAATGGCTTGCCAGGATGGTGTATTTAACACCCTCGTCTATCGTAGTCGTGTCATGGGTATAGAGGTCCCTGATGTCAGCTGCAGGGCCTGCCGCAGGGCGCCAGAGACTCTTATGCACTTGCTGTCGGCTTGCCCGACATATGCAGTCTCGGCCTATATCCAAAGGCACGACGGAGCATTACGAGTGCTCTATTACCATTTAAGGCACTCGTATGGGATAGACGAAACACCAGTGCTGCCTTACGCTCCGGGGGATATTGAGTCCGTTGTGGGAAATGAGAAGTGTCTAATTTATTGGAACTACTCTTTTCCCACCGTCAGGCAAATACAAGCCAACAAGCCTGACGTAGTACTCCTCGACCATCAACTCAAGACAATGTTCGTCGTGGAGTTTTCGGCTCCCGCGGAGAACAACATTGTCTTGAAGGAGGAGGAAAAACGGACAAAATATCGAGATCTGCTCTTCGAACTCCGCAGACTGTATCCTGACCATACTGTTAAGATTGTGGTACTGATTATAGGAGCCCTCGGTGGAACGAGACACACACTGCTTTCGGAACCCAAGATCATACCGGCATGCCGAAATTCGGCAGAGATCTTAGCCGGCAGAATGCAGAAGGCCGTCATTCTCGGTTCATTACGTCTGCTCAGGGCACACGATTCCCGGACCCAGTAGTCACTTACCCCACGGGTGTGGGGAGTGGCTACCGGTACTACCAGCTCCCCTCTGTGAGGGTCGGAGCCACAGAGAAGGGTGACTGGTTTGTTTTTAGCTCGCTAAAAAAAAAAAAAAATAATAATAATAATAATAATAATAATAATAATTGTACCTCGATCCCTCGTCAGAAACTTAGTCACCCTGGACCTTCGCCCTTTCTTAGTTAGTGATATGCAGAAATCGGTTGTCCTTAATACGTGTCACACTGTGGGCAAATTTTTGAGCCTACAATAGTTCGTTTTCATCTTGCCTCGGTCGATGAATACCGATAATACCGCACTAAGCGAGAAACAACAAAACATAATAATAATAATAATAATAATAATAAACGTCTTTATTATATACCACAAATATTACACAGAAAAAAAAATATAAAAGCTAAGATATAAAAGGCGAAGTTTAATGTATCACAACCATTTGGTAGACAAACAATCATGACCATCAGTCTTACACTTAACCTTAATAAAACTGTTTGCCTAGATTCATACATGAACTTAAAATAAGTCTACCGAGAGAGAGCCAAAATGTACAAAATTAAGCAAACAGTAATTATTACAATTGCTTTTCGATAATGCATTTATAACAAAGATGACGTAAGAAATCCTTAAAAATTACTTTAGGCTAAGTTTTGGGGGCTATAAATTAGAACATTGACATTCAAAGAGGACAGATTTATATGAATTTTTCAAATTATACATTATTTTGCTTTTATGTTGATCATCAATACCGTTATAAATTTTGCAAATTTGGTAACTAAATGATCGTGTGAACAACTGCGAACGGTGTATTGGAGGAGTTAAAAGACCTTTACAGTTACACCTAACATTCAAGATATGTACATTTGTTCTGAATTTAATTTTCCTATACAGATATATCGGGGATTTGTTCAATATTAATGCATGAAACAAACATGCAGCATGATGAATCCTTCTATTTTGCATATTAAGCCATTTTACTTCGCGTAATTTGTGTGATATTCTTTGGTTTCTACGAATTCCATTATATTAATCTAAGACACGAATATTGCAATTTTTGTATTTTACGTGTGTAAAGTGCATTAAGGCAAGGACCATATAAAGAATCTACATAATTAAGAAGAGATAAAACTAGAGTTTCACAAACCATGATCTTTGTTTTCTGAAGAAGAGAGTGCCTATTTCCATATATTAATTTTAGAGACAAATAACCTTTTTGAAGCAATTTATCAACATGACTACCAAATCTCAAATCACTGTCAATAATAACACCAAGACTTTTAACTTTATCTTTTTTTCCAGCACGTTGTTTTCTACAACAATATTTAAAATTGATTTAACATAATTTCTTTGTTTCTTGGGTCCAAAAATTATTACTTCTGATTTATTTGGATTTATTATTAAACAGTACCTTGAGCTGCCATTATGAATTTTTTAATATCTTCATTTATATGGAAACCGGCTCTCTCCACTTCTAAGGGAAACAACAAAGCGCCAATTGTACTTTTAAAAATTCATTTCAAATTTCCATCGGTGCCAGTGACACTTTCAACTACAGGATCAACAAATAAACGTCTACAGTTTTGCTATTTATTTGTTCACTTGAAAAAATTGTGGAGAATAAAAGAAAAATAATTCAAATAGCAATCAAAGACATTTAATTATTTCTTCTGTTTGAAACAATCACAATACATTTGATCTAAATGAAAATAGTAAAAAGAAACACATTAGACGCATAGTACAGTATCTATATTTTTTACTTCGGAATAATGTCATATTTTGAACAGATTTCTTTCATTTTTGGCAGTATAATAGTAAATGGTTCACAGAAAAGTTTCTATATTGTGCGGGGGCTTGCTAATTTATAGGGGGTGGCACTTAAAAAATATATATATATTTATTGGAGCTGAAATAGAATCAAATTTTGAGAAAAAACGGTTCTATGCAATTTTTCACATAAATTGATAGTTTTTAAGTTATAACGACTTCAAAATTGCGATTTAAGCTTAAAAAAAAAGTATTTCCAAACGGCTTTCGTCAAGTATCTCGAAAAGTATTACTTTTTCGAGAAAATGTTACAGACCAATTACAGAAAGTACAAACTGAGAATTAATTATATTTTTTGTTTATTGATGTAGGATGAATAATTTCGGAGATATTTAAGTTTATATTTGGTATCCAAATATTTCGAAATTACCTTTAAAGTTCAAAATGCATTTTTTTTTAAAGCAAGTGCTTTAAATGAGCAAAAGAAATTGAGCACCTAGGTAATGCTACATCTTAACGAAAAACTGTATTTGAGATAATTTTTTTAAATTACTGGCTAATTAGAGTAACAAAATGGCGACCTTTTTATATAAAAAAATATAAATACGCACATTTTTCCGTCATAGTTTCTTTATTTCTTATGCTACAGAACGAGTAAAAAATAATTTGAAAGCGCAATTAATTGTCTTTAATTTCATTTCTTAGCATGAGTGAATGAGTGAATGGCGTCCAAACGTTTATAAGACGAAAAATGCAGTTTAAATGTTAAATATCTCAGAAATTGTGATACCTACAATTTCTGAGATATTTAACATTTAAACTGCATTTTTCGTCTTATAAACGTTTGGACGCCATTTGTAAACTTTCATATCTCCGAACCTATTAAAGCCATGTAAATAAATAAACAAGTCAAATTCAAGTTTATGAGCTTTATTTTTGGTCCTTTTTCAATAAAACTAATATTTATCGAGATATTTGGAAAAGGAAAAAAATTACGTTTTATCGAAAATACCTTTATAGTTTAAACTGTATCTTTTTCTTAAAAGCGTTGTATACAAACCAAAAAATTTGAGCATCTACGTCATTCTATATATTAATGAGAAACAGTGTTTGAAATTCCTTTTTTTTAATTACTGGCTAATTACAGTAACAAAATGGCGACGTTGTTATTAAAAAAATGTGTAGACGCACATTGCTTCGGTCATAACTTCTTTGTTTTTTATGCTACAGAAACAAATAAAAAAAACAGTTGAAAGCTTAATTAATAACCTATTATTTTACCTATTAGCATCCTTGACGTAGGTGTTACAGTTTCTGAGATATTTAACTCTCACTCTAAACAATTTTCTTATGAACACTTGGATGCCTAATGTGAACTTAACTGTCTCCGAAATTATTAATCCTACATCAATAAACAAAAAATATAGTTAATTCCCTAGTTTGTACTGTTAACATTTTTTCGATAAAGTAATACTTTTCGAGATACTTGACGAAAGCAGTTTGGAAATACCTTTTTTTAAGCTAAAATCGCAATTTTGAAGTCACAATTTTGAACACAATTTTGAACACAATTTTGAACTTAAAAACTATCAATTTATGTGAAAAATTGAATATAATCTTTTCTTCTTAAAATTTGATTCTACTTCAGCTCCAATAAATTATATATTTTTTAAGTGCCACCCCCTTAGAGGGGGTGGCACTTAAAAAATATATATATTTATTGGAGCTGAAGTAGAATCAAATTTTAAGAAGAAAAGATTATATTCAATTTACCCCTTAGAGGGGGTCGGCTGCTCCAAGGAAGAACACAGTAACCAACATTTTTTCCAAACTTGATATTTTCACTCATGTGCTGATACTGTGCTGTGCTGCGTCTTTTTATCCAACAGCCGAGCCAACAGCGGTAGTTCTATCTGCAAAGGATATAAAATGCTGTTGGATAAAAAGACGCAGCACAGCACAGTATCAGCAAATGAGTGAAAATATCAAGTTTGGAACAAATGTTGGTTACTGCGTTCTTCCTTGGAGCAGCCGGGGTGGCATCCACCCCCTATAAATTTCCATCATAATTTCTTTATTTCTTATGCTACAGGAAAGAGTAAAAAATAATTTGAAAGCACAATTAATTGTCTTTAATTTCATTTCTTGGCATGCGTGACGTAGGTGTCACAATTTCTGAGATATTTAACATTTAAACTGCATTTTTCATCTTATAAACGTTCGGACGCCATTTGTAAACTTTCATATCTCCGAAACTATTAAATCTATGTAAATAAATAAACAAGCGAAGTTCATTATCAGTTTATGAGCTTTATTTTTGGTCTCTACCCATTTTTCAATAAAACTAATATTTATTGAGATATTTGGAAAAGGAAAAAAAAATACGTTTTATCGAAAATACCTTTTTTCTAAAGTAAGTGCTGTATACAAACCAAAAAAATTGAGCATCGACATCATGCTATATATTAATGAGAAACAGTGTTTGAAATTACTTTTTTCTTAATTACTGGCTAATTACAGTAACAAAATGGCGACGTTGTTATTAAAAAAATGTGTAGACACACATTGTTTCGGCCATAACTTCTTTGTTTTTTATGCTACAGAAACAAATAAAAAAATAGATGAAAGCTTAAATAATAACCTATTATTCTACCTATTAGCATTCTTGACGTAGGTGTCACAGTTTCTGAGATATTTAGCTCTCACTCTAAATAATTATCTTATGAACATTTGGATGCCAATTGTAAACTTAAATATCTTCGAAATTATTAATCCTACATCAATAAACAAAAAATAGAATTAATTCCCAGTTTGTACTTTCTATAATTGGTTTGTAACATTTTCTCGGTAAAGTAATACTTTTCGAGATACTTGACGAAAGCCGTTTGAAAATACCTTTTTTTAAGCTAAAATCGCAATTTTGAAGTCGTTATAACTTAAAAACTATCAATTTATGTGAAAAATTGCATAGAACCTTTTCTTCTTAAAATTTGATTTTACTTCAGATCCAATAAATATATATATATTTTTCAAGCGCCACCCCCTGTCAGGGGGTGACATCCACCCCCTATAAATCTGTTGTTCAAAAGGTCACAGTATTGCTGTAAAATGCATTTCCAGTAGACAAATTCTTCTGAATAATATAATCACTGTTGAGACTAGCCACAAGAGCATCAAAATTTTCAGTAAAATTATTTTATATTTTATTGTCGGTCCAAGTAAGTGTACTCTCGTACACTTCTAGGAAATTGTGAATCTTTTTATGCCAAGTCGATTCCCACTACATACTCTCCATTGTATGGTGGTTGAGATACACGTCCTCTACAGGAGGCATCTGCTGTTGCCATGTTTGGTTGGCAGATTCTTACATATTTACCATACATTTTTGGATTAAACCAATAAATGGTATTATTTGAACTTTTGCATTTTCTTGATTGAATAATTATTGCTATGTTCTCCTCAGTATGCCATAGGTCATGGAACAGACAAACGATAGTGGTCAACTTGCTAGTCTTATACAAACTGAATCAAATGAAGTGACGGTGAGAGGTAAACTCTCATATGGTCAGATGCTACTATACGTCGGACAAATGTCACTGGCGCATAGCGACTTGCTTTTTTGCAAGTACCCAGAGCGGCGACCTCTAGCCTTAGTGAGAGGGAGAACATAATAAGTTCGAAACCGGTCTATGTCTGGTTAGGAACAGACAAATGATATTTGGTTACTGATCATGATTTGAAGGTGTAATTCAATGCAGGTCGGGGTATTTGCCCGCTGAGTAGTTGTTTCCTTCAAATCCTATTTCATAAACAGTGAGTATAGCCCACTAAGGCTAGAGGTCGCCGCTCTGGGTACTTGCAAAAAAGCAAGTCGCTATGCGCCAGTGACATTTGTCCGACGTATAGTAGCATCTGACCAGGGACAGACAAATGATAGTTGGTTACTGATCATGATTTGAAGGTGTAATTCAATGCAGGTCGGGGTATTTGCCCGCTGAGTAGTTGTTTCCTTCAAATCCTATTTCATATATATATATATATATGTATATATATATATATATATATATATATATATATATATATATATATATATATATATATATATTGTACTATCTTGTTCTATATTTTATTAAAGTTATTTTATTTATTTTTCTATATTTTAAATTTACTCTTTCCCAGGGCCAAAAAGTAGGTTCAAATGTAATTATTTGATCTAGTAGAATAAAAATATTTTATAAGAAATACAGATTTATTAGATTGAATCAACAGTGAGAGCAATTGTTTCTCCTAATGCCCTAACCGAAAGCTACCTTATAAACTAAATTCTTAGTTGCTAAAATATTGTCCAAATGAAGTACATAAATAAATTGTCTTTTTAAATATCTTTCGATTAACACAGGATAAATGTTTATTTCAAATCGTAAACTAAAATACCTTGTCTTCTTTTGAGAAAATGTTCATTTAATATTCTTCAAAAAGGGTCCTTTGACTTTTGACAAATATTCGTCCTTTCTTCTCAATTAAACATTTATTTATTCAATTCAATATTTATCTTTATCTGAACAAATCTTCTTTTTATATCAAT
Source organism: Rutpela maculata (assembly GCA_936432065.2). Classification (NCBI taxonomy): domain Eukaryota; kingdom Metazoa; phylum Arthropoda; class Insecta; order Coleoptera; family Cerambycidae; genus Rutpela; species Rutpela maculata. Next base: position 102,251,966 of record OW386288.2, on the reverse strand, counting down.
CATATATCTTGTTCTTCTATTTTGTCAAATCTTTATATTTTTCCAAAAATATATGTATTTTTACATTTTGTCAAATTTGACTTTTTTCGAATAATAATCTAATTTCCATTTTTTTACAACTTGATTTTCTTACTTTAATTTCGTTGCCTTCCAAATAGCTTATATCCTATAGTTTTACATATTCTTATTCTAATCTTAACTACTAAACAATTTCATTTAGACGATGAATAAATACATGTCATTTCCCCTCTAGATAATGTATATAAAAATTATAATTATTATTTTTATGTACACTTATCTATACCCAATCACATGTATTTTAGTTCTCACTCTTGATTCAATTCAATTTTATCTTTTAATTTGTGAATATATTAAGTTAATATGAAATTCTTCCGCTTAAATTTTGATATTTGAACAAATTGGTGTGGCATTCACACAATAAATTTTTAGTTTGAGAAATGCATATCTAACCAGGATCATATGGAAATTTATAAGTAATCGCATAGTTCTTGCATATAAATGGCGCACTATCATCAACTAACGACTTGTGTACATAACCTGTCACTACATCTAGTTCGTAATTAATCAGATCATTAAATTTTTGCAACAATTTGTGAACATATTTTTCATATTTAGTAGGACCACTTATCTGCAACACTATGGGCATCTTACAATTATTATTTAAAACGTAAATATTGATTACCACATCTTTCCTCTCTGTATATTTGCCATTTATTATATGATTTGCCTTGGTTTCCTCGCCATTTATAGCATTTTTACTCTCGACACTTTTGCCATTTATTATATTATTTATTTTGGCTTTATCGCCATTTAATTCTTTATTTTCGGCACCTTTGCCATTTATTATATTACTTATTTTGGCTTTATCGCCACTTAATTCTTTATTTTCGGCACCTTTGCCATCGTTATTATTCACTTTTGTTAATATTTGCGTCTCTAAGTTTTTGGAAATATCGTCAATTTTTTTATTTAAATTAAGATTCGTCAGTTCAATCTTTTCCCTCAAATTTCTATTTTCTTCTGTAAGTAACTCTATTTTGTTGCTTAAATTTGTATTTGTTTATTCAATTTTGTTGCTCAGGCTGGTATTTGATTGATTTATAATAATATTTGTTTGATCAATAATTTCATTTTTTGTATCAGCTAACTGATTTAAAATTAGCTGCATCTGTTGCATGAGTATTGTGGGATTAAAAACTGGAAGAGGCGCAACAACAACGCCTTGTTCTGCCATGATGGTGATATTTAATATATTTTATGTTTATTAAAAATTTGCAAAATTATTACCTTATGAAGTTCCTCAATCAAATTTTTGTTCTCTAGCCAAAGTGAATTATAAAGATTGATTTAATTTTAAGTTATTTTACTATCTAAAAGTTGACACTTTTATTACCAAAGCCCCACGTTGCCAGTCGCCAAAATGTACTATCTTGTTCTATATTTTATTAAAGTTATTTTATTTATTTTTCTATATTTTAAATTTACTCTTTCCCAGGGCCAAAAAGTAGGTTCAAATGTAATTATTTGATCTAGTAGAATAAAAATATTTTATAAGAAATACAGATTTATTAGATTGAATCAACAGTGAGAGCAATTGTTTCTCCTAATGCCCTAACCGAAAGCTACCTTATAAACTAAATTCTTAGTTGCTAAAATATTGTCCAAATGAAGTACATAAATAAATTGTCTTTTTAAATATCTTTCGATTAACACAGGATAAATGTTTATTTCAAATCGTAAACTAAAATACCTTGTCTTCTTTTGAGAAAATGTTCATTTAATATTCTTTAAAAAGGGTCCTTTGACTTTTGACAAATATTCGTCCTTTCTTCTCAATTAAATATTTATTTATTCAATTCAATATTTATCTTTATCTGAACAAATCTTCTTTTTATATCAATCATATATCTTGTTCTTCTATTTTGTCAAATCTTTATATTTTTCCAAAAATATATGTATTTTTACATTTTGTCAAATTTGACTTTTTTCGAATAATAATCTAATTTCCATTTTTTTTACAACTTGATTTTCTTACTTTAATTTCGTTGCTTTCCAAATAGCTTATATCCTATAGTTTTACATATTCTTATTCTAATCTTAACTACTAAACAATTTCATTTAGACGATGAATAAATACATGTCATTATATATATATATATATATATATATATATATATATATATATATATATATATATATATATATATATATATATATATATATATATATATATAATTTTTTGTACAGGATATTAACAAAGAACTACAATAATTGAAATGAGGTAAAATAATGGTATTATATATTAACATTTTAGACCACTGTTATAAACAACTAGCAATACGACTAAAAAATCCGATTTTTTACCCAGTTTTTTACAGAGATAATCTATGTGAGGGGAGAAACTTGTCTATGTTTTTCAGTTTTTTTTTTTTGTTCAAAAATAAATTAGGCCGAAAACCGACCTTATGGACCCTCCTCCTTTGATTTGTCGCCAGTTATACGAGACTGGGTTACTTTTAAGTATGATTTATAGTCATTTTCACCAAAGAAAATTCTTGACCGTTTGCTTTGTAAGGCTATTTTTAATTGTTACCCTTTGAATAATTATACAGTTCTTGTTCATAAAAAATGACTTTTGCTCAAAAATTTACGTGCATATTGGAGTCTTTAATCTAATTGAATTAATTATTTATGGCAATCACGACAGTAAAATACAAGAATATGTTTTAATGCGAGATTTTAGTACTATTTCTAAGAAACAAAATTAAAGATAATTAATCAGTCTTTAAAATGATTTTTTATTTGTTTCTACATTACAAAGAATAAAGAAGTAATAGCCGATTCAATGTACGTTTTCACATTCTTTTTTACCAAAATTTCGCCACTTTGTTATTGTAATTGCTCAGTAATTAATTTTTCTTTCAAAAAAGCTATTTTTCGTTAATATATAACTTCATCTAAATGCTCAATTTATGTTGTCCATTTAAAACAATTGTTTCAGAAAAAAATTCTTCCGCCATATTAGAGCCGCCATTGTGAATTTTGCAATTTTGACTTCAGATTAGGAATCAACGATCCCAAAAACATAACTACCCTACGTTTCAAAAATAAGTTAGTAAAATTTTTTCAAATATTCAATATTCAAATTTAGCCAACTTTACAATATTATGAGAAACATATAACATGAGAAACTACATGATACGATTGTTAGTGCGGGAGCTAGGTGGCTTTTTTTGGTAACTCATCATTACTATGCGATGATTAATTCTATCAAATTTAAATAACGACACAATAGGCTTCTGGCATTATGTCGATCCTTCGATTTGGCCATGGTAAAAATCTAAAAAAACAAAGAAAGTGTGCCATTTTATAAGGCCCATTTTTATATACGTACACATTTTATGTCTAAAATGAGTAAAATAAGATCGCCAGAAGGTGTGAGACGCAGCCAGAAAGATCAAAGTTGTAAAAAAACGAAGGTATGGCACGTGGTCGTTACAAACTTTTTTTTAGGTTGGAAATGTTTATTTAAATATTTTAAACACAGAAAATAATTCCCAGAATGAAACTCCTGTTAGTATAGCTAGCCAGAAAGAAGATATTTGTAAATTTTAAAGAAAATTTAATTTTTTTCGCATATTTCATCTCAGAACTCTAATCTCGCCGTTACAAGCTCTGGCTCCTTTGTAAACCATAAATATAAGCTCCTTTAACATTAAAATAGCCTCCCCAGAAAGTTATTAGTGTTAACAAAAGTACCATACAATCTTAAATACACAGGAATTTGACACTTTTTTGGCTAACTCGAGTTCCTACCATATTTCATATGTATTGTGTATCATTATTAAAACGTTGTTTTTATATTTAAAAATGTATTCTAAGTCTTCTGTCTAAGAAATTATGCATCTTGAGATCCAAGTCCATGGCAGGTTAAGATATGTGTCCGTGCCTTTGCAGAAACTTCATAATATCTGGGAATTTTTTTTTTCTTAATCAAGTGAACCAATTTGTTTGTACCTATTTCCCATATATTGTAAATCTACTCAAGACAATTTATTAATGATATTTTACAGGAAATCTTTTCATGAAGGAAACAAAAATTGATGCTTTTGAATTTTTTGAAAAATTTAAATACATACTTACACGTTAGCGATCACCACCATTTTTTTTACTAATTATACACCATACAATAAGCTATAACGTATATTTTTCACAAAACTCTATCGAAGGGCTATCGAAGGGTTCAGAAATTATAACACCAGGGTAACACTAAACAATAATGTATTTACTTACGTACTAATTACAACAAATAAAGAAAAGGGGTATAAATTAATATAATATTAATAAATATATAAATGAATAACAAAACTGCTTGGGTTACACGTATTGAAAATTTCTTGGAGCAGCCTACGTATTTCTTTGAAATAACGAGATGTATTTTTCACAATACATATATTTTCTACAAAGCTCCATCGAAACGGTAATACATAAAAACATTATGTGTTTAATAATAAGAATACATAATAAAAAAACATGTTATGCTAATGATATATGATAATATTAGTCGTCTTCATCACTGTCCTCATTGTCCTGCATTGTGTTACCCACGATAAAGGGAGTTTACTAAGAGGGGGTGTAAGCACGTAACATTATCTTTGCCAACTTGACTACGTTACCCGAAACATATGTTATAGCTTATTGTATGATGTATAATTAGCAAAAAAAAAAAATGGTGGTGGTCGCTAACATGTAAGTACATATTTAAATTTTTCAAAAAATTCAAAACAACAATTTTTGTTTTCTTCATGAAAAGATTTCCTGAAAATATCATTAATAAATTGTCTTGAACAGATTTACAATATATGTGAAATACAAACAAATTGGTTCACTTGATTAAGAAAAAAAAATTTTCCCAGATATTATGAAGTTTTTGAGGTCAAAACTTTTTGTGTTAGTATCTTACGCAAAGATACATCACTGGAAGGAACCACACGCAGAAAGGTTGCAAAGGCACGGACACTTATCTTAACCTGCCATAGCCTTTCTGTCAGATAGCCGGAGAGCGAGACCCTCGAAATATGCAAAATAAAAATGGCCTATCAACTCGCGAACACACTAAACAAACTGAAGTCATATTCTTATATAAAATGATCTGCCGAATTCGAATGTAGAGGTCGCGATTTGATTTAGAATTGCAAAAATTATACTTTTCCACTTTTCTATGAAATTCCGCGAAAATACAATATTTTACATTTCTCATCCCATAACTTTGTTAATAACAATTAACTCTGCTTGAAAATTTGTACACACATATATCTTGAAATATGATGAATCGATTGCCATACATATAATTATACTAAAGATAAAATATCTGGTGGAAAAAAAAACTTTCACCCGAGATCACATGAATTTTTCAGTAGTGACATTGAAAAAGTCTGTATCGAGGAAACTTTTTTATTATTGAAGATAGAGTACTAACATGAGGGTGTAGCTCATTAAAAATATTTTCGGAGTAGAAAGATATGGGATAAAAACCATCTTGTTCAGAAATGTTTAACGCATCAGAATCTCTTTTTACGAAAATTTTGGGTGGTACTGAAAAAAAATATGAGCGATTAAATCTTGAAAATGTCTATTTTCGTACGGGCCTCCTCCGCAAACTGATGTTTTTCTTTCTCCATAGCCAAGTAACGTAAATTACTAATTTTTGTTGCACTGATGTACTATTGGGTATGGAACGAGTATATAATTTTTAATGTAGAAAGCACCTTCAATTTTAGTTGTAGTTATTTTTTTTTCCGAGCGGAACACGGCAGAATTGAGAAAGTTCCGACTTCAATAGTGCTTAACTTATTTTTCACGATATAGATTTCAATTTTTTTACCATGTTTGGCTGAATCGAAGCAATACCAACATATGCCCTCGCATAACATATGGTCGCGTTTCAAAAATAAAGTTTTTGGAGCCATTTTTATAACGTCGTGCCTGGCGATCTGTTCTCCTCACTGGGAGTGCGAGAGAGAGCGAATTATCGACTACGGACGCGCATTGGAAAAGGAGCGCATTTATTATCTACTGCGGTTTCTATACAGGGTGTAACGCAAATTACCCGAAAAATACATACATGCACCTTTAAATAAGAAGTCGACTTCTTAAAAAAAAAATTAATAAAAGTCCAACATAGAAAAAGATACACATTGTTAAAGTTACAAATTGATGAAAATAATAGTTTATTGAACTTTACTTCATTGAAGGACTGTTGTATTTAAAAAAAAAGTAACTAAAAAAGAATTAAAAAAAAAATTAGATTAAAAATTTTAATTTTAAATAGTAGGGTTATTTTAACATTTCCAATAAATTATCATTTTCATCAATTTGCAACTTTAACTGTGTTGGACTTTTATTAAATTTTTTTTAAGAAGTCGACTTCTTATTTAAGGGCGCATGTATGGTTAAAATTTTTCGGGTAAATTGCGTTACACCCTGTATAATTCAACTGATATATTATTCGCAACCAGTGCAGTGCAGTGTCTTGACTTGATCAGTACATGCTTTGACAGGATCAGACTCAACGAGTTAATTTTATAAAATTGGAAAGGAAACAGTGTTTGACACTTTAATAAAAACACCTGAAATATTCAAAAGTTTACAATTACTTCCACATCCAGTGGAAGTATAGTAACGACAAACAAATTTTTTTAAATTTTTATTGTTCAAATAGGCTTAAATTGTCATGAAACGTCGAGATTTTAAGTTTGAGCGAAAAAAAAATTTCTGTCTGTCGGTATGTCGGTCTGTCTGTAACTTTTTTTGTGCGCACGTTTACTCTGGAACCGTTTAAGATATTGACTTGAAATTTGGTATACGTATGTACTTTAACGAGATCTGGAACTAGATTATATTTTCATCTTGTTCCGTTGAAGGGTTGGGGGTAAATTAGGGTAAATTTGGGGTAAATAGATAAATCAAGCAGGTAAGAGTCTATAAAATTGGTATTTGGTATATACAAGAGAAGCTAAGGTCTCAAAAATATTTTTGGCATTAGCCACCCCCATTACCACCCCCACCCCATTATTAAAGGGGATGAAAAAAAAATTTAAAACTCTATAAAATTGGTATTTAGTATATACAAGAGAAGCTAAGGTCTCAAAAAAATTTTTGGCATTAGCCACCCCCATTACCACCCCCACCCCATTATTAAAGGGGATGAAAAAAAAATGTGATTTAGTGTATGTACAAGAACCAGAAACCACAAAATATTTTTTACTTCATCCACCCCCACTACCACTCCCCTGTCACCACCCCCACCCCACTACCGATTTGAGGTATCGTTTTATGGGTTTTTGGGGTAGAGGATTTCAAATATAATATTATTAAAGTTCCATAAACAATTATTTCCACAAACAAAGTTTTTTCGTTGTGAGTGACTTGTGAGAGAATCTGGATGTGGAAGTGGTGATTCCTTGGCCAGCGGTTTTTTTTGAAGTGCTGCCAACAAATGAAGCTGTTGACGCTGCGAGAAATTTTGTACAAAAATTGTACAAGCAAAAGTTGCACAAGCTTGGACGAGCTTCGTTATAACATGACGATGAAAACCAAGAAATCTGCAGCAGAACTTCTTCCGACTGAAGACGCGTTTTTGCAACACGTTTTAAGGTATGTACTTACTTATCAACGTGACCATATTATATTGCAAAAATCAATCTACTTTAAGCCAAGATTTGGAAAAGCAGTCACATTCCTATCGCGAAGGAACTTGATATATTTTCGTATGGTTGACAAAAACATGAAAATGTATTGAAACCCGTGTGGACGACGAAAACTGCCATACCAGATGAAATTAGGGAGGTACTCAATATTTACTGTAAAGATAAGACATGCTCTACTCAGAAATGTGACTGTTTCAAAAAGAATCTTAAATGCTCTGAACTGTGGAAATGTAAAGAAAGCAAAAATGCTGATATCGAGCCCCAATATAATTCAGAAGATTCAGACTTTTAGTTTTGCACTATATATTGTTTTATGTTAGGTGTTATGTAAAACCTTCTTTCATCAATTTTTGTTGTGTTTACCCATCGTCCGATTTGTGTTTTCTCCGTTCAGTATTATTATTATTACTACTATTACCATACCTACTTGTACAAAGATAATATATATATAATATATAATAAATAATATTTTCAGTTCTCAAATTTCCCCTTGACATTGTGCTCAGTTGAGAATCAAAAGGTTATTTTAGTGTACATTTGCAGTTCTAATAATTATTGCACAGGAGGTTTCAATTATTTCTACCCCAAAAACATTTCATTTTTAAAAATAACCCGGCGCTGAGTTCCACAATATTTATATTTATAATGCGCTCCTTTTCCAATGCGCGTCCGTAGTAGTGATGGGCATAACCGATTAATTTCAATAACCAAATACTATTCAAGTGATTTCAATAACCGGATAATCATTAGTGTTGGTCACTTGAATGCTATGTATAACTTATAAGGCTATATTTAACAATTTTTGCTCAAATTCCGATTCATACAATTTTTTTTTAATTTCCATGGGAATATCAATCAATCAATTCATTTTTGGGAAAAATATGTACAGGATAAAATGATTCTTTATAAAATTGCACATAGTTTTTATTTCTTGACATAATAAATATAAATATAAATAAAATAATATTATAAATAATAGGTAAGTAAATGGATACTGATTACTACATCAATCGGTTCGAATTCACATACCTAAGGGTACGAACATGTCGAAGAATCTTAATAGTTAAATGAGTAGTTCACTACTACAGCCGCCGTCAATTTGTAAAACAAACCTGTACATTTAAATGGGATAGCGCATGCCAAAGATACTTGCAGCAGTTCATCCTAGTAGTTTACACGGGAATCACCGCGGTCATTGCACTTCACTGGCCATTCATAATTTTATACATTTGGTGTGAGGTACGCAGATCCGAAGCATCCTCGCATCTAGAAGTTCAGGCCACAATTTGAGTCCGTGCATCGAATTCATCAATTTGTAAAACAAACCTGTACATTTAAATGTGACTAGTGATGGGCGATATCGTGATTTTTCAATCACAACGTAAATCGTTACTGTGATTTTCTTATATCAGTGAATTTAAAACGTGATGTGATCACGACTTTCATAATACGACGTACGGGAGATATTGTTAATCGTTCCCTAAGCGCCGATAGACGGTGAATGGTGAATTAGCTACTTTGGTAATCCGTGCTGCCACAGATATGCATAATATGTATAATATATATATATATATATATATATATATATATATATATATATATATATATATATATATATATATATATATATATATACATATATATATATATATATATATATATATATATATATATACATAATATGATTTGTTTATCCAAATAACCTGATGTATGGATTGGTAATAAAGCAAAAGCACTAGGTTTTGAATGGAACTTGGTAATAGAGGATATTTTTGTAAAGTTGCCCTGCCAAAAATTCCACATAGAAACTTATGAAAAAAAAAGTGATGCGGTTTTATCGTTCCTATAAGTTATATTAGTATTATACAGACAGGATTTTGTCTGTTTTATTAAGTTTTAAATCGGTTATGAAACAGTAATTCCGAATGAGCTATTTGGAATTATCATGTTGCCCTTTCATGAGTATTTCTATGAAATATACATCAACAAATCTACAGTTTAGTGTCTGCAAATGCACTCTTGCCCTTATATCTGTAAACATATGGAATTACAGATACAACTTTAAAGAGATTCTAAACTTTTCTATAAGTAATATCATAATAGTTTCAGTCCGTCCTTTCTCCAGTATCTATTGTATGTAACACACCATTTATCAACATGTTTTTATTGTAAATTTCAACATTGTCTTTTTATTAGTATTAATGTGGATATACATGTCAACAAATGTACAGTTTCAATTGTATATTTTACAGATGTATTTTTATTGTAAACTTCCATTATGCTTTTTTATTAGTATTAATTTGGATATGCATGCCGACAAATGTATATTTCAAATAGAAATACCAATATAGTGGTAAACACACAATACTGCAAAGTCCTTATTTCCTCGGGTGTTCTTGTTCTAGCCTAGAAGCAATGAATGAGTTAACAGTGAGAGACTGCTTTACTTTTAATTTAACAAACGTCAGTTCCTTAGGTCACATTAGATTAGATATGAATTAGCGACACGTATAAGCTCCCTCTACTGGAGCCTGGAGTAAAGTTGCTGCTGAAATTTCTATCAGTTTATACCAGAATGGAGCAACAAAATGAGTCAAGCCGTATTCATTTGTAAATTCAAACATTTACTTATACCACATCAATGAGAATTTATGAGAGCAGTATCTAATGTAAAACGTGCGGCTTTCCGTGGTTAAATGGCAAGTGTTTCTATAAGAAATGAGCTGCATTAGGTTAGAACAGTTTTGATTTGCAATTTAAGATTACAAATTATAATGTTTGAATAGGGATTTATGAGATCAGTTTCTATGAGTATTAATGTTTTTTTTCAGTACCTAATATATTAAATGTGTTTTCATTTGTTTGAATGGGTAAAAAGAAAGGTCAGTTTTCAACTGCAATTACAAATACAAGTTTAATCACTTCGAATGGAGTTATATGCGATCAATTTCTAAAAGTATTTATGCTGTTTTCCGAATATAATTGTGATGAGGTTTAATCAGTAACAAATTGTTCACTACTTGTTATGATATGGTCGGAAATTCCAAGTACACATTTAGTATTCCTTCAAGAGGATTGATGAGAGCAGTTTCTACGAGTATCTATTTGTTGTTCCTCTAGTAAATTATATAAGTCTTTATCAGTACAGATTAGGATATAATTTAAATATGAAAATTATATCAGAATAAAGCAACCAAATATATTAAACAGTATCTATTTGTAAATCCAGACATTTACTTATACTATCTCAATGAGAATTTATGAGAACAGTATCTAATGTAAAACGTGCGGCTTTCCGTGGTTAAATGGCAAGTATTTCTATAAGAAACGAGCTGCATTAGGTTATAACAGTTTTGATTTGCAATTGAAGATTACAAATTATAATGTTTGAATAGGGATTTATGAGATCAGTTTCTACGAGTATTAATGTTTTTATTCAGTAATATATTAAATGTGTTTTCATTTGTTTGAATGGGTAAAAAGAAAGGTCAGTTTACAACTGCAATTACAAATACAAGTTTAATCACTTATATGCGATCAATTTCTAACAGTATTTATGCTGTTTTCCGAATATAATTGTGATGAGGTTTGATCAGTAACAAATTGTTCACTGCATGTTACGATATGGTCGGAAATTCCAGGTACATATTTAGTATTACTTCGAAAAGATTGATGATAGCAGTTTCTACGAGTACCTATGTATTTGTTGTGCCAATAGTAAATTATATAAGTCTTTATCAGTATACATTCGGATCTAATTTAAATATGAAAATTATATCAGAATAAATCAACCAAATATTTTAAACAGTATCTATTTGTAAATTCAGACATTTACTTATACTATCTCAATGAGAATTTATGAGGACAGTATCTAATGTAAAACGTGCGGCTTTCCGTGGTTAAATGGCAAGAGTTTCTATAAGAAACGAGCTGCATTAGGTTAGAACAGGTTTGATTTGCCATTGAAGATTACAGATTATAATGTTTGAATAGGGATTTATGAAATCAGTTTCTATGAGTATTAATGTTTTTTTTTCAGTAATATATTAAATGTGTTTTCATTTGTTTGAATAGGTAAAAAGGAAGGTCAGTTTTTAACTGCAATTACAAATACAAGTTTAATCACTTCGAATGGGGTTATATGCGATCAATTTCTAACAGTATTTATGCTGTTTTCCGAATATAATTGTGATGAGGTTTGATCAGTAACAAATTGTTCACTACATGTTACGATATGGTCGGAAATTCTAGGTACATATTTAGTATTCCTTCAAGAGGATTGATGAGAGCAGTTTCTACGAGTATTTATTTGTTGTTCCTACAGTAAATTATATAAGTCTTTATCAGTATGCATTCGGATCTAATTTAAATACAAAAATTATATCAGAATGAAACCCCAAATATTTTAAAAACTGTTCACCTGTAAATCCAAACATTTAAAGATAATATTTTAATAAGAACAGTATCTAATGTAACGTGTGCGGTTTTCCGTGGCTAAATTTTAAAATTATTTGCAATAAATAAGCTTTAACGGATTCGAAGAGTTTTCATTTGCATTTCCAAATGAATAGTTTTAATTGTTAAATAGGGATCTATGAGGTCAGTGCAATGTTTTTTTTTAAAGCTTATTTGTTAAAAATACTTTTAAAATTTAGCCACGGAAAGCCGCACGCCTAACATTAGATACTGTTCTGATTGGTTCTCATTAAAATATATCTTTAAATGTTTGGATTTACAAGTGGATACTGTTTAAAATAGGTTGTTTCATTCTGATATAATTTTTGTATTTAAAGTAGATCCGAATGCATACTGATAAAGACTTATATAATTTACTATTGGAACAACAGATACATACTCGTAGAAACTGCTCTCATCAATCCTCTTGAAGGAATACTAAATATGTACCTGGAATTTCCGACCATATCGTAACATGTAGGGAACAATTTGTTACTGATCAAACCTCATCACAATTATATTCGGAAAACAGCATAAATACTGTTAGAAATTGATCGCATATAACCCCATTCGAAGTGATTAAACTTGTATTTGTAATTGCAGTTGAAAACTGACCTTTCTTTTTACCCATTCAAACAAATGAAAACACATTTAATATATTACTGAAAAAAAAAAACATTAATACTCATAGAAACTGATCTCTTAAATCCCTATTCAAACATTATAGTTTGTAATCTTCAATTGCAAATCAAAACTGTTCTAACCTAATACTTATAGAAACACTTGCCATTTAACCACGGAAAGCCGCACGTTTTACATTAAATACTGTTGTCATAAATTCTAATTGAGATAGTATAAGTAAATGTCTGGATTTACAAATAGATACTGTTTAAAATATCTGGTTGCTTTATTCTGATATAATTTTTATAATTAAATTAGGTCCGAATCTGTACTGATAAAGACTTATATAATTTACTAGAGGAACAACAAATACATACTCGTAGAAACTGCTATCATCAATCCTTTCGAAGGAATACTAAATATGTACCTGGAATTTCCGACCATATCGTAACATGTAGTGAACAGTTTGTTACTGATCAAACCTCATCACAATTATATTTGGAAAACAGCATAAATACTGTTAGAAATTGATCGCATATAACCCCATTCGAAGTGATTAAACTTGTATTTGTAATTGCAGTTGAAAACTGACCTTTCTTTTTACCCATTCAAACAAATGAAAACACATTTGATATATTACTGAAAAAAAAACATTAATACTCATAGAAACTGATCTCATAAATCCCTATTCAAACATTATATTTTGTAATCTGCAATTGCAAATCAAAACTGTTCTAACCTAATGCAGCTCGTTTCTTATAGAGACACTTGCCAGTTTACCACGGAAAGCGTTTTACATTAGATACTGTTCTCATAAATTCTCATTGAGATAGTATAAGTAAATATCTGGATTTACAAATAGATACTGTTTAAAATATTTAGTTGCTTTATTCTGATATAATTTGCATATTTAAATTAGATCCGAATCTGTACTGATAAAGACTTATATAATTTACTAGACGAACAACAAATAGATACTCGTAGAAACTGCTCTCCTCAATCCTCTTGAAGGAATACTAAATGTGTACTGGGAATTTCCGACCATATCATAACAAGTAGTGAACAATTAGTTACTGATTAAACCTCATCACAATTATATTCGGAAAACAGCATAAATACTTTTAGAAATTAATCGCATATAACCCCATTCGAAGTGATTAAACTTGTATTTGTAATTGCAGTTGTAAACTGACCTTTCTTTTTACCCATTCAAACAAATGAAAACACATTTAATATATTACTGAAAAAAAAACATTAATACTCATAGAAACTGATCTCATAAATCCCTATTCAAACATTGTAATTTGTAATCTTCAATTGCAAATCAAAACTGTTCTAACCTAATGCAGCTCGTTTCTTAAAGAAACACTTGTCTTTTAATCATGGAAAGCCGCATGAATTACATTACATACTATGCTCATAAATTCTCATTGATGTGGTATAAGTAAATGTTTGGATTTACAAATGGATATGGCTTGGCTCGTTTTGCTGGTCATTTCTGATATAAACTGATAACTATTTCAACAGCAACTTTATTTCTAACTCTTATAGAAACTTATTGACCATATAGGTTCTCATAGATACTTATTAATTTTGGATAATTTTCAATACGGATTGATGAGATTTTTTTGACAGGGCCCTGTCAAAAAATTCTTATAAAAACTTATAAAAAAAATGTATAAGTTTTTATAATTTTTTATGTGTGTATTTGAAATGTGTTTTAATTGTAAATTCTCATATGGTATCTACCAGTATTGATGAGTTTTAATAGTATATGTAATTGAAAGTTTTTATAGGTTTTTCTAGTGTTTTGAAAGTAAATTCCCATATGATATCTATTAGTATTGATGAGTTTTTATAGTACATGTAATTAAAAGTTTCTATAGGCTTTTATAGGTTTCTATAGTGTTCTGAATGTAAATTTCCCATAGAAATTCTATTAGTATTGAGAGGTTTTTTACAGATTTTGGTTGTGTATTTTAATGCCAAATCCCATAAAATTACATAGGTAAGTAAATATTATTTACTTACTATTAATATTTCTAATATCAATAATAATAGTGGTAAACACTAAATACCTCCGATTAAAGAACTTATATCTAGATACATAATGGCATTACTTTGTGTGATCCCGAAAGATTCACAATCTGAGGCACTTCTTCCCATAAGTTCTTGATTGGCTAGTCGATCTGTTCGCGACCGATTCGGGCACCGTCGCTTCAGTTTGATTATCATAATCTAAGTTTGACACTTTTGACAGTATATCCGCCATTAATGTTAATAAGCGTTTTTCGTGTTTTTCGATCAAAATGTGGTGAAGAAGTCTTTTTATTTTAAGTGGTGATTTGCTCAATACCTAAATAATATTCTCTATTAATATTTACACAGTTTAGTGACAATATATTTAGTGCAAATAAATAGTGAAGTGATGTGCGGTTTGCAGAAAGCAGTTTAGAAAAGAAGAAAATGGATCGTTCCATAGTCGTAACATGATGAAGTTCAGTTTACAGTTATAAAGTAAATAGCAATTAAATTTTAATATCCTTTCAATACATATTTATCTTACTGTTTTATCTTACTGTAATATCGTATGCCTACATCACGTTATATAAAGAGCCTGTAATGCAGGAATAGCAATAATTCATTTTAATGAAAATATTTACCATTCTACACATTTTCTACACACACAACGCCACTGTTGCCTATGGGATGTAATGTTCATCTATTCTTTTTAATGGACATATACTGTGACTATGTTAGGAGCAAACAAGGTATATAGTGAAAAGATAGCCTGTTATGTATCTAGATATAAGTTCTTTAATTGGAGCTAAATACTGCAAAAGTCCTTGTTTCCTCTAGCGTTCTAGCATAAATGCAGTTAATAAGTTAGCAGTAAAAGAGACTGCTTTACTTTGAATTTAACAAGCCCACACTAGTTTCTTAGGTCACATTAGATTAGATATGAATTAGCGACATGTATAACAGCTCCCTCTACTGGAGGCTGGAGTATGTAACACTAAACTTTTATAAGTTTTAATTATGTGTCTATGTCTTTTAAATGTACATTCCTCGTATGAAACCTGTTAGTATACGTAAGTTTTTATAGTATTTGAAATACAGAGTTTTTTATAAGTTCTAAATGTAGTCTGATGTGCGGCTATTTGAAATGTGTTTTTAATGTAAATTCCTTGCCTGTGGTCTATCAGCATTTGCATATATTAATAGAAAATGCGAAGTTTTTATAATATTTGCAGCGTACAATGGGTTTTTAATGTAAATTACTTATATGGAGTCTATCAGTAGTTATATGTATTAGTATATTTAAGTTTTTATAGTATTTGAAATACAAAGTTTTTTTATAAGTTCTGAATGTGGCTTGATGTGGCTATTTGAGATGTGTTTTTAATGTAAATTCCTTGCCTGAGGTCTATCATCATTTGCATACATTAATAGGAAATACGAAGTTTTTATAAGATTTCCTGCCTACAATGGGTTTTTAATGTAAATTCCCTATATGGAGTCTATCAGTAGTTATACGTCTTCACAGTAATTGAAATATGAAGTGTTATAGATATTTTATATGTATTTGAAAAGTATTTTTAATGAAAATAATTCTCCATACGAGGCCTATCAGTATTTGTTAGTTCTTATACGATGTTTGAAATACGACGATTTTATAGGTTCAGATGTGTCTAAGTTTTTGAAGTAATTGAAATGTGTTTTGAATGTAAACCCTGCCAAAAATTCCACATAGAAACTTATAAAAAAAAAGTGATGCGGTTTTATCGTTCCTATAAGTTATATTAGTATTATACAGACAGGATTTTATCTGTTTTATTAAGTTTTAAATCGGTTATGAAACAGTAATTCCGAATGAGCTATTTGGAATTATCATGTTGCCCTTTCATGAGTACTTATATGAAATATACATCAACAAATCTACAGTTTAGTGTCTGCAAATGCATCCTTGCCCTTATATCTGTAAACATATGGAATTACAGATACAACTTTAAAGAGATTCTAAACTTTTCTATAAGTAATATCATAAGAGTTCCAGTCCGTCCTTTCTCCAGTATCTATCGTATGTAACACACCATTTATCAACATGTTTTTATTGTAAATTTCAACATTGTCTTTTTATTAGTATTAATGTGGATATACATGTCAACAAATGTACAGTTTCAATTGTATATTTTATAGATGTATTTTTATTGTAAACTTCCATTTTGCTTTTTTATTAGCACTAATTTGGATATGCATTCCGACAAATGTGCAGTTTAAATTGCATATTTCAAATAGAAATACTAATATTGTGGTAAACACAAAATACTGCAAAATCCTTATTTCCTCGGGTGTTCTTGTTCTAGCCTAGAAGCAATTAATGAGTTAGCAGTGAAAGAGACTGCTTTACTTTTAATTTAACAAACACACGTCAGTTCCTTAGGTCACATTAGATTAGATATGAATTAGCGACACGTATACAGCTCCCTCTACTGGAGCCTGGAGTAAAGTTGCTACTGAAATTTCTATCAGTTTCTACCAGAATGGAGCAGCAAACATTTACTTATACCACATCAATGAGAATTTTTGAGAACAGTATCTAAGGTAAAACGTGCGGCTTTCCGTGGTTAAATGGCAAGTGTTTCTATAAGAAACGAGCTGCATTAGGTTAGGACAGTTTTGACTTGCACTTGAAAATTACTAATTATAATGTTTGAATAGGGATTTATGGGATCAGTTTTATGAGTATTAATGTTTTTATCAGTAATATATTAAATGTGTTTTCATATGTTTGAATGGGTAAAAAGAAAGGTCAGTTTTCAACTGAAATTACAAATACAAATTTAATCACTTCGAATGGGGTTATATGCGATCAATTTCTAACAGTATTTATGCTGTTTTCCGAATATAATTGTGATGAGGTTAGATCAGTAACAAATTGTTCACTACATGTTACGATATGGTCGGAAATTCCAGGTACATATTTAGTATTACTTCGAAAGGATTGATGATAGCAGTTTCTACGAGTATGTATTTGTTGTGCCAATAGTAAATTATATAAGTCTTTATCAGTATGCATTCGGATCTAATTTAAATATGAAAATTATATCAGAATAAAGCAACCAAATGTTTTAAACAGTATCTATTTGTAAATCCAGACATTTACTTATACTATCCCAATGAGAATTTATGAGGACAGTATCTAATGTAAAACGTGCGGCTTTCCGTGGTTAAATGGCATGAGTTTCTATAAGAAACGAGCTGCATTAGGTTAGAACAGTTTTGATTTGCAATTGAAGATTACAAATTATAATGTTTGAATAGGGATTTATGAGATCAGTTTCTATGAGTATTAATGTCTTTTTTCAGTAATATATTAAATGTGTTTTCATTTGTTTGAATGGGTAAAGAGAAAGGTCAGTTTTCACCTGCAATTACAAATACAAGTTTAACCACTTCGAATGGGATTATATGCGATCAATTTCTAACAGAATTTATGCTGTTTTCCGAATATAATTGTGATGAGGTTTGATCAGTAACAAATTGTTCACTACATGTTACGTGTGGAAATTCCAGGTACATATTTAGTAATACTTCGAAAGGATTGATGATAGCAGTTTCTACGAGTATGTATTTGTTGTGCCAATAGTAAATTATATAAGTCTCTATCAGTATGCATTCGGATCTAATTTAAATATGAAAATTATATCAGAATAAAGCAACTAAATATTTTAAACAGTATCTATTTGTAAATCCAGACATTTACTTATACTATCTCAATGAGAATTTATGAGGACAGTATCTAATGTAAAACGTGCGGCTTTCCGTGGTTAAATGGCAAGAGTTTCTATAAGAAACGAGCTGCATTAGGTTAGAACAGTTTTGATTTGCAATTGAAGATTACAAATTATAATGTTTGAATAGGGATTTATGAGATCAGTTTCTATGAGTAATGTTTTTTTTTTCAGTAATAAGTATATTAAATGTGTTTTCATTTGTTTGAATGGGTAAAAAGAAAGGTCAGTTTTCAACTGCAGTTACAAATACAAGTTTAATCACTTCGAATGGGGTTATATGCGATCAGTTTCTAACAGTATTTATGCTGTTTTCCGAATATAATTGTGATGAGGTTTGATCAGTAATAAATTGTTCACCACATGTTACGATATGGTCGGAAATTCCAGGTACATATTTAGTATTCCTTCGAAAGGATTGATGATAGCAGTTTCTATGAGTATGCATTTGTTGTAATAGAAAATTTGTCTTTATCAGTATGCATTCGGATCTACTTTAAATACAAAAATTATATCAGAGTGACACAACCAAATATTTTAAACAGTATCCACTTGTAAATCCAAACATTTCAAGATATATTTTAATGAGAACCAATCAGAACAGTATCTAATGTAACGCGTGCGGCTTTCCGTGGCTAAATTTTAAAAGTATTTTTAATAAATAGCTTTAACGGATTTGAACAGTTTTAATTTGCAATTCCAGATGAATAGTTTTAATTGTTAAATAGGGATCTATGAGATCAGTGTCTTTGTGTAATGTTTTTTTTTCCAATAAAAACACATTTTATTGAAAAAAAAAAACATTACACTGACCCCATAGATCCCTAACAATTAAAACTATTCATCTGGAAATGCAAATGAAAACTGTTCGAATCCGTTAAAGCTTATTTATTGCAAATAATTTTAAAATTTAGCCGCGGAAAACCGCACACGTTACATTAGATACTGTTCTGATGGATTCTCATTATAATATTATCTTTAAATGTTTGGATTTACAGGTGGACACTGTTTAAAATATTTGGGGTTCCATTCTGATATGATTTTTGTATTTAAATTAGATCCGAATGCATACTGATAAAGACTTATGTAATTTACTGTAGGAACAACAAATAAATACTCGTAGAAACTGCTCTCATCAATCCTCTTGAAGGAATACTAAATATGTACCTGAAATTTCCGACCATATCGTAACATGTAGTGAGCAATTTGCTACGGATCAAACCTCATCACAATTATATTTGAAAAACAGCATAAATACTGGTAGAAATTGATCGCATATAACCCCATTCGAAGTGATTAAACTTGTATTTGTAATTGCAGTTGAAAACTGACCTTCCTTTTTACCCATTCAAACAAATGAAAACACATTTAATATATTACTGAAAAAAAACATTAATACTCATAGAAACTGATCTCATAAATCCCTATTTAAACATTATAGTTTGTAATCTTCAATTGCAAATCAAAACTGTTCTGACCTAATGCAGCTCGTCTCTTATAGAAACACTTGCCATTTAACCACGAAAAGCCGCACGTTTTACATTAGATACTGTTCTCATAAATTCTCATTGAGATAGTATAAGTAAATGTCTGGATTTACAAATAGATACTGTTTAAAATATTTGGTTGCTTTATTCTGATATAATTTTCATATTTAAATTAGATCCGAATCTTTACTGATAAAGACTTATATAATTTACTAGAGGAACAACAAATAGATACTCGTAGAAACTGCTCTCATCAATCCTCTTGAAGGAATACCAAATGTGTACTTGGAATTTTCGACCATATCATAACATGTATAGTGAACAATTTGTTACTGATTAAACCTCATCACAATTATATCCGGAAAATAGAATAAATACTTTTAGAAATTGATCGCATATAACCCCATTCGAAGTGATTAAAGTTGTATTTGTAATTGCAGTTGAAAACTGACCTTTCTTTTTACCCATTCAAACAAATGAAAACACATTTAATATACTACTGAAAAAAAAACATTAATACTCATAGAAACTGATCTCATAAATCCCTATTAAAACATTATAATTTTGAATCTTCAATTGCAAATCAAAACTGTTCTAACCTAATGCAGCTCGTTTCTTAAAGAAACACTTGTCTTTTAATCATGGAAAGCCGCACGAATTACATTAGATACTGTGCTCATAAATTCTCATTGATGTGGTATAAGTAAATGTTTGGATTAACAAATGGATATGGCTTGACTCATTTTGCTGGTCAATGCGGATATAAACTGATAACAATTTCAACAGCAACTTTACCTAACTCTTATAGAAACTTATTGACCATATAGGTTCTCACAGATACTTATTAATTTTGGATAATTTTCAATACGGATTGATGAGATTTTTTTGACAGGGAATTCCTTGCCTGAAGTCTATCAACACTTGCACGTTTTAATAATAAACACGAAGTTCTTATAAAATTCTATGAGGATATGCAATGGGGTTTTAAAGTAAATTCCCTGAATGAGGTCTATCAGTATATTTATAAGTATTCATGGTAATTAAATTGCGAAGTTTTATAGGTTTTTATTTGGGAAAGATATTAATGTAAATTCTCAGTACGAAGCGTATAAGTATTTATATAAGTTTTTATGGCGTTTGAAACACGAAAATTTTATAGATTCTGTGAGTTTTTAATGTATATTCCTCGCTTCAGGTCTATAGTAAGACATTTATGCTTTTATGGGAATAAGAGGGTTTTCTTAAATACAATGTGTATATACTTACAATGGATTTTAATGTAAATTATATGAAATCTATTGTATTAGTAAGTTTAGTTTAGTAAGTATTGTAACTTTTTTAGGTTGACTACTATTGAAATCACATGAAAACTTTTCAAATTAATAGTTGTATGTAAATAATACTTTTCAATGGGTGCACTGAGAAATCCTTATAGAATTCTTATACCGTGCGTGTAATTTCCCATTAGGCATGTAGATTCACGTAGCGCGATAGATATGACAACACCGGCAGCCGTAAATTCGTCCGTCGCGTGGAGTATCCCAGCTCTGTTATTTCATTTCAGCCAGCTGGCACATGCGATGTTGTAATTCTTACTCCCCATGCCTAGCCCGCGACTACACACACGGTATAAAACTAAACTAATAATAACCCTTCAAATCTTATAAAAACCATATACTAATTATTTCTTATTAAATGTTATAAAGTTCATCCATGGTTTCCTGATGAAACATTATCAGTTTTACCAATATTGGAACCCCATGAACACTTATCAAATTAATCGTTGTAAATCATTATTAATACTTTATAATAGATGTCCCTATAAATCCTTATTAAATTCTTATATAAACTAAACTGATATGGACCCATGAAGTATTATAAAAATAAGTACAAATATATCCTTATAAAAATGTATAAAATGACTACTAGGAACTCCTTAGTATATCTTTTCTATCTCATTACTCTTCATATCCCAAAAAAAGTCACAAAATTATTCGATGTAATTCCTTATTAATACTTTTTAATATGTATCCTTAAATATTACAGAACTCGTATTTGATTTTACTGATGCAACCTTTTCAGTGTCAACACTATTCAGATCCCATGAGAACTTATCAAATTAAAAGCTGTAATGCCATATAAAAACTATTTTTAGTATGAACACTTATGGAAACATACCAATAACATCATAGGTATTCCAACTCAATTAAGACTCCTTTAGATACTTATTCATCCCAATATAATTTCTATATTGCAAAATTAATATACAGTATAAAACCTTATAAACCAGATAGGCTCCTATGATTACCCATAATTATCTATAAGTTTGAAATAGGGTTTTTTGACAGGGTATATAGGCCGTTAGGTATACATGAACGTTCGTTCCACAATTTTGTGGCAAAGTAATTCAACAATTGCTTTTGATTACTGATGATGACATGAACGATTTTCATTGTCTTGTACTGATTAATAACCCACTAAACAATGCATTATTACTTTAATAGAACCTCAATATTACAAAGTTACATGTAATGTTATGTAAAACAGATCATGAACAGTGTCGTAATGTTACTACAAAGTAATTTGTCATACAGTGGCGGCTGGTGAAATTTCAATATTTTTTTTCTCGTCTGTGGCGCATGGGACCCATACGAAACTTGGGAAATAACATCTAGAGAAGCACTTCTCTAATGACCCCTAAAAAATTTTGAAAAAGCAGTTTGCGAAAAAATTTTTGAAAATTCGCTAGCCTCCCCTGGGTCTAGGTACCCCTGTTTACTTTTATTTTTTTTTGTCATATGCATTTGACTTTTCATAAAAATGCATCGACAGATTTTGGAGTTTGTGAAAATATTTTCATTACTAACTGAGATACAACGAATTGAAATATTGTAATTTGTTAAATTGTAAATTACAAAATTTCAATTCATTGTATTTCAGTTAGTAATGAAAATATTTTCACAAACTCTAAAATCTGTCGATGCATTTTTATGAAAAGTCAAATGCATATGACAAAAAAAAATAAAAGTAAACAGGGGTCCCTAGACCCAGGGGAGGCTAGCAAATTTTCAAAAATTTTTTCGCAAACTGCTTTTTCAAAATTTTTTAGGGGTCATTAGAGAAGTGCTTCTCTAGATGTAATTTCCCAAATTTCGTATGGGTCCCATGCGCCACAGACGAGAAAAAAATTATTGAAATTTCACCAGCCGCCGCTGTTGTCATACTATCAAATGTTACTCTGTTACATTGTTAAAAAGGTAACATTGTGAAAATATTACTTAATGTTCATAACATATTGACGTAATAATTTATCAACTTGTCATATTACATACTTATTTAACGTGTTACATTACATACTTATTTATATCTCACCATGAATATCATTGCTGCAATGTATGCTTAATATTCGAATCATGCGCGGATCTAGAAATTTCAATAATTTTTTTCTCGTCTGTGGCGCATGGGACCCATACGAAATATGGGAAATAACATCTCGAGAAGCACTTCTCTAACGACCCCTAAAAATTTTTTTCAAAATTCGGTTACCCCCCAAGTCTAGGCACTCCTGTTTAAAATTATTTTTTTTTGTTATATGCATTTTACTTTTCATAAAAATACAATTAAAGAAGCGGCTATAATACTATTGAATGAAGATAAATGCGTGTCGAATTGTTCCGTAGATGTTTGCACAACCTGGCTGCCGATGTTAAAAGAAGAACTTAACAAACTCATTTTTATGAAAAGTAAAATGCGTCTTGGAGTCCCTAGACCCGGGGGGAAGGGGGGTTAACCGAATTTTGAAAAAATTTTCGCAAACTGCTTTTTCAAAATTTTTTAGGGGTCGTTACAGAAGTGCTTCTCGAGATGTTATTTCCCATATTTCGTATGGGTCCCATGCGCCACAGACGAGAAAAAAATTATTGAAATTTCTAGACCCGCACTTGATTCGAATACTAGTAAGACAATGTAGTATCAAGATAAATGTAAATATTAAGGCAACATTAATTTAGTTCTGAATTAATATTGACCCAAAGTAACAACCTTGGTTGAATACTATAGTTGTCCAAGTGCCAGTTAGTATTAGAGGATTACGGACAGAAATATTGTGTCAAATTATGTGTTTGTACTCATAGAAAATTGTAAGATGTACTGTACAAATGAGTGGGGGACACATTATTCGACAGGCTGTCCATAATCCTTCAGCACTAACTTGCATCAGTTGAGGCATCTATAGTATTTATTAAATAATCACCTAAACCTAAAATAAAAAGAAAACATTTAATCAAAAATATACATAAAAATATAAAATGTATAAAAATAAATAAAAATAAAAATGCAAATTCTCAACAAGTGTTATAAAAAAAAATCCATATTATTCCTTGCCTCTCTCGCTGTTTCCTTTGTTTGGCGAAACGCAGCCATTCAGCTACCACATCTTCGAATTGTTTTGCTGTGGTGGCTGAGAAGGTAATTTTGACAGCCTGTTAAAAAATGGAATATATTAATATCTGATCGAGAATACAGTATAGAAGTATCGTAGTTACTGACATAACATAGTTAATCATTATCTTTATTATGGTACAAAAACACGAGACCATAGGTCGAGTGTCTTTCAGTTATCGAGTTATATTATCAAAATGGCAACCAAGCTTAAGTGCAAATAAAAATGTATGCTATTCAAAATAGAAACCTCGAATGGTGTTTGGTAATTTGTTAGTTTTTATATCCATTAGCAGAGAAAAACATTGGCTGACGTGTACGTTGCTGATTTTCAGAAATATTTATTCTCAATTTACTCCAAAAAATGTCAAAGTAAGACAATCAGTCGGGAATTTTGCCCTGCAAAAAGTGAAGTAGTAATGATTTTGATGTATGTTGTTTAAGTCAAGGCCATGATAAAAAACACAAGTTTTCAAACTTTAAGGTGGGGGGAAAATTTTGAAGACAAAGTTGAAGAGGACAAAATTTCCTACATTTTTTGTATATACATTTTTATTGTAAGTCTAATTTTTAAAGAGATACAGCGTTAGACAAATGAATTTAAGAAGAAAAATTGTTTTTATTATATAATGCATGTTTATAACAACATATTTTATAATATTTGTATTATTATAATAAAGATATATTATAATAATACTTGTATTGAAACTAAAAAAAAAAATATTAAATTGACGGGATAGTATTACAGTGGCTTACATCATTCCTCGAAAATAGGAAACAAGAGTTATTAATTTTAATGATAGGTATTCAGAAAAATTGGTAAAGAGTCCGTACTTGCTTTTATACTCTCTTTGTAATTTTTAGATAAGAATCCAACATTTTTTAAAGAAACTTCAAATTATAAAATTTTATGTCCCGACTATTGGCTACAAAATTTTAAATCCCTTACAAAATCCTTACACACATTTAATCCTTACACAATTGCTTAGAGACATTCAATATATCAAAAATGTAAGTAATTATTATCAAATCAAAAACACTGCCCTCGAAGCCTGTACGTATTAAAGGTAGGACCGTTCGCGCAACAATGAAGTTTGAGCATTTTTTGAAAAAAAAAAAAATCGTTAAACTTCATTTTCCCACCGCTGTATCTCGTTACCTATTAGACTTACAATAAAAATGTATATACAAAAAATGTATGCAATTTTGTCCTCTTCAACTTTGTCTTGAACATTCTTCTCGTAGGATCGAGCATTGCTAAATTATTTCGAAAAAACATATTTTTTTTTCACTTCTTAATTAATAATAAGAAACGTCAGCCAATGAGAAATCAGCATTGTAAATTTCAGCCACTGTTTTTTTATGTGCTTTACAAACAAAGCTTCCTGCAAAGTGGTTGAAACAATAAAATAATATAGAAGCGTTTTTTTTCGCATTTTTGAAAATTCATCTCCTTTAAATGCAGCAGTACATAGGTGACTGAAGTTTGTTTTATTGTTTCTTACCGCTTTGCGAAACTTTTGATATATGGTACAGCGACAATAAAATCACTTAATTTTTAGTATATCATAAATTAATTAAAAAAATTAAATTACAAAAAAAACGCAGACACAGATTTCAGCCAACTGCATTTATATCAATGTCATATTGACAGGCAACGTTTAAAACAACTGCCTCATACAATAAAATCATATAGGAGCGTTTGGTTTTTTTGCACTTTTAAATAACTTAATTAAAAAATCAGCAACGCCGTAATGACTGAAATGGTTTTTCCGGCTTGTTATTATGAGATCTTTATACTTTTCGACTTCAGTCACACGATAAAATCATATAAAAAATTCTGCCACCAGCTCCCTAGCTATTACGTTGGTCGAGCAGCCAACTTAAAACAGGGACAATTGATTTACTTATCGGTGGCCTAATATCAAATTTTTATTTTTTTTATCCCCGTGATTAGGACCACATATGCAACTCCGATGAGTAAAGCAATAAATAACTGACCTAAAATAAGCAGGTTGAAACAAGAATAATATTTTAATGTTATATGTTTATCAATAAAATGCAATTAGTGTGCTTCGACAAATAACACAGGTGTAAAAATACCGCAAATTTAAGGTACTTAACTAAATAAAATTTAAAGTTTATTTTTATTTTGTTGCTAAAAGTTTCCACGAATTTCTACATTACTGTAATTATCTACTTACCTTATTCTCGTTTTTATCACCCATTTCTGAAAATAAGGGCACTAAGGCGCAACACACTTACTCACAAGATATCGAAGATTTTAAGGTTATGTTCATACTATTTTAGGCGAGAATAGGCGAGTTTTCATAGAAGTTCATGGTAGTTACATAGAATAAACGTTGCAAATAATGTTAATGTATGATCAAATGCATATTATTCATAATGTATGAGATTCATTCGTAACACATTTACAGTTATATATGTGAAATATTTTCGTGTAATATTACAAGTTACATTCTTGTAATATAATATGCTTATTTTAATGGCAATATTAAAGATACATTCATTATAATATGTGACATACATTTGTTAAATATAATTTTTTATATTACGGAAATATTTTCGAGCTAATATTAACTAAATGTTTCTTCAATATTTTGCAATTTAACATTTCTCAGCTATACCAAAGTTAGGTTATTTTAATATAAATATAAATATAAATATCATATTGCAAGAAAACATTAAATATGTTACTTCTGTTTAATATTGCGTAATATTACGGATATATATTTTGTTTAGTGGGAAAGTATCTCTTTCCTTGTTTCCTTTTGTTCTTCGGGTTCTTTCGTTATTTTTAAAACTATATTGATTGTCGTATCTATCGCCTACACACATAGTGGGTCGTGCTATGTTAAAAAAGACATCCCGTGTGCAGGTTAATGATTAAGTGTAAAGAGGGTTATCAGTGTGTTCAGGGGGACATATGGAATACGAAAATCATTGATGGACACCTACGGGTCGTGTTTGTCGATTTCTTGATGAGGGAGCCCAGACAGCACAAGGTTATCCTACGAACTTCCTAGGGATATAAAAGCAGGACATAGCAATATCCTGAGGATATCCTAAAAGACTCCCACAGACGTCCCTGGGATCCAGAATGTGCACTATTTTCCATATCCTCAGGATATCCCACAAAGGTATTTTTGGGTATCGTCAGGATCAACCTGGGACCCTTAGAGGATGTGTTTTATGCCATCCTTAAGATATCATTGTATGCTTTCATAGGGCCGTAGTTTACCTAAATAGCCATACTGCAAGTTGCTTTCAAACAATGTTAGCAACTTGTTACGCTATGCCATTCATTGCTTAAAAAACTGTTTGCATTTCATGCCAAAATAATATTTTTACTACTTGAAAGCATTATGTTAGTATTGTTTACTTGAAACTATACCGAACATTTAATTTAATAGTAGCAAAAATATTATTTTGGCATAAAATGCTTACAGTTTTGCTATTCTTTGGAGCACACGATAGGGTACAAGCTGCCGATTTTCGATCAGTCTTTGTTATTTAGATTTACTGAACAGTGATTTCTCGGTTATCGTCTTGCAGCGTTTATATCGGAACAGTGATTTCTTGGGTATTGTCTTGCACCGTTTACATTTTAACAGTGATTTCTTGGGTATCGTCTTGCACCATTTATATCGAAGTTCTGAAAAGTCACCCCTACATCACCCCAATTTTATGATAATAAATGTGGTTTTGAAGATACGAGCATATTAAAATTTACATCTTAAACTACTCTATTGACAAATTTCGAAAAAATAGACATTGTCCCCGTGATTTTTCCAGTAGAGCCCCATTTCTTTAAGTTATGATCTAAATATGTTGGCATTCAGAAAGGCAGCCTTTCCAAACTATGATAAGTATGGTACAAAACAGCAATACTTAAGAAATCAATCACCTCTTACATATTAAAATATATTAATTTTTCCATATCTAATTGATCAATTATAGATTAATTAGATAAATATCTTGTTTTATGGATAGTTGATATAAAAATGATGATGATGTCCTGGAAATAATGATCCCAACAGTACTTGTCTTCCCATATACTTATGTTCCATTTTGTATCCTTATTTGTAAACGACTTCATAAAAAAAACAAAAGCAAAAGACGCAACTTAATTATTAATAAAGTCAGTAAGTAACCAACAAATTCAGTTCCTGCTATAGCTAAATAGCTATAAATAACAAATAGACACGTTATCAATATTTTTATTTTAATATAAACGAAACAAAATAAAACAAAAATATATATCAATATATATTACCTTTCCGTTTCACAAAGATATGCTAGACACGAGTGACCCATTATGAAAGCGGGGCATCTCTCTAGAATTTTTATTTGTTGACCGATTGAAACTATTTTTTTCTAAATGACAGAGCCTCAAAATAACTCTACTATGGTGTTAAGTTTAAGAATGAAATTTAAAATTTCAAAGCTTACTTCGAATTTTTTTCAAAGTCAAAAATACAAGAAAAGCATTAGCAATTTTTCTTATCTCTACATTTTTAGGATACTCTCAAATGGGTGTGACCGAAATTTAACAAAAAAATATCAGTTTATTACAGAAATATAGCTTAATTAAATTTTATATTGTAGAATTTTTAATCAGTATGGTGTCGTATCTAAACACGTTCTGAAGAATGATAATTTACACAAAGATAGATATTCCGTTCGCTACAAAAAATGACCAGTCTGGACTTTTTGCTTGCTCTTTGTCAGTATAGGTGCAGTGGAGGGGGGTGAACATAGCTTACTATGTCCGGGCGGTGGAAGCAGTCATGTTACCTGGTAAATTCTAATTGAAATTCCACATCGATGTTTTGTTGAGACTTAACTCTTGCAATATGATATATGTTACCAGTCGTCGTCAAATACCCTTGCCAGCATTTCCTATTATCAGGTTCGGCCCTAGACCCAACTGTTAGCCATTTTACCACGATTTCCAGGAGTTGGGCTTAGGGCCGAACCTGATGACAGAAAACGTTGGCAAATTGATTTTTAGATTGTTTTCAACGCCTGGTAACATATATCCCATTGCAAGAAAAGTCTCAACGAAGCATCGACATGGTATTTCAATTATAATTTACCACTTCACATGCATGATCGCTTCCACCGCCCGGACATAGTGAGCCTTGTTCACCAGAAAAAAATTATATCCATAGGCTTTTCAAAACCATGATATATTCCTGCAACAGCAACTAAATTTTCAGATGGAAATAAAGAAGATGAGATATAGGGACTAGATGTGTATGAAAATGTTTCAGACTGTTTTTGGCTAAATAAGTATTTTTTTCTGCTACTTTTGGGGATCAGAACAACTTTTTGGTAGCTTCAATCAATTCACTTTTGTTAAAGGGGTGAAGATCCGGTTTAATATTGTTCTTTCACCGGTCGCCACTGTTTACAATTGTATTATAGAGTCCCTGATCCTTTCACTAGGCTCTTAATTCTCGTAACACATACTATTTATGATTAGAGAATATTATTTAGGTATTATGTAAATCACAACTTACACACTTTTTTAATTTATTATGAAAATACCTACTTTCTGTATATTGTTGCCCTAATCTGGTCACGCTAAATAATATTCTCTAATCATAATGAAAGCAAATAAATAAAAAATAATTAATTGTAAAAACATACTATTTATATTTTCGACTGATCTAGGAAAAATGTAAAAAACATATGAAGTCTCCAAAAATATGTACATTACAAAATCATGAGCTAAATGAACAGTCAAATAAAAAAAAACTTACACAAACATATATTTCATAAAACTGAAAAAAAACTACTTTTGATAATCGCTGCTAGTGTTTTCATTAAAATATCTTATCTTCTTTATAATCTACGATATCTAACACTTTTCTACAATTTGTGAGACTACAAACGATTTCCCTATTTATTAGCCTATTAATAATATTATCGGTGTAGGTATCACAAGGGGACACTGTCTCTTTTACCGAGTTATTTATTTCATGTGTTGACATGAAATCGACTCCTCTGCCTGAGGGTTTATTCCACATCATTTTTTCTGAAGTACAGGAAATGTATTCCTGTGTTTTTCCTGGATCAATTATATAAAACATACTCCAGAGAGAGAAGGTACCTATTGAGAAAATACATTAACATTTTGAAAACACTAACCTCTAATTAAGAAATATTCTAAAGAATATCATAAAGCCCCAATATGTTTACAGGTGGAATAACTAGTGCCCGTTGTGGACACGAACAGGATGACTAAATTGTTTCAAAAAATAAAGATTCTTCTTAAATATACTTAATTTCCAAGTTATAATCAACTGACTTTTTACATAGTACAACACTTGCTTGTATAATATAGTAAATAAGTATTATAGTTTTTAAAAGCCACTGTATATTTGATGAACAACTACATAGCCAATATTCTTCATTTCTTTTCCATTTTTTTGCCTTATTTTTATTGAAAAAATCTTCTATGCAATCATAATTTATAACTTTTTCACCGTTCAATTTATCTAAAGGCTGAAATTAATTTGCGCCTGGAAAAGTTATGGGATTTTTTTGGCCTCTATCGGTGTAATCTCTAACAAAGATTCATTTAATATTTTTTCTTTCCACAAAATTAAGCTGCAAAAATAAAAAGTATGAGGTTGATTGATTTGATTGATTGATTTACCAGCGTGCGGTAAGAATTGCTGCCACTCCCAAGTTATACAGCTGGGCCTGCTACGTCCACGCTGGGTTGGACTAAGGTCATGCTTGTTTTCAGCAGCGAGAGCCACATGGCGCATGGTAAAGGAATGTGGGATGGGAGGTGTAGGTATTTGTGAGATGCGTTAGCGCATTGTGTCGTGAGGGAGCGTTTAAGCCCCCTTTTTCTGTATTGAGATATGTTGCCGCGTTGTGTCGCTGCTATCTGTGCTCCTATTTTTGTACTTCTGTTTCTACAAATCTTCTTCTTATTCTTCTGAGGCTTCTGATTCCTCCATTTCTGATTCTGGTAGAGTATATATCGCTCCCATTTCTTTGTGGAATTCATTTTTTCCCCTCGCTTTTCTTTCCCATTATGTTTGGTCCTTTCCCAGTTTGTTCATGATCCTCTCGATTGTTGTTTTCCACGTGTAACATGGTCTCCCAATTTTAAGTTTGCTGCTGTTCAGTGTTAGTGCTTTCTTCAGTAGGTGTGTTGGTTCCCTTCTTTGGACGTGTCCCCAGTACTTCATTGCGTACATTTCTATCCTTTTTGTGATTGTCTTCCCTTCTAGTAGTGTTGATGTTTTATGTCGTTGTTTTTGACCTGTTGTTTTTCTGAGTAATTGGATGATGTCTCTTTCAGCTCTTCTCAAACTTCTTCTGTTGGCTTTTGTTGTTGCCGCGTTTTTAACTCCATATGTCATTGTTGGCAGTATGATGGCTATGTACAGCCGTTTGGCCAGGTCCCATGATAGTTTGTTTTTCTCAATGAACGGTATAATTGCTCTTGTGACTCTGTATGCTGTTTTTATTCTCTCCTTTACTGTTTCTCTCTTTTTCAGTTGGTTCGTCAGATATGTTCCTAGGTATTTCAGTTTGTTCGTTGTTCTTAGGGAGTAGTCACCTATTTTGTATTCTTCTCCACTGATCCGACTCTCTTTTGTTGATGGGTCTCGCTCCATTATTAGACTTTTCTTGAAATTTATTTTCAGCCCAGATGTGTCCAAATGCGCTTTCATGTTTTCTAGGAAGTTGAGAATTTGTTGCTCTTCTTCTGCGATGATTAGGAGGTCATCGGCGTAAGCTAATACGATTGGGGTTCTCAGTGTTTCCGTGTCTTCGTTAAAATTTGGTGTTTCCCTTATTGTGTTTTGTATCGCTTGGTCTAGGACCGTGGTGAATAGTCGGGGGGATAGGGGGCATCCTTGTTTGACTCCTCTGTTCTTTTGTCTGGTTTCCGTCATTTGTCCGAACCTTTGTATGGCAGTTGTTTCATGAAGGCAGACCTTTGTTATCTTGTTTATTAGATAGTGCGGCACTCCTTTGTTATACAGGGTGTTGACTATGGCTTCGTTAGTATTACATGGTGTTTGAGTTAAATAATCTATCACTGTATTGGTAATAAACTCTTGTAAGATCAGTTTGTTCCTTGATGATCCCCAGAAACTGCTGAGTTGGACCGGCAATGGAACCTCTTCAGAGATGTGGGCGATATCTATAACAGTGCCCTTACCTTACCTTCCCCTGCAATCTTTCAGGTGCTTTCGGTGTTAGCTTGTAATATCTGTCAAAAACATAATCGACTCTTCCACAATTTTTTGTGATGCCCCGAACATATGAAGAGAAAGCAGAAACTGCTCCACCAAAGGTTTTCTGTTCATTCGTCATAACTTTTTGTATGGAATTCATGACATCC
Source organism: Rutpela maculata (assembly GCA_936432065.2). NCBI lineage: Eukaryota > Metazoa > Arthropoda > Insecta > Coleoptera > Cerambycidae > Rutpela > Rutpela maculata. The sequence continues at coordinate 102,219,037 of OW386288.2, read as the reverse complement.
ACAACATAACACATCAGACTGAAACAGGTTATGGTCGCTAGTGGCGGTGCTACTATAAGATATTTCTAGCTCCCTTAATAATGTACTTTTTTGTGGCTTTGTCAGTAATCCTTCATCATTAAACAGTGAACAGTTATCAGATAGATCACACCGAAAGAGCTCCTGCATGTCATATCCACGAGCTTGAGCTATTAATTTGTATCATACGGTGAGCTGCACTGTTTGACCTTTTTTTTTGCAAGATTTCGCTGTAGGAGGACCTGTACTTGATGTTTTGTTGCTATCAAATGCTGGTAGCCTGGCTTTGTGTATGGTACTTGATATCCTTGCTGTATTGTCTTCATACCATGTTTTTCGCAGTGTAGAATACAAATCATCACCGGTTTTAAATACGGTTAAAATCTTTTCCTTTTTATCTTGTGAAACCACTGCTTTTGTCAGTGCTCTTGTTGACAGCGCCTTCCATTAGCTTCATAAAGGTAAAATTGTTATAAAAAGTGCAAACTTTATGAAGATCGGTCAAGTATTAACAGAGATATAAACAGTTCTTGTGATCGAGCTGCCGCCATCTTTGATGACGTCATAACGGGTAAATGTACCAGGTGGCGGATGTCCACCCAAGTCAGAAATACTTATTAAGACACCTACTAAGTATTCCTGAAAACAAAATCTCCCTACTCAAAATATCCTAAAGAAGTAAATACAGGTACAGGACTATTACGTGCTACGAGTAAGCGTTCGTGAGATAAAGTAAAATGTATCGATTATGTTGCCGAGAGAGTATTATTATACAATACCGTTGCTCATAGTAATTTAATTGTTTTACTGAATGTCAAGTTTAATTAGTCAATAACACTATGTGAACTAAAACAGTTATAGGGCCAGAATGAAAGATAATATACTTCTCTACAATAGTTTCCTATGCACATATGTGCTAAGAACAGGGGTTCGTGAGATTATGTGTTTTCCTGTATGGAACCACATAAATAAGACACATTTGTCTGCTACACAGTTATTTATTAATATAAGAAAAATTAATAGAATTAGTCGTCACAGTCAAACTCTTCATCTTCGTCATTAACTATTTCTATTACATTGTGCACATTGTCACAGGTTTGTTGTTCTCCAAGGCAAGCACACATATCACGCATGAAAGTTGGCTCATAACACATTTACAGGACAGTGCACATCTTCCACGGCAGTGACCCAGAAACTGTACGAGGCCCGGATCGATTTCAAGAAAACCAAGGTGGTCAGGGAAGGCATTGCCATTGAACCCTCATCGACGGACGATTTTGGGAATATGACTAGGATGTTCGCGCAAGAAAAGCGCGAATATCACACCTACTCCCTGCCAAAAGAATGGTTACTGATGGTGGGAGGGTGGTTATCCTAGGCATACCCAGCGGCGTAAGCAGCGAAGATGTTAAAGCGGACCTAGAAAACCAGAGGATGTCATCCCGAAGGACTAAACAAGAAATTCCCATCATGCTAGTCTAGGTTCCCCTGGACCAGGAAAATATCCTGGCAGTAAACCGCTGCTGTTATCTGGTAGTCAACACAGAGCAGTAAAGAGCCAAACAGACCGTATCACAGTGCCACAGATGTCAAAGTTTAGGCCACGCATAAGGACGGTGCACTGCACAGCCGGAATGTGTCAAATGTGGAGAGGCTCAGAAGGACTGCCAGAAAACAAATGTGCAAACTGTAGGATGCACATCTTGCAAGCTACAAAGGATGTTCAAGGTACTCAAACGGACAGCCGGACCCTCTCAGAAGCCCCCCCCCCAAGAAACAATCCGCTCCCAGTGCAGCCACAAAGAAGACAACCCCTGGGCTAAGCTACGCCGGGGTAGCTCAGGGCGACGCAGGAAAGCCCGCCAGTCCTGCGTAACTACAACAGGCACCCCTTGAAGCCGGAAACTTCACCGCAATGCCGCTCCAAATGCACCAGATATGCACGATGATGAGCACATTCTTCACTAGCATGCCCTACCTCACCAGACAGTGACGCCAACCCGAGGACCCCGCTGACGGAGGAGCCACCAGAAGAGACATGACGATACCCAACCACCCACCCACTACCCTGCTGGTACCGGACAAAACACCGTCCAGTACCTGTAGTCACCTAGCTCTGTGCACTGTGCAGACCAAAAATGTTACCAAAGCAGTTAGGTCTGCACTTTCTCGAGCTACATAGCTCATCCTTACCTCTCCGACGATCCGGACGGCAGGATGTCAATTGACATTCTGTATACCGGCAGTCAGTCCCACCCAGAACACCAAAACACCCAACAACCCAACGACTAACCTCCAGGGGTGACAAGCTGGCGGAAAAAGAACACCAAGAGAGAAGAGCACCAGAAGATAAAGGCCTTAGCCAGCAAGGTCCAACAAGCCAGGACCCAGGGAGGTGGGCCGAAATCATCCACACCGCTCACATTTGTGAGTGGGGTTGACATGAAGTAAGCTCTCCCGCCCTGCACGAGGCCGATCCAGGTCTACAGCGATGTACTGGGGTAAAGTGCAATAGTCCTGCCCGACCCCAGACACCCGAGACCGACACTAAAGCCAAAAGATAATGGCGGTGGATAAAGTGAAAATTGTTTCAGATAATACTTCGTAAGACTCTTCAGAACGATTCATAACAAACTTTTCTCTTGTTGACGATTGACAAATGATGCATGTGCATGGGTCAACTTCTTTCTCGTTTTACCCGCCGATGTATCAACTTTGACAATAGCCTACATTGTGATTATGCTAATCGCTTAGAATAACCATATAGTCAGTTTGCACGATGAATTAAACTTGACATTCAGTAAAACAATTAAATTATTATTAATAATACTCTTTCGGCAACATAATTATTATATTTTACTTTATCTCACGAACGAGCGCACATAAGCGCATAGAACAAATATTGTAGAAAAATTTATTATATTTCATTTTGACCCTACAAGTTTTTTTTTTCGTAAAGCTGATGGTTTAGGAGTTATCAACCGATCTTTAGATTTTAACTTACCGAACTCTCCTCCTCCCCCAAGAAAACGACAGACACGTCCCGCTGGTGGCCACAAATGCTTTTCGTGTTCTACACGTCCCTCTAAATACACTGATATCACTCCTTACACTTAACCGGCACACGGAACTACATAAACGTATGTACTAATAGTACGAAATTGCAATTTTCTGGTTTCAGTTTCATTAATAATTCAATGTATTTTGTAAATAAGTCAGTAAATGTTGAACAATTAATACTCTGATATTTTTATACCATTGCCATCATATCTATCATAAATGCAGTTTCAGAGTTTTCGTTTGGAAGGAAAGGCAACTCAATGTTCACTTCAGGTAAACCAAACATCAGTTTATTTTTCAAAGCATTATAATGTTCAGATTTTGCCCCTTTCTTCATGATGGTATTACCAGTTTCAGGCAATGGCTCATGGCTCAAAAAGTGAAGCTGGATAATCTGTCCATTAATGGACAAGCACTAGAATTTTACTTTCTCGAGTGAAATGCCAATGCCTCAATACCTTAGCTTCGCCTTCGTATAGTTTGGATGAGGTTAACAAAGAAAATTTAATTTTACAGGTGGCACCTTTTCCAATTTTTGTTCGCTTGCAAAGAATAGAGCATTTAACCAATCTCTTCTGCTTTAAAAACAACAGGTGTACTTTTGTACCCAGAATAAATATTTGCTAAATCAGTCGATCCATAATCAAATGGATGTAAAAAAATTGTATAACGAATTCGGAATAATTTTAGAAGCGCATTCTTTAGTAATTGCTATGTTATCAACTGTAGATTTACATAACTGAATATCTGTTTTTAAGACTTTAGCAGGATGGTAGATGTCAGAATATAAGTGGCATGAAGAATTGATCTGTCCGGCACATCTTCCGTATCTGATGACTGAGATGTGCTCTCTTCTGGCACGTTCAACAATTTTATTATTTTTGCCGTTGAACAAACGTAACTAGACAACTTTGAACTCCTTGCAATTGTTAGTAATTTGTCCATGAATTATAAAGACGCTAATGGGAATTCGGATGAAAACCGATCCGCAAAATGTGAAGAGCACAGGTGGCGCTAGGAACACTAGCAACAATGTCATTAGCCAATGAGCAGCTCGCGTTCCAGTGTGCTAGTGTGAACCGTGCCACCTATAATGTACGCTTCTTTCTTCCAGTTCCGCGGAAACGTTGAAAGCACGGCGTGCGTCATCCTTGTCTTTAGTATTCATGAATTTATCTCTAAAGTGTTCCTTTATTAATTTCTTGGAAATTTCATTTGAACTTGGATATGATGAAGTTGAAAAATCATCAGTTTTTCGCATTTAAATAGAAGGCTAATAATCTGAGAGGAAAGTTCAAATGGGAAAGTGCTAGGTGTTAAAGAAACTTATAAAATGAGCCCCCTAAAGTAAATTAAAAAAAAAACGGAAATCTTGAAAAAAAAATTAATTTCAGCAAAATTTAAAAGAAAAATTGAAATTTTACTAAAGTACGTGCTATATAGGAGGGAATATCTGGTAAAAAATTCAAATCGATATCTATTATTTTTCGATAGATTCAATTTTTTTGAAGAAAAAAGGGTCTTCGAAAAATGACTATAAGTAGGTATTTCATTTTCTGCCAAATTTTGCTATGAGAAGAAAAATTCTATTCTTCGAGAGTTGTGGAACAATTACAAATGTTTTCTACATGGTCATTATTCAGAAAAAAGCGGTGAAAATTGAATTTGAAAAAAAAAAAAGTTTTTGCGTAAAATAATCTAGTTAAAGTTAAATATCTTTTGAATGGAATACAGTGTCAAAATATCATATCTACCATTTTGAAGTGCTATTTTTTATTTTAATTTAAAGAAAAATAATAATATCATTTATGATAATTGATTTTCGAAAAATATGAAAAAGTAGTGTGCGCGAGCGTAACGGATTGGGCAGTCATAAAATGCGCTCAGACATACTAATTGAGACAAAATATTAGCTACATAGTTTTTACGTTTTATGTTTTTAAAATCATTTTCGCCACATTTTAATACAATTCGTGACAATTCGAATGGGCTATTACACGCATAGAATGTATTAAAATGAAAACTATCTGTTGCCCGATACGGTTAGGGATTGCGAGCCAGCAGAGCGCCGCGCGTATGATTCATGTTACACGGCCTTTTTTTCACTTAATATACACTTTTATGAAAAAATGCTCCAAATAAAAAAACTCCCTCATTCCATTAGCTACAGCTTACTCGCTTACAGTATGCAGTTATTTTGAAAAATAAAAACCGCTGCCCAAGGAATCACTACTTCCACATCCGGAGTTTCTATCCAAGTCACAACGAAAAAATTTTATATGTGGAAATAAAAGTCACAGAGAGCTGCAAAGTCTTCTGTGATGCCTCAGCAACACAGGACATAGTAGCTGATGCAGGAGAGCAGCTTTCTTTTTTCATTGTACCAGGCCCAACAAGGAGCAGACCTGAACCGGGTACGACACCAGGCCTTTGTTAAAGCCTGGACAAAGCCAAAGCCTGATTTTGCGGCACTTCCATCCGCCAGAGGGGGGGGCTGCTCGCCAACACTCCCTTAGAGTTCATTTGCAGGTTTGTATCAGTATATGCTTGTTTACATTAACTTATGTTTTGTATTGTGCTTAGGCAAGATTGTGTCACATTTTTTTAAACTACAAAGGACGAATTATTGTTTGCAGATTCAGCAATGGCTATATGGAGATCAGCAGCAGGAGCCAACTGCTTGGGGATGGATGAGGGGGTGGGATGGCTTCCTTACCCCCGTCACAAACACGGACTCAGTTGCGCCAGAATCCGTCCTAAATAACATATTTTGCGGGTGCACAACTGGTTGCGGGGGCCGTTGCGGGTGCCGCAAAGTAGGCATACCCTGCTCGCTTGTGTGCAGCAGTTGCCGCGCTTCGTGTACCAACGGCCTTCCAATCGTCAGCATCAACGGCGACGACGATGATGATGATCTTGTCGATGAACTCGACCAATTAGTTAATATGGCCTTGTAAATACTTGTAATATTATAAAATTTTCTACTTGTTAAGCATTACCTCCCACAATACACAGTTTTTCCAGCTATTCGCATTTTCAAACTCACGTAAGCCCTTAACTACTGCTCCTAGCGAAAAAATGAATACGATCTTTTTTGTAGACAATTTAATTTACTTTCATGTTGAATAGAATGACCTTTTCGCTAGGATGCTTAGTTTTTGAGATAATAATGAAAAACCTACAAACCGACCCTTTCCACCCCCCTCCCGCCTAACGCACAAGGCCCGCGGCCGGGGACTTTTGGTATGTTACTCCTAACTTAAAATAATAATCCGTTGAGCACTATTTATTTCCGAATTAATGTCTTCGTTTCCTGGCCTAATTATTAAAATTAAATAATTGAGTTTATTATAGGAAATTGAGATAGACACGTATTAGATGAATATTTATGGTAGTATAGTTTTTAAGAAACAATATTAGGTATTTAGGTGCATTTTATCTTACGTAAAAGACCCTGCAATTTCCAAATTTATTAGTGAAGCAGAACCTTAAAATACCTGTAGTTATTGTTATTTTTTTTAAACTTTAATTAATTTTTCTTTGCATATTGGTTAAATTTCTATACAAACAAGTTTGACTCATCGCATCTATATTCTTTCATTCTTGACTGGTGTGACACAAATCTGATAAATAAAAAAAACATAACCTTCAAAAATGCCACAGCTTCAAAGAAAACGCTATCGCAAAACAATGATCAAGATGTGATAATAGAGAAAAACAGACGTCACAAAAGACAAAAGAATACTACCAAGATAAACCAGCATACATTCATCAGTGCAGCTACTGCTACTACATCCATTAATGGTATAATATCAGCATTGTCCAGAGAGATTAACGTAGAATACCATATACAATAGTGTTGCACAAGCGACAATTCTTCATAAGCATCAAATGTTACCGGTACCGGCAACGCATCGTCCGGAGCACGTTGCTGTAAAGAATATGTAGAGTTGCGTGAATTACAAAATCTTTTAATATGTAAAGATAGACCTTATAATCGGTAAATAATTCTTTCGCCGGATCTATATCGATGTTCTGTACAGTAATCTGTCACGATGCTGTATAGATATTGCGTGTAGAAACTATATAGATAGGTTAAATGTAGGATACAGGAATTACATCTAATGTATAAAGGTAAACCTGTAAATACAACAGTGAAAGGTAAGATATAGACGCGATAAAGATTATATCTGTATACCTAAAAATGTATAGGTTCGTTAAATATATCATAGGTACACTCAAAGAAATAGTATGGGTAAATTCAACTAAAAAAAATGAATAACTAACAATACCGTTAATTTTGTTAAACTAAATTATATTGATGGTATTTTCAAACAAAAGGTGATTGTTATTATAATTAATAAAAAGTTGTCGTACAACAAAACAAACATTAACTTAAAAAATAGATGAATAAGACTATTATTTTTTTCATCTGACTATTATTTTGTTGAATTCTATTAAATTAAACTAGATAATAGTATATTTTATTTTTAACTATTGTTGAATTGTAATTTTAAACCCAGTAGCAGTTCGCTGTACTATTATAGTTGACAGATAAACCAATATTATTATAGAGTTAACCAACAGTTCTGTTTACATAAACATAACATTGTTCTGCAATCCACTTTGATGAATTAAGGCGTCGCATCAGCGCTTTTGTTTGCAAATAGTATATATGGGTTAAATCAATCAATAAAAATTTGTCACACAACAAAAAATTAACTTAAAAAACCGCTGCCTTAGGGAATCACCACTTCCACATCCAAACTTCCTATCTAAGTATCTTACAACGAAAATACTATAGTTGCACTCCACTAAATGGAAATAATTTTTTATGGAACTTTAATGGTATAATATTTGAAATCGTGTACCAGAAAAATCCATAAAATGATATGCTCCATCGTAGGGTGGTGGTGGTGGTGGTGGGGGTGAATGAAATGAAAAAAATGGTAGATGACTGGTTCTGGTACGCACACTAAATCACAATATTTTTCACCCCCTTTAATAATGGGGTGGGGGTGATAATAGACGTGGATATTGCCAAAAATGTTTTTGAGACCTTAGCTCCTCTTATATTTACTAAATACCAATTTCATGCACTCTTAATTGCTTGATTTACCTATTTACCCCATTTATCTTAATTTACTCTGCTACGGAATAAGATCAATACATAATCTAGTTTCAGATCTCGTTAAAATATATACGTGTGCCATATTTTAAGTCAATATCTTAAATGGTTGCAGAGTAATCGTGAGCACCAAACAGATACCAGACTAACAGACAGAGCGACGCGACAGACAAATTTATTTTATTCAAACTTAACATATTGACGTTTCATGACATTCTAAGCCTATTTGTACAAAGAAAATTTTCAAAAATTTTTCTTGCGTTAGTATACTTCAACTGGATATGCAAGTAATTCGCAGAAAATAGCATGACAAAGATATAAAAAATCATTATGTGCCGTGGACTACACGATAGAAGTAAAGCCTCCATTTCAAGCATTTTCTTCAATAAAACCTACTACGCATCCATATTACTCGAGGTAACCCACTGTGTACCTAACTTATTAGAGGAAAGCCACTACGCATTCATACTTATAGAAGAAATCCACTGCGCATCCATTTTACTCGAGAAAACCCGCTGCGCAACCATACCACTTGAGGTAACCTACTGCACATCTATACTACTCGTGTTAACCCACTGCGCGTCAATGGGATTCAAGAAAAGCCACTACCCATCCATAATACTCGGTGAAACCTACTGCGCATCCTCACTACGTGAAATAACCCACTGCGCATCTATTTGACTCGAGGAAACCCATTGCGCATCCATACTACTTGAGGTAACCTACTGTGCATCTATAGTACTCTAGAAAAGCCACTGCGCATCCAAAATACTCGAGGAAACCTACTGCACATCCATACTACTACTGCACATCGATGGTACTCGAGGAAATCCACTGCGCATCCATTCATACTACTCGAAGTAACTTCAGAAAAGCCACTGCGCATCCAAAATATTCGAGGAAACCTACTGCGCATCCATACTACTAGAGGTAACCTACTGCGCATCGATGATACTCGAGGAAAGCCACTGCGCATCCATACTACTTGAAGTAACTTTAATAACATGATATTTGAAATCGCCTACCCCAAAAACCTATAGAACGATATGCCACATCGGTAATGGGGGTTGGGGGTGGTTTAAACGGTTCTAGATTAAACGAGCGCACAAAAAAAGTTACAGACAGACAGACCGACAGACATAATTTTTTTCCGCTCAAACTTAAAATCCTCGACGTTTCATGACATTTTAAGCCTATTTGAACAATAAAAATTTTTAAAAAATTTTTTGTCGTTACTATACTTCCACTGGATGTGGAAGTAAAATAGTAAAATAAGGCTATAATTTATTCATCTTACTAATAATTTGTTGAATTTTGTCAAATCAAACCAGATAAATAGATAGATAATAAGTTCTATATAAAATTTGCGCCAATATTCTTGGCTATAGATGTCGGTCTCGGATGACTGGGGTCGGGCAGGACTATTGCCCTTTACCCCAATACATCGCTGTAGACCGGGGACCTTACTCGTGCAGGGCGGGCGAACTTACTTTACGTCGGCCCCACTCACAAATGTGAGCGGTGCAGACGATTTCGGCCCACCTCCCTGGGTTCTGGCTCGTTGGACCTTGCTGGCTAAGGCCTCTTCTGGCGTGTTTCTGTCTTGATCTTCCTTCTTCGCCAGCTTGTCCCCCCCGGGGGGTGTCATCGGTCAGTTGGGTGTTTTGGGTTTTGACAGGAGTGACTGCCGGTACACAGAATGTCAATTGACATCCTGTCATCCGGATCATCGGTAGGGTAAGGATGAGCTGTGTAGCTCGAGGAAGGGCAGACCTAACTGCTTTGGTAGCATTTTCGGCCTGCCCGGAGCTAGGGGGACTACAGGTACTGGACGGTTGTTTGTCCGGTACCCGCAGGGTCTTGGGTGGGTGGTTGGGTGATCGTCCTGTTTCTTCCGTGGGGTGTCTTCATCGGATGGTGGTATGTTTTATACTCACCCGTTATCCAGTAGCTGCACCTTCGGCCGCTTGTGCCTCGGAGCGTCTGCTGGGTCGTAGTTAGTAGCCTCCCTGACTAGTGGGTTCCCATGCTCCTCAGCAATGGCGTTCATCTTCCTGGCTCTGTCCTTGATGATTTCAGTGACCGGGGTGTACTCCAGATCCCTGAAGTTATCCTCGTTGCGCACGAACCAGGGTGCGTTGACTGCTGTCCGGAGGGCGACGTTCTCCACTCTATGGATCTGTTGAAGGTAGCTCTGTGCTTGGTAGCCCCATACTACTGAAGCATACGTCAGTTGAGGCCGGATGAGGGACCTGATAAGCGTGAGTTTGTTCCTCAGGTTGAGTCTGCTCTGTCTACCCGTCATGGGGTAGATTAGGGCTCTCGTCCTCCTGGCCTTCTTGACGATGACCTCCGTATTCTGTCTCCATGTTAGGCCTTTGTCCATGATCATGCCAAGGTAGTTGACGGAATCGTGCCATTGGATGTCTTCACCAAACATGGAAACGTGGCCTGTGGGGTTTTGTTTTCTATTCTTGAAGAGGACCGCCTTGCTCTTCTCGGCGTTGACGGCTACCTTCCATCGGTTGCACCAGCCCTCTAGGAGGGTGGCCGCCTCCTGGAGGTTTCTGGTGGCTAGCCTTTCGTTCCAGGATCTGGCTGTCAGGGCTGTGTCGTCGGCGTAGAGGGCCATGGAGGTCCTATCCGTCCGTGGTAGATCGGATGTGAAGATGGAGAACAAGTGCGGGGAGAGCACTGAGCCTTGGTGGACCCCTGCCTCCATTGTTCTGTACGTGGACACCTTGTCCACGATCTTCACCCTCATCTGTCTTCTGTGCAGGTATGATCTCACTAGCTTGACGAGTGCAATGGGGTAACCCATACTCATCATTTTGGCTAGGAGACCATCGTGCCAGACCCTGTCGAAGGCTTTGGCGACGTCCAGGAACAGCGCTGCCGTGACCTGTCTCTGGTTAAACCCACTCGTGATCTCCTCGGTGAGGCGAAGCACTTGGAGTTCGGTAGAGTGCCCTGTCCTGTAGGCAAACTGTTCGTCCGGGAGGATGTCCAGTTCTTCTGTCTTCTCGGCTATCCTCTTGAGGATGATCCTTTCGGCTACCTTGCTCATCGCTGGGAGGAGACTGATTGGCCTGTAAGAAGAGGGAAAGATTAGATTCTTACCTGGCTTCGGGATGACTATGACGTCGGCCTTCTTCCACCTGGAGGGGAAATGTCTCAATCTCAACATTGCGTTGATGATGTTGACCATCGCTGCTACTCCTTTCCTGGGTAGCTTCTTGAGGGCGATGTTCCCAATGCCACCACATCCTGGAGCCTTCCTGGGTTTTAGGCTCCTTAGGATCTCCTTGACCTCCTCGGGGGTGGTCGGAAGGATGTGGTCGTCATCTGGCAGGTGGTTCATCCGACGTATCCTGCGCTCCACGTCGTCCACCCAGTCCTCGTCCTCATCATCGAGCTGGTTTTCCCTACACTGCAGTTCCAAGCTGTCGACGAATGCCTCGGCTTTTTCCTGGCTAGTGTAGACAATACCATTCTCTCCGTGGATCGGGGGCATGGGTGTCCTCCGGTTTCGCAGGGCCCATTGGGTGGCCCATAAACTTCTGTCCTGTGTGTTCATGATGAATGTTGTCGTATTATCACCGTCCTTTTCTCCTATTTCTAGGAGAATTGGGTTGTGTTCGGTGGAACCATCCATCATGGCGGTGATTTCGGCTTCGAGGGTCATCTCCTTCAGCATCGCAATATCCAGGATATCCGGCCTGTGTCTACCATTGTCATGAGTCGATCCGTCCGGCCCAAGTACCAATAGGTTGCCATCGTGTTGTCCCAGGAATCGCAGTAGCTCTCGTCCTCGAGTGTTTGTTATTCTACTGTGCCATTCCGGGGACTTGGCGTTGAAATCGCCGATGACCACCGTCTGAGTTCTCGGGGGTAGGACCGCCTCCAGGTCTGCGTCTCGCAGCATGACATGAGGTGGCTGGTAGCAGGAGACCACTCTGATGTCGCCATTTCATGTCGTGGACACTACTACGGCAGTGGCCTCCATGTTCTCTATCTCCGGGAGAAGGATCGGATGGTGTGCGATGCTCGTCTTAACTAGCAGGGCTACTCCTCTCATGGCTCTTCTGCCCTGCCAGTCCTTTCTATAGGTGTGGTAGCCTGGGAAGTGGATAGCCTGGTCCTGTCGCAGCTTCGTTTCCTGCAGTGCCAGCACGTCTATGTTACACCTGGCGAGAAGCTCCTCCACTTCGAGTTTGCGTCCTAGCAGTCCGTTCACATTCCATGAGGCGATCTGCAGGAATCCTGGTTTGACGTGAAAACCCATTAAACGTTAGTTTTGGCATTTGTGCAAAAAATGCACTCATTGCTGAGCACATTTGTTGCATTTGCGCAAGCACCGCGGTGAGGTTTTAGGGCTCAACGGATGCCTGCTGCCTGTGGGTTGGACCTGTCTTGCCCTGGGCTACCTTTGCGTAGCTCAGGTCTCCTGTCGTGGTTGTCTTCCTTGCTGCAGCACCGTTAGGTTGCTGGGTCGGCTTGGCAGGTGCCGGTTTCGCTGTTGCCGTCTTCTTCGGGAATTTTGGGCATCCCCTGTAGCTAACTGGGTGTGCCACCTGGCAGTTTTCACACTTCGCTGGTACATCCCTGGGTTTTTTGCACTCTCCGGAGTGATGGGGCTCACCGCACTTCAAGCATTTGGTCTGTGCGGTGCATCATCCTTGTGCGTGGCCGAAACGCTGGCAGCGGTGGAACTGCGCGATGGCCAGGGCGGCTCGTTGTCTCTCCGTCCTCACGACCAGTAAATAGCAGCGGTTGACTGCTAGTATTCTTCCTTCGCTGAGTGGTACTTGGACCAGCATCAGTGGAATTTCTTGTTTCGTTCGTCTTGACTTCATTCTTTGGAAGGCCACGGGTGCAAAGCCCTGTCCTTGGAGGTCCTCCTTCACCTCTTCGCATGTCACTCCGCTGGGAATACCTCTGATTACCACTCTCAGTAATCGGTCTTCGGGCAGGGCGTAAGTGTGATATTCGCGCTTCTCCTGCGCGAACATCTTCGTCATCCGTCTGTAGTCGTCCACGGCTGCCGGTTCGATGGCGATCCCCTCGCCCACGACTTTGGCTTTTGTGAACTTGATGTTGGCTTCGTCCAGTCTTTTGGCTACCACCGACCATGTCTCCTTTTTCCTCAGGATTACTGGGGGGATCTTGGGGGCTTTCTGCGAGTCCTCCGGGAAGCTGTCTGGCTGGTGGATGGGGCCGCCTGGCTGGTGGGTAGGGCCTGGGAGGTTTGCGCCGTCTTCTTTGCCTTTGCTCTAGTCCCGAGGGTGAACTCTTCGTCACTTTCTACTGCGGCTTTCCGTTTGGCGGCCTCCTTTTGCGCTGTTTGCGCCTGGGACTGGTCTTGGGGCTGGGGGTGTGGGACCTCAGGCTGCTCCTGTGGGGCCTTCTCGGCCCTGATGGCTGCTAGTAGCTCGGCGTGTTGGACCCGCTGAGCCTCGATCTGGGTGCGCTGTACGTCCAGCTGTTTGGCTATCTCTGCCCTTAGTTGAGCCATCCTCTGGCTCATTTCGGCAATTTGCGCTTTTAGCGCAGTGTTTTCGGCCATGAGGCTTCTGATGAGACCGTCTCTGTCGTCCGACTGATCCATCGGTCTAGAGCTGTCTCCTTGTTCGTGCATACTGTCCTCCACAGTATCGTCCTGGCTTCCTAAAATGAAATGTATATTACCCAGGTAGCAAGGTGACGTCATTATGACGTTTTTTAAAGGTGATTTTTCGTCGCCGACGTCATTGTCCCAATAAATGACGTACCAGAGACGTGATATTTATAACGTACTACTGACGTCATCATGAAGACGTCAAATACACGTTTCTTTTAGGTCATTATTTTGACGTCATTAATAAATGACGTACCAGAGACGTGATATTTAATACGTACTTCTGACATCATCATGAAGACGTCAAATACACTTTTCTTTTAGGTCATTATTTTGACGTCATTAAAATGACGTGAAATAAATCATTATAAAATAAAAATAAATAGAAGTATTTAGTGACTAGTTCAATTTTTGCCACATAGTATCTAATAATAATTTTGTTTTACTATTTCTAACTGCTTTTAAACATATTTAAATAAAGATGTTTAATGGTTCAGTGAGTTAAGTGTTAGGTTGCGAGGCAAAAGGTCCGCGGTTCGATCCCTGCACATTCCGGTTTTTTTTTTCGTCAAATACTTTATTAATAATTGAGGAAAAATATTATAATGAGAGTTTTGCATCCCTTATCGCAAAATTCACTGATTACCAATACGTCATATTGGCGTCATATACATGACGTCATTGGGCTGTGACATTGTGCCGTCTTTTTCATGTCATTTTTACGTCACGCTGAAGGTGAAATTGACGTAATTAATGCCGAAAAAACGACGTCATAATGACGGCACCTTGCTGCCTGGGTAGTTATGGTATATTTGGGATAGGAAAGGGAAGAGTAAAGAATAAATGGTGTCTCCAGTGAGGGAGACTTTATTTTTCTTTTGTATATTAGTGTCTTAAAAAAGGCGTTTAATATTTCTCCTCTTCTACTGTAGCGCTCAGTGAACGCTACACTTCTCACTCGCTGTGGGGCTGCCACTTCACTGTTCACTCACTACTGAAACTACTGCACAACACTAGGTGGTCTGCTCGCTTCGGTGTCCGGGTGAACTATAACGTTGATGAAATTTGCTTGATTACAACGTAGTCTGTTACAGAAACTATTCTTAGATGACGCCACATACAAATCACTGACAACAATCAATCATGCATTATCTTATACTCTTATGAATTTATAGAAAATTAATAACATGATTGCAATGTTCAAATTCTCATCGGATCAGGGATCATAGATATACTTAGATGGATCTTATAAACGATGGCTTGGGTAGTCTGATGTCTCAATACTGAGATTTTGGCTAACCAAAAAAAAAAGTCATTATACAATATAAGTGTATATCAACCTAAAAATTAGTTGGTGAACAAAAAAAAATGTAGACCAAACAGAAAATGGTTAGTGAACATAAAAAAATGTCATTATACTATTTAATTTGTTGTTCTACAAGAAGATATGATTCCCAAACTACTATTTGTTTACGAAAACAAATAAAGTTATGGTAGGACTAAAAAAATGATTACTTACTTAACCAACTAACTTTCATGTTCAAAATGGTAATAAAAATTGTTTGGTGACAAAATTTGTTCGACTATTCTTTTCTGGTTGATTTAACTATGAAACTAGATAGGCGCGATTTCATATGCTCTTTTTGGTTGATTTTACTTATCATTTTCTTTGAGTGTACAGATTAAAATGTAGCATCTTGACGAATTTGTATCGAAAAAAAGCCTGTATCGCCTGGTTATACGGGGATGAAACACAAAATTTAAAAAAAGTCGAAACCCAGAAGGCAGACTTCCTTCCCTTATGTATTCTGGGACGCTGAAACCGAATATGAAAAGGTTTTAATTACACAATTTTCCCCTTTACAACCCTGGGATTGAAGTTCCACTTGTTCTAAAAATTTGAAAAGCAGGTTTCTTGGTGCGCTGAAACCGAATATAATGATAAAAACTGATTTGAACCACCCAGTCACCCTCTAGCACCCCCTACAATCCCCAGGAGGGGTTGAAATTCCACTTGCGCTGAAACCACATGTGACGATAAAAACTGATTTCAATCACCCAATCACTCCCTACCACCTCTTTATCTCTTGAGGCTTGTAAAGGGTGCTAGGGGTGACTAGGTGGTTCAAATCTCCCAGGAGGGTTGTAAGGGGAAAATTGGATAATTGAAATTTTTTTTATTGTCATATTCGGTTTCAGCGTCCCAAAATACATGGGGGTACGGGGGTCTACCCTCTGGGTTTCGACTTTTTTTAAATTTTGTGTGCCTGTGTACTTATTTATATTTCAGTCATATCAAAACATATATTGTTTTTGCATAGACCGTTGGAAAGCGAAATTTTTGAATATGTTTGAATATTGCAGTACGAAAATATCAAATTTTTATGACAACGAATAACGGAACATTAAAAATGCGAAAATAGTGATTTTCGTAAAAAGCATGAAAAAGTGAAATTACTTCCACATCCAGTGGAAGTATAGTAACGACAAAAAAATTTTTTTTAATTTTTATTGTTCAAATAGGCTTAGAATGTCATGAAACGTCGAGATTTTAAGTTTAAGAGAAAAAAAATTCTGTCTGTCGTCTGTAACTTTTTTTGTGCGCACGTTTACTCTGGAACCGTTTAAGATATTGACTTAAAATTTGGTACACGTATGTACTTTAACAGATCTGGAACTAGATTATATTTTCATCTTGTTCCGTCGAAGAGTTGGGGATAACTTGGGGTAAATTTGGGGTAAATACGTAAATCAAGCAGGTAAGAGTCCATAAAATTGGTATTTAATATATATAAGAGAAGCTAAGGTCTCAAAAAATGTTTGGCATTAGCCACCCCCATTACCACCCCCACCTCATTATTAAAGGGAATGAAAAAAATTGTGATTTATGTAACCAGAAACCTCAAATAGTATATTGTGTATTTAGGTGTGAAAGCAATAGATTCCCGGACGACGATGCAAATTGTTGGCCGAGGCGCTAGCTGAGGTCAACAAGCATCGAAGTCCGAGAATGTGCTTCCACACCGAAGGACACGTACTTACTATTTTTTCTGAAATCACAATGAATATTATTATAAATTAAGGAATTTGTATTAATGCATAACATTTCTTCATTACAATCTAACTGATTACTAATAAATGCAATTTTAATGTGAGTTGATTTGTCTGCGTGTATTTATTTACTGTCTAAAATATACATAAAAAACCGTACGGGAATGTTACTTTCCCGGCCTAGGCCGGGAAAGTATCATTCCCGATGTATCGTTTTATGGATTTTTGGGGTAGAGGATTTCAAATATTATATTATTAAAGTTCAAAAAACAGTTTTTATATGGCAATAGAACTTTTAATTTGATAAGTTATCATGGGATCTGAATAGTGTTGAAACTGAAAAGGTTTTATCCGTAAAATCAAATACGGTTCTGTAATCTTTTATAAGAAACAATTAGTATATGGTTTTTGTAAGATCTGAGGGGTTGTTATCAGTTTTAGTTTATATAATAATTTAATGAGGATTTATAAGGATACGTATTAAAAAGTATTAATAAGGAATTACATCGAATAATTTTGTGACTTTTTTTGGGATCTGAAGAGTAATGAAATTAAAAAGAGATACTAAGGAGTTCCTAGTAGACATTTTATACATTTTTACAAGGATATATGTATTTGTACTCATTTTTATAAGACTTCATGTTTTGTTTATATAAAAATTTAATGGAAACATGTAAGGATGCATGTTAAAAAGTATGAATAAAAGGTATTATCGAATACTTTTGTGAGTTTTTTTTTGAAATCTGAAGAGTAATGAAATTGAAAAGATATATAGGAGTTCCTAATAGGCATTTTATACATTTTTATAGGGATATATTTGTACTTATTTTTATAAGACTTCATAGGTCCATATCAGTTTAGTTTATATAATAATTTAATAAAAATTTATAGGGACATCCAATATAAAAAGTATTAATCATGATTTACAACTATTAATTTGATAAGTGTTCATCGGATTCCAAAATTAATAATGTTTCATCAGAAAACCAGGGACGAATTTTATAACATTTAATAAGAAATAATTATTATATGGTTTTTATAAGATTTGAAGGGTTATTATTAGGTTAGTTTTATATAAGAATTTAATAAGGAATTCTCAGTGCACCCATTGAAAAGTATTATTTATAACTATTAATTTGAAAAGTTTTCATGGGATTTCAATAGTAATCAACCTAAAAAAGTTACAATACTTACTAAACTAAACTTACTAATACAATAGATTTCATATAATTTACATTAAAATCCATTGTAAGATTGAAATCCATTGTAAGTATATACACATTGTATTGTAGAAAACCCTCTTATTCCCATAAAAGCCTAAAAGTCTTACAATAGACCTCAAGCAAGGAATATACATTAAAAACTCACAGAATCTATAAAATTTTCGTGTTTCAAACGCCATAATAAACTTATAAATACTTATAGGCCTCGTACTGAGAATTTACATTAATATCTTTCAAATTCATATAAAAACCTATAAAACTTCGCAATTTAATTACCATAAATACTTATAAATATACTGATAGACTTCATTCAGGGAACTTATTTTAAAACCCTATTGCATATCCTCATAGAATTTTATAAAAACTTCGTGTTAAAACGTACAAGTGTTGATAGACTTCAGGCAAGGAATTTACATTCAAAGCACATTTCAAATACTTTAAGAACTTACAAATACTAACAGGTTTCGTACCGGAAATTTACATTAAAAATATATAAATATATATGAAATTTATTGTATTAGTAAGTTTAGTTTAGTAAGTATTGTAAGTGATACTATCGTCTTGTAAAAACTCATAGAAAACAAAAAAATTAGAACTGTATTATTCTACAAAACCACGAATGTTAACAAGAATTTCAGCGAATATTTGCTGTCACTTATACACTCAATAAACAAATACTATTTTGTAGTCCGTACTTTATTAATGGTATTAAATATCGAATTTCTGTTTCAGCCTTGTAACATATCCAATAGAAATAGCAACTATTTTCCAAAAATGGTGGATGAGTGTTTCAACTTTATGCCACGGCCTTTTAGGAGGTTTATCCTTGGGACATTGCTTATATCTGCTTTGTAATATTCATCAGCAGGATGAAAATTTCCTAATTCATTACGCTTATTACAGTGATATATATGTGGGGCTCTTCTTTGCGCTATGCGTTATATGTATTGTCTCTGTTTACGACAGGTGAGTATTACAATAATAATTTTATAGATTTATATGACTTTAAATAGCTATTTTTAAGAGCTTGCTTATGCCTTAAATAGCCCAAACAAGATATTTAGCTATTTTGAAACCAAAATGTAGTCATAAAGTCGTTGTAATAGCTTTCGTTTAACTTATTTTTGGCCGAATTACACTAGTCGAGAATTAAACTTTAATAAACACAAAAATGATATGATGATCTTCTTAGCTATATATAATGATAATTTCTAGAAGCTACAATGTAGTCACATGGTATGGTGTCATGTAATAAGAATAATTTTTATTTAGCACAAACAGCTAGTACACAAATGTGGTACTGTAGACCGGGGCTATTTGAAAAAAAAAGTGCAATAATTTCGCGTATCACGGGGCCCTAGACTTTTTTTGTAAAATATAGTCACACTTTTGGAATGATTTCTATCCAGGGAAGTTGTTTCTAAAAAAATTAGCTCTCCCCCTCCATCCGGAGGAGGCACATATATATATATATATATATATGCTCGGATAGTCGCGGTTCTCTATGAAAAATACTAGGTTCACAGGTTGAACCGCGCCTGAGATTATTGGAGTCTCGACGTTTCGGCTTCCACTTTGGAGCCATTTTCAAAAGAAGGAAGAAGAATCGATAATAAAAAGGTATATAGGAAGTCTAGGAAGTGTAAGGAGTGGTTCGAGTCCGGGGCCTCAATCTGCCTACTCCCCAGGTCGAACCTTGGTTCATCTCTAAGATCTCAATCTCAGTTCTTAGAGAGAACTGACGAGTTGTGGGTTGAGGTGAGGTATTTATAGTAGGATTGGTGGGTGTGGTGAGCACTGGTGCGGACGGTTGCGCGTGGTAGGAAGGTCGCTGTGTGGTGTTAGTGACATAGACCAACATAGGCTCCAAAGTGGGAGCCGAAACGTCGAGACTCCAATAATCTCAGACGCGGTTCAACCCGTGAACCTAGTGTTTATATATATATATATATATATATATATATATATATATATATATATATATATATATATATATATATATATATATATATATATATATATATATATATATATATATATATATATATATATATATATATAAATATTTTCCCAGGATAACCTCCCAGTAACAAATTGAAGATTTTCTAAGGTAAGACATTGTGCAAGTCAAAAGTAAAAATATAAAGTTATGCATTTCTAAAATTTCATCTTGTCTATTACCTATACTCATTGTTTTTGGTTCATAGTTTTATACGGTGTCTTTTGCTACTTTCAGTTGTTCGTAGATATAAGTTTATCCAGTTTGGATGCCAATAAATAAACGATTTTTTACTTTAATAGCTTTAATAACCATTATAAATAGAATTCTTCGAATAACGTAATTGTATTCAGCCTGTGTAAAATTTGTTTGTAAACATGCTGTTTAAATTTTCTGCCAAATGTACCCACAACAAAATGGCAAAGATCACAAAAATTGATCAAGAAACATCAAAGGCAGTGCTGAGAGTGTCGCTTCTGGTTATTATGATTCTCCGCGGCAAGAAGCTGCTACGCAATATCCGCCCAGTGCTTATTATTATAAATATTTGTAAAACTGCTGAAATATCAGATTTACAGTCAAAACAGTTGTCAGATGATAGTAGTATACGGGTAATATATTGTTACGTTTGGAAACACCCTGTATCGTGGATCCGAAAATTATAACACCAGGGTAACACTAAACACTGATTTATTAACTTACGTACTAATTACAGTAAATAATTACTTTACTAATATTACTAAATTACTTTACTAATATTACACTGTGTGTCTATAGGTCTATAATTCACTACTTCAGCCACTTAATCACTTTGCTTACTTCTTCTTTTATCTTACTGACTCGCTATCTAAACTGAACTGTCTTCTGAACTAAACTGCTCACTTGAACTGTACTTAACTAAAACTGTCTTTGCGCGGCCACTCTCTCTGCTTTTAGTCTTGGGCAGGGTGTATTAAATAGGTGGTCCGACGTACGGCACTTTCCTATGAAAATAATGGCTTCATAAGTGCATGCTTTCTATTTAATTTAGTAGATGGCGCGAGCTTTAACGTCTTACGAAAACCTGGATATAGATAGATGAATTTGCTTTGCTGCATATAGTGTTGCATATATTCATAACTGAACAGCCATTTCAATTATGTAAAGAAACAAATATTCACCAGTTTCAGATTTATATAGGTATGGTAAGAAAATAAAACGTATGTAAAATATACAAATTTATTTGTAACAACAGTATTGAGCGCGATGGGTTGCAATATTATAAGAACAAGATTTACACAATATGTTTACAAATAGTTCCTTTCTCTAAAATTACTGAGCATTCTCTATGGCCCCAACATGAGTTGACTTTAATTGCACATCAGAATGAACACTTTAATAATAATATTTCTACTTGGTCCACCTAACCAAGCGTTGTAGAATCAATTTTTAGAAAAATATGCTGCAATTCTTCTACACTGATCGGTTTACTGATTGATGTTAACTTAATATCCTTATGCAAAAAATAACCTCTATTGTAGGACCAAACATGAGACCAAACCCAACCTGAAAATAGAAATTACACAAATAATTACTTAAAAAACTAAATTATCATTTGGAAACAAATACTATCTAAAAAGCACTTACCGTCTTAAAACATGTAATTAATTTATCATGCTGTTCTGCCTTATGTAAACACTAAGCTTCTACTTTCAATACATTTATGAATACCCCAATTCTTATTTGGTAATTTGACGTCACATTCTTCAGACAAAATTTTTTCTAGTAAGTAAATATAAATACAAACTCTCAGAAATAAGGATAAATTATACTATCGTAAACATCACTCATATTTAATAACTTCTTAATTTTCTGAAGAACAAGCATCTAATTTGCTTGGAAGTGCACCTTTCTTCAACCTTTTTCTTTAAAACTGCCGCTAAAAGCATAAAATATATTTAAAAAGACGTTTTTATGCCTATAGGTTATGTTACAAATATTTATGTAAATTTAAAACTTACAGTGAATATAACAACTCCATTTTCAGACTGTGAAGTAAAACTACTTTTTATACTGCTGGAGCAAAAATGTTTTTCACAAACATGTGGCTTTTTATTTCAAGTAGGTACTTTGTAAACTATCACATTTCGATCTTTTCAGTATTTTTTGGCACTAAGAAAAGTGGTCTTTACCGTCATAAGCATAAGTACACAAATAGGCACTCCATATTTTCTAACCATATGTTTTATGAAAATATCGTTGACTTTTTTATATTTAGCGCCAGCATATTGAATGTATTTCTTCTAGATATTTGATATCAAATGTCACTGATATGTAGTTTGACTACAAGATTTTTCACTAAACACAAACGAAAGGCCGAGAACTCAGGCCGGGAATATATGCAACACTGTATGCACCACTGTATGCACGTATGTACAGAACCTGCAAAATTATCTTTATATGCGTAAATAACGACGGACACTATTGCTCCTGCCATCTATTACATTAATTACGAAGTAAGCACTTATGAAGCCACTCAGCGGGTCCTCGTCGCATCACCTATTTAATACACCCTGGTCTTGGGTAACTGCTTCTGGAAGATAACTAACTTAATTGTTCTCTGTTACTTCTCTAAGTTAGAGGGGGCTCCCATAGATGTCTCTGGGTAGAACATATAACACTGTCGCCTCCTTAAGCCTGAACGTCCGGGTCAGGCAATTTAGTGTCTTTCACATAATATAGTCCATGTAAAACGTGTCTTCATGTCTTTTGTATGGCTGATCCCGAAAATCGGGGTCTCTCGGCTCTAAAAATAGTGCGTTACCCCTGAAATTTCTTCATTGAAATTGCCAAAAAACACCATTTTTGGTTTTTTTTTCGCGGTAATGTGAATAATATTGTAAAATAATGTTATGAATTTGCTAATTGTAATGATATTTTTCCAGTTCAGTATATTCATTCTAAAATAAGGACAAATTTTATGCTGAAGGTTAACCAGAGGGGGTGAAACTACCCCAAAATTGACGTAAAGTGGAAAAATGATGGAGTTTTTGTTCACTTTTTGATATGAGCTTAGATGAATGGGGATTGTACAATGAAGACATTTTTTTTCCAACCCTTCAGGGGTGAAAACTACCCCTATATCGCCTTTAAATTGAACAAACGCTTAGAAAATAAGTATAGATGTATACTTTTTAGTTTGCTTGTAATTTCTGATAAACCGTCGAAAAAAATATTAAAAATTTTTTTCACCTCTTTAGAGGTGAAAACTACTCCCTAGCTTGCAGGGAATTGAAAGAGAAGGTAGAAATATTCTTGATAAACGAACACTTCATATTGTTTGCAATATTTTGATAAGAAAATTTAGTTATTTTAATTTTGCACCATATTTATATTTTTTTATTAAAATTTTGCAAACATTATGAAGTGTTCATTTATCAAGAATATTTCTACCTTCTCTTTCAATTTCCTGCAAGCTTTGGGGTAGTTTTCACCCCTAAAGGGTGAAAAAATTTGTTAATATTTTTTTCGACGGAAGTTTATCAGAAATTACAAGCAAACTAAAAAGTATGCATCTCTACTTATTTTATAAGCGTTAGTTCAATTTAAAGGCGATATAGGGGTAGTCTTCATCCCTGGAGGGTTGGAAAAAATTTTTTTTCCTTGTACTGTCGTGAGCAAAAAAAATAGGACAACTATTTTTTTCTGATGTAAATCTGTCTCTATTTACACACTTGCAATGAATTTTGACAAATAACTGACAATGTCACAAAAATTAAATTTAGATGTACACTACTAGATTTTAGCAAATATACGTTATAAGACTTGTCCCATTTTTTTTTGCGCACGAGAGTACAATTCCCATTCACTTAAACTCAAATCAAAAAGTAAAAAAAAAATTCCATCAGTTTTCCATTCTACGTCAATTTTGGGGTAGTTTTACTCCCAGCATAAAATTTGCCCTTATTTTAGATGAACATACTGAGCTAGCAAAATATCATTACAATTAGCATATTCCTAACATTATTTTACAGTATTATTCAGATTACCGCGAAAAAAACCCAAAAGAGGTGATTTTTCGCATTTTTAGGAATGACGCACTATTTTTAGAGCCGCCGGACCTCGACTTTCGTGATCAGCGACACAAAAAACATAAAATACAAGTTGTCCCGACGAGGGGGGCATTCCGAGTGTCAAACCCCGCGTTTTACATGGACTAATACGTCGCCAGTCTATCCAAGTGAACAATTTCCATTTTTGACTTTTTACTTCTTTGTATTCGATAAATAACGTCATTGATTCGGGTGATGACAGAATACAGTCCTTCTCAAGGCGGTTGAAGTTCGGGGATCTCCATTCCTTCCGCTGCGGGTTGTACAGCCAATCCAGGTCCCCCACCTTGAATCTTCCTGTAGTGGCATTACGATCATAACGGGCCTTCATTGGGTCACTAACTTTGGTAATCTGCTCTCGGACATTCTTCGGTTGTTCTCGACTTTCATTCGGATAGTTGCTCACGGAAAGTGGTTCCCTATTGGCAGTACAATTCTTACATTTCCGACACCAAGCTTCCACATCTTGGCGACTATTAACCCAATAGAATCGTTCCCGTACTTTACTCAACGTCTTGTTTACGCCAAAGTGTCTGCCGTACGTTCCATTATGCACTTCTCGGAGCACTTCTGGTACACGAAACCTGGGAATCACTAGACGCATGTCAACTTGCTTTCCATCCGGGCTTTCCCATGCTCTCTTCAACAGTCCATGTAAGATTCTAAGTGACTCCCATTGTGACCTTCAATCCTACTCTTTTGTTTAAAACATCCTTCCATTCCGGTCGTGTATGTTTTTCTTTTGCTCGCAATATATGCCCAATTTCGGTATCGTCCAGTTGCTCTTGTCTTAAAGTTTCCTTTGTACAATTCCCTGGAATCTCTTTCCTTTCGTTTACACAGCCTGGTAATGGTAGACTACTCGAGATTCTTTGAAGCTGGCAAACCTTTATTTCTCTGGAAGCATCGCTTTCACTAGCCAGCACCACCCCAGTGGCATGTACCCCCTCAAGGTTCCACTGTCGACAATCTCGTCTTACATGGACTAGTTTTCCGCAGCTATAATATCGAATACCCCCTCTTGGCTTTCCACTATTCTGTTGTTTGCTCTGCCTCCCTGAAAAACTCGTCAGCAATTGCTTTACCATTTCGTGCAAGTCTGTCAGTATAGTCTCCAGATTCTTTTTGTTCCAATACGACTCTTCGACAACTGCGGCATTTACCTTCTCAGGACTTTGCTGTCGACAATCTCTCTTAATGTGCCCTAATTTGCCGCACTGATAATATCGGATGCTTCCGTTCGGTTTTGCTCCTCCTTGATGTTTGTCCTGTTTCCCCAGAGAATCTAGTTTGGCCAATATAATTTACTGAACATTTCAAGCACGTCCTTAGTATCCAGATTACTTTTTTATTTGATCGCTCAGAATTTTCCTTAATTCTTCCTGTCATCTTTCCTGTTCCTCTTTCTCCTCTTGCTGTCGTATCTTGAGGTCTTCCATAATTTTTCTCAGTTCGGTCTTTTCTTCTTGGTGCCACTTTTCTTCTTCTTGATGTCTTCTTTCTTGCTCTTCCTTTTCTTCGCGATGCCTTCTTATTTTTCTTCTTGGCGTTTTATTTCCTGATCTTCCATCATTTTCTTCAATTCTTCTCTTTCTTCTTGACGTCGTTTGTCTTCCTCTTGGCGTCTTTTTTCTTGCTCTTCTTTGTCTTCCTGGCGTTGCTGTGCCATCGTACTCGTAAACTCCGCAAGCAGGTCCTTCATTTGTTTCTCCGCTGCCATACTTCTTGTTGTTATGGGCATACGATGACGTTAACCAAATTTATTGCACAATAGCGTCAAGGAAATTCAGATATCTCGTCGATATTTCCAATGAAATTTTCTAAAAAAATCTCGAAATGGCACGAAAGAGTCTTATTTAGAGTCTAGGTCACTATCCGATTGTGAAAATTCCACTATCTCCAGTAATTTCCAAATAGAATGTTCTAAAAATTTTCTTAAACTAACACAAAAAGTCTTATTTAGTGCCTATATCACTTTCCAGTTGAAACGATTCAATGGGCCTCATTTAGCATTTTTTTAATTACATTTTCTGGAAGATCTATTAATTCTAAAGCGAAATGCAAAAAAAAAAGAATTTTCTAGGGTCTCTATAGGATTTAAAATTAATCAAGAACATATCAACGCGTGGCGCTCTCATGTTATAGCAGTGTGACGTCAGTCTCTCTATCGCATCGGGAGACGTAGCAACACCACCTAGAGATTAAAGCCAGACAACCAGCTGACATGACGTCACGCTTCAACGGGTGTCAAGTGTAGTGTCAAATGTATCTTATTGTTTATTCTGTGTTTTAAACGTGTAAATGTGATCTAAAACCCACTTTAATAAAAACAGTCAACAAATAATACATTCCAGTGATAGTACTTAATTAATAATAATAATAATAAAGCATTTATTATTTACCCAAATTGACAAAGTTAACAAAAATGAATAAATTACTACATTACACTAGAGGTAAATAAAAGGCGAGTAGTTCAGTTTACTGTCGAAGCCAGCAAACTGTTCTTCCACTACCGCCTATAAATAATGTCAGAAGTAGAAAATATAAGTACATAGAATGTGGCTTTATATCCATATATTCAAAACATAATACATAAGCAAGTTAAAAAAAAGAAATACATCAAAGCAGAGCGAAAAAGAGGCAGACTAGAGCTGAAAGAGAGAGAGGAGACTAGGAAATAAGAGGAAAAAAGAATAAAGGAAGGAACAAAAATATAAAAAATATATAGAGAATTTACAGGAAAAAGCAAGATTTTACTTTACTGGTTTCGCATTAAATATTTTTTAAATGTCTTTTTAAAACTTACGCATGAAAGGGTGAGCCCATTAAAGGGTAGCTTATTTATACAAGCAGCAATGTTATAAGAGAATGACCTTTTGAATATTTCCTTACGGTGTTGTGGTATGGTGAGAATATCTCTTCGTCTAATATTAATGTTATGAACATCATTTCTAAAAGAGAGCTTGTTGAGGAGGTAGGGTGGTAATCTAAACTTTAAAATTTTATGAAAAAAACAAGCCATGTGAAGTTTGCGGCGATTGTACATATTCAGCCATCCTGCAGTTTTCAATTTGTGAGATATTCTTTGACGGCGTTGTATTCCAAAAATTAAACGAAGACAAGAATTTTGTACTTTTTGTATACGCTTGGTCTCGATGCTGTCAATACAAGGGCCATAAACCACATCACAATGGTTGAAATGAGACAAAACTAGAGAATCACATAACATTTTTTTTACTTCCATGCTTAAAAAACGTCTCTGAGTATATATCATTTTTAGTGCAGCATATGCTGTTCTTAATTTACTCGTAATATGCTGTTTAAATCTTAATTTATGATCAATAATAAGACCAAGACTTTTAGAGCTGTTATTAAAGGCGATTGTATCATTTCCGATCTGTATATTAATTTCCCTTGACACAAATTCACGTGCATTTTCATTGCAAAATAATATAGCAGATGATTTACTAGGGTTAATTTTAAGTAGATGGTCTGTAGAGACTGACACCAAATTCGTTATATCGTTGTTAATTAAATTCCTATATTCCTGTAGATCTTCAATATGAAATGAACAATAAATCTGTGTATCATCAGCATATAAATGGTAATTGCAATATTGCAAGGATTTGTGAAAATTTGATGTAAAAATTGTAAACAATAACGGTCCAAGTATACTTCCTTGCGGGACACCTGAAACTACCGTTAGTGGTTGTGAAATATTATTATTAAGTACCGTTTGTTGAATTCTATCCGACAAGAATGACAAAATTAGATTGGAGGAATTTCGTTCAAAGCCACAGAAGTGTAGAATTGTAATTTGTGATTTATCATATCAAAAGCTTTCGTATAATCTAATAATACTAATAACTGATTTTATTAATATCGGTAGCTCCAATGATGTCATCAGTTACGTCAGCAAGGGCCGTTGCACAAGAGAAACCAGATCTAAATCCCGACTGTTTTAATGGTAGAATATTATTGAGACTCACAAATTCTCTAATTTGCAATTCTAAGATTTTTTCAAAAATTTTGGATAAGACAGGTAAAACACTAATGGATCTCAGGTGACTCAATTGGCTAGGTTGATTGATTTTAGGTAGAGGAAATATTAAAGCTATTTTCCAAGCTTTAGGAAAGTAGTGTGTATTTATACACTCATTATATATGTGTGTTAAGAATGGAACTATATAAGGACAGCATAAATGTATTAAAGTTATATTTAATTTATCAAATCCATAAGCTTTGGATTTTATGTTTTGAATGATTTTAATTACGTCTAAATCAGAAATCAGTTCAAAAGCAAATAAACTATTTAAGCCTTCTTTAACATTGGTATTATAAAAATTTATTAACTCGTCTTTAGGTACATCATTATTATTAGAGGAATTGATAAAAAAATTGTTAATAACATCCACGTCACTTAAGTGTTCAGGTATATCAATCTTTCGGTTTTTAGCAATATTTAATTTTTTCAACTCACCCCATTTCTCTTTAATATTACAGTTATTAAATTTATATCTTAAATAAGCCTTCTTTTCAGCCTTAATAGCTGCATTAGTTAAATTCTTGAATTGTTTGTAGTAGACCCAGTGGCCATTTTGCCCTGTTTGTTTGACTTTTGCCAAAGCTTTATTACGTAGTTTCTGCATTATTTTAATATTATCCGTTATCCATGGAGCATAACTTCTTTTGGAACATTTTATAGATTTGATAGGCGCGTGCGTATTGAATAACTGCAAAATATTGTCAGTAACAAATTCAATCTTATCGTCAATATTATTCATGTAGAAAATATTATTCCAAGGTATGTTTTCTAAATCCATTTTAAAATGTTCAAAATTTATATGTTTTAAAGCTCTATAATTAAATACTCTCTCCTGTTCTTCCAAGATATTAAACGTTATAGTACAATGAACTAAGAAGTGATCGGATATTTGTGCATCAACTACCCCAACGTCACAAACATTTTCAAAATTTACCAGAATTAAATCTAACAATGACATGGTAGTATCTGTAATTCGAGTGGGTTCGTTTATTACTTGCACAAAATTGAAAGTTTGATATATATTTTTAAATTGCGAAGAATAATTAGTATCTAAATTTAACATATTAATGTTGAAATCACCTAAACACACTATATTATCATAAGTTGCAAAAACATTGAAAAACGTGTCCTCAAAGTAGTTTAGAAATGAATCATAATCGGAATTTGGCGGCCTATATACATTAGCAATGACAAGTGCCTGATTTTCTATTAAAATTTTAATTATAATAATCTCTATATAATCGTGGGTTTCACTTAATAAAATGGTATAATTTAAAGTGTTCTTTTAATACAAACATACACCACCTCCTCGAACAAGCCGGTCTTGCCTGACAAGAACGTAGTCATTCATACTTACAACATTGCTGCCAATACCTGGATGTAACCAACTCTCAGTGACCCCGATCACATGATAGTTTGAATTTAAAATGCAATCTTGAAGCTGATTAAAATTTGCAGTAAGAGATCTCACATTTATGTGTGCAATGTTCAGGTTCATGTAAGCCGTACGAAAAATATGTAAACTAACAAAAATAAAACTTAATTATACGAATTTAAATAAATAATGCAGCTAACAGTAAGACCTTTATAAATCGTAAATTTTTAATCGACAGATAAAGATAGATAGAGAAACACGCAAATATCCGTACAGATTAGTGAAATAAATGAGAGAAAAAAGAGAGTAAAGAGTGAGAAAGAGAGACAGAACTAGTAATGTGTTGTAAACTATAGAAATATAAAATAAAGAATAATACCTTGCACGTGTACAATACGCACAAGTGGAATATACCTACTGCTAATAAATATAAAAAATATATTTATATGTATTTTATATATGTACTTAATTAATAATAATAATAATAACAATTAATAATAATAATAGTGATATAGAACTTAATAGGGTCTTTTAATAATCTACTTATAATTTTTCACTATTCTGTTTCTATTCCCTGATCGAGTTTCTAGAGGTTGTGGCATATAGTTCGTTATTCTTTTCGGTTTGGTACCGGTTGGTTTTCCGGCGGAGTCCACTGAGGTTTGTTGCACGTAGTTTGTTGCTTGCCTATTGTCTAAATCCGTTTTTCTTGCTTGCGGAGATAATTCCGCTATGTCTACTGAGCCTTCTATTAGCGAATCGTAACTATAGTGATTACCATTTACGATAAGGAAATTATTTTTTATTTTTGCAGGTACGCCCTTTTCCCTTGCGAGGTTTTGTTGAGAAATTAAAAACTTGTGTTTCGATAAATCTTCGGGTGTGTAATCAAGCGTTATGAAGATGCCACTTTCCTTTAATTTATTATAGTTTTGCAGAATATCGCGCTTTAGTCTATTTGTTAAAAGTTCTACAACTACAGGTCTTGTTTTTTCTTTAGATTTTTTTCCTACCCGATATGCGTCTCTTATGTCATTCTCAGAACATGAGACCCCTAACTTGTTTTTGAACAGAGATACGACACTTTGAAAGGTTTGTTGTTCTTCCCCTTGCAACCCATATATAAACAAATTGTATTTTTTGGCTTTCCTTTCCGTGGCAATTAATCTATTTTTAAGTGAAATATTTTCCTCTTTCAGTTCAGTGTTTTCCTTTTTTAGATTTTCTATATGAGTTTTAAATTCGTTTTTAAATCTTTTTAAATCCTCCTTTATGTCTCTGTTTTGTTCTACTATTTGAGCATTTTGAGTTTTTATTTCATTATTTTGTTCAGTTATTTTTATTAAAAGTTGGTATATACTTTCATTTGACATCTGATTATCAATCATTTCTTAACAATGGTGGTCTTGTGATATTAGCAATTTTGTGTATAGTGCTTGCTACAAATGCAGTATTTACGCTAGTTCGCCAGAAATTGCGTGCGCTAGATAGGGTGTTACTCTGTTTAAACTCTTGACAAGTAAATTTAAGTTCTACTCACGTGTTTCTTGCAATAACTTTTCACGTTTAGTTAATTGCATAGGGGTGTATTTTTGCTTATTCCAAGTTTCATTTTTACAAGCTGTATTTGTTAAACTTCTACCTGATCCTATGTTGGGCTGGTAATAACTTTTCTTTTAGATGTTTTTTAGTGTTCGCCAGTGGTTGAAGCCTCTTAATTAGTTTTTAATGTTGGATTGGCACTTTTGTCACATAGGCACTCTTTGTAGCACTTAAAACCAGACGTGGGTACCTGTTACTTTATTGCGGTCCTAGCCTGAGGTTTACACTGGCCTCTCTGTCACGATTTTTATGAAACTAGCACAGTATTTTTTAAATGCACAGTTATAACTTTTTCACTAATTTGCAATTTTTAATTGTTTAGGTACTTATATATATATTTTAAATTCGTCGGTGTTGCGCGAATGCTTTTTTGCTACACTCCAGCTGAGTTTTGTTTTATTTATTGCAGTTTTTAATGATAATTTTCGGAATTTTCTCTGGAGCGACGTTACACTCGACCGACCACTCTCGCCTCTTAAGCGGAATTGCCGTGCAAAATGGTAAACAAATGCTGCGTTCCTCGCTGTACTGGTAATTATGCCACCGGGGAAAAGGTACATGTTTTTAAATTTCCCAAAGATGAGAAACTGAGAAACAAATGGATTAAAGCTATTCATCGAGAAAACCTCGGAGAAAACTTTAAAATTTCTATGCACTCTGGCGAGTTATTATTTTTAAGTCTCGTAATCTAAATCGAACGAAACTAAAATTGAGGCTAGGTTTTCACTTATCTTATTTGAGTGACCAAATACGCTTTTCGTTAGTTAGTTTTACCTCAGAATTTAATTAGGAACCTCTTTTATTAAAAAAAAACCGTTTTACTTTATAAGAATTAGTAGAAGCAAATTAGAAGTGATTTTTATTACGTCCAAATGTATTATGTATCTCAATATCTAAAACCAATATATGCATATTTTTTATTATAGTATAAGTAAAACATCACTCTAAGCTTAAAAACAGCAAACATTACCGCAGGTAATAAATATTTCTTATTTGGGAGTAGTCACATGTAGTATAATAGCATTGCTTTAATGCATTACGCCGTATATGCTGGATCTTCCTTCAGTGACGTCACCAGCTGGTTGTGTGGCTTTAATCTCTAGGTGGTGTTGGACGAAGACGTAGCCGAGCCGCTTGCCTAGATGTCTAACTATTAAAAGATACTGCGTCTGCGCCTCACAATACTAACACTGACATTCGATTGCGGTGGGCAAGGTTATTAGGTAAGCGAGGTAGGACTGTGAAGAGATTTACGTCAGCGATTCGAGCGTCTATGAAGAATTAAATTTTAAAGCAGTATATTTCTGGAACTGTATATCGGATCGAACTCAAATTTTCAGTGTAATAATTATGATTACGTCGCACAATTGTAATAAAAAGTGCAATATGAAATTTGACTAAATGACCCCATTATCCCACTGATTTCCAAATAGAATGTTCTAAAAATTTTCTTAAACTAACAAAAACAAGTCTTAGTTAGTGTCTATATCACTTTTCAGTTGAAAGAATTCGATTATCTCCACTAGTTTCCGAATAAAATGTTCTGGAACTTTTCCCGAAAACGCACTTTTCACAGTTTTCAGTTCAAAAATAGTCCTTAGGTCAATCCTCCGTGTCACCACTAATTCCCAAGAAGAACACTGTAGAAACCTTCTCGAACAATCCAGAAATCTTCTGTTATAATTCCGCTTTTGACACCAATTAGGAAGTTTCCATTTTTCTCATTTTCTCGTAATAAATAGTCGTAAAAATCTAAAAAATATCTGTAATTTTTTTTTAAATTATCTCTATAAATAAAAAAGTTGTGGTCCTTCAAAGTTTAAAATGCTGCGATCATCTGGGCTGAGGCTCAATTACGTCACAATACATGATTCCGCCAACAGCGAGCGGGCGCGGGCACCTTTATACTCGCTGGCAGGCACCGGCAGTTTATAGCCAGCTTGCATTTGAGAGCCGAAAAAATTGCTAAAACATGCAATTTTGGCACATTCATATTTTTCGAAAAACACCATTGAGACGACCGTATGATGTCGCGACGTAAAGAGGAAGTCTTCCAGATAAACCTGTTCGTAAATTGCACGGCGAAATTCGAAAATTCCGCTCGGCATGAACGAATCAAAAGTGACATTTTGTGACATTTCAGAAAATCGAGCACATACACCAAATAAAGGGAACGTACGGCGCGCCGCCGGCATGGCAAGTCAGCGCGTTGTGTATCGTGACGTCACGGTGGACTTCAGCTGAGGCGTAGTATTCAAATAAGAAATTGAATAAGTTCGTGAGTTACTACTAAATGAGGTTGAATGTACATGATATTTCTAAAATAGGAAACTTCCTAATTGTTACGTGTTTATGTAGAAGAACTCACTACTGAGCGTCTAAGTGACGCGACACCAATTTACTTATTAAAGGGCGCCTATCGCGTTCTACCCCGTTCTTTCACTCCCAAACGGGTTCGAGATAAGATATAACTCAGAGACAGTCATCATCATTAACGACGATTAACGACGCTCCGTCTTTATTTACGTGGCAATAATGGGTTTTACGCCTATGGATATTTTTGCAATTTTTATATAAAAAAACTCCCTATCGAGATTTCTCTCTGACGGGATTGACTTTTGACGTGATTTTTTTTTAATGCCTTATTTATATTAACGTCCAGGAGCTCAATTCTCGAGCTTAATCGAATAGATTCGTGCACGAATTAATTCGAAGCATCCCTTTGCGAGTAGTCGCACGGTTTCTTATTCTTGACCAACCTTCGAAACAGAGTGTTCGAGTAGTCCCGTGAAACACTTGGCAATAATGTAATCGGCTGCGTTTTTTTTTTGCAAAGTACCGCTCGATGTATTCTATCGAGATTTGTTCGCATTCGAACGTCATTCGATCACCCGAGAATCCACTTTCATCGAATGACGTTACTATTCGATCGACCTTGTACTATTCGATGAGTCGAGAATTGAGCTCCTGGCGAAGTTTAGCTAATGCTACTCTACCACTTAACCAGGACGGCGAGATGGGATACGGTCGCCACCAGTCCAAGTGATGGACTCGCCCGGCGTGCTTAACTTTGCCGATCGAGATCCAGTCACTGAAACCGGTATCATACCTCACCTCACCTTATTTTAATCGTTTACCTACTAATAATGGATTCTACACTTAAAGATTTCTCAGAAATCGCATTAAAAAATTCCTATCAGGTCTTCGTAAGGTAATAGTCTAAGAGCTGGGCACGAAATTTCGACATGACTCGGGTCATGAAAAGTTTCCGTAATAATACGTCGGTACACTAAGGTAGGACCCTGATCTGGGAATTTGCTAACAGCTCGAGTGGGGAGGGACACGGGTGAGAGCGGTGAAAGTTGACTTTTTTTTAACAAAAATCATCGCAGTTACGCTTAAAGATTTGTAGAATAAGATATTGTGAATTCGTAATCGAAATGTGAAGTTGCTGACAGGTACGTAAGGTTGTTGACGGGTGTCAACTTGCCAAAAATGTATAAAACAAAATTCGAGACAAAATTATTGCGGTCATAATACAGCGGTGAGAGCATAAAACATGGGGTTTAGTCCGAATAAATGCGGGAGTTTTGAAACTTTTGAAATTTGTAGATTTTGATGCCCTGAATGAAATAAGGAAAAATACAAAATGTGATCTCAGCCGCCGGCGCTACCATATTGAAAAAATGGCGCCCAAAAACAGTTTCTTTGAAATATCTCGCTTCGGATGCCTCATACGGCAAAAAATGTTCTTATGAAAATAAAAGAGCATTAAATTTTCTACAAAATATGTTGTATACATTTTTTCGTTAAACTGAATAGTTTCGGTGCAGCAGCCGACAGAAGTCCAGCATTCTCAAAATTATGATTTTTTGTAATTTTTCAATTTAGTGCAACTTTTATGAAAGAATATTTTTCTGTTGAGACAAAATTTGTTTTCATACCTGAAAATCTTCAAATATAGTTGACTTTACTTGTCTATTACGCATAGCTCAATGTTCAATACTCGCTTCCATACCACCTTATGGGGTAGAGTATATGGCGCGTTTTTTTTATGTGGTAGGGCTAATCCAAAAATGTTGAAGAATGTGACTGTAAACAGAGCAAAGCTGGGCTTACACCAGTAACAATGCTGAAAAATCCTGCTTCTGAAAAGCTACTTAAATTTCTTTCCTGTAAATGCAAGAAAGGGTGCAGTGCAGCAGGTGGTTGTAGAAAGGCAGGATTAAAATGTTCTGTAATTTGCAAATTTTGTAACGGACAGAGCTGCGACAATGCACTAGCAACAGTCGACGAGCTTCATGACAATGAAAAAGTCGACTCTCCATTAAAATATCTCTCGCAAGCATGGAGAACAATCGATACGTAGAATCAGTGGACATCGCAACGGAAGCAATTTCCGAAGAAAGTATTGTTGAAGGCTACAACGAATCCCTTCCACATCAAGCACCTAAAACGCCTCAAGAAGTAGGCAAGTCATGGATTATATACTCTACCTCAAGGTGGTGTGGAAACGAGTATTGAACATTGAGCTACGTAGTAGACAATATAGTTGATTTTACAACTATATTTGAGGATTTTCAGGTATGAAGACAAATTTTGTCTCAACACAAAAGTACTCCTTCAATTTTGAGAATGCCTGACTTCGATCGGCTGCTGCACCGAAACTATTCAGTTTAACGAAAAAATGTATAGAATATATTTTGTAGAACATTTTTTGCCGTATGAGGCATCCGAAGCGAGATATTTAAAAGAAACTGTTTTTGTGCGCCATTTTTTCAATATGGCGGCACCGACGGCTGAGACCACATTTTGCATGTTTTCTTATTTCATTCAGGGCATCAAAATCTACAAATTCCAAAAGTTTCAAAACTCCCGCACTTATTCGGACTAAACTCCATGTTTTACGCTCTCATCGCTGTATTATGACCGCAATAATTTTCTTTTTTAAATTCTTAGCAAGTTGACACCGGTCAGCAACCTATATATCCCTTACGTACCTGTCAGCAACTTCACGTTTCGATTACGTAATTCACAATGTCTTATTCTCGCGATTTTTGTTAAAAAAAAAGTCAACTTTCACCGCTCTCACCCGTGCCCCTCTCAGCAAATTTCCAAATCAGGGTCCTCCCTTAGGGCGTTTTTTCACTGGCCGAAACGATACCGATTTTTCGTCAACGACACCGATACAACGATATCGGGGCAACACAAATGTATAAAATTATATGGAACTCTTTTTCACTTGCCGATACGATACCGTTTTGTCACATTTTGTCGGCGCTGTGTTATTATATGGTATTCATCAGTATCGGTACGACATTGTCGGTATCGTATGGGTATCGTGTCGGCCAGTGAAAAAACGCCCTAATACTTTCTTCATGAAGTCACAATCGATGAATGAAAGCTCTTTATTCGAATTAATTTTTAGTCCGAAACTTCACAGGTATCATATTCGAACAATTTATCTAAATTCAAAAATTTATACCTACTAAGAATTATAATTTAAGTTGCATAGTGCTATGAAAGAATAGTATATTATATTACTAGGAGTAGAACGCACTCTTTTCTTGTGTTGAGCCCAGGATTTGCAAACTGGGCGAAACACAAAAAAAGGCGTTCTACTCCGTGTAATATATACTCTTCAAGCGTATTAAAATGCAAAAAGTCATTTATTTATCATAAATGTACAAATATTCAAACCACAGTCTTACATGTTGACACAATATGACAAGTGGCTAGTGGATAGCGCGCCACCAGTGATTTTCGGTATTAACATTATGTTACTAGTAAAACAATGTCCACTACGGTGGCGTTCGGTACTAACATTTTGTTACTAGTAAAACAATGTCCTACTTCTACTTCTGTTTTTGGTGACATAATTTAAATATTTTAATACGCTTGAAGAAAAAAATAGTTATAAGCATCTTAAACATCTTAAAATGCATTTCGAATTCTTATACAGAATTTCAAATAGAGGAATTAAAAATATAAGTGTAGCATTTATATCGTGAGAGAGAATTTAGAATAAGAACAAAATATAAAATAAATGCTTTGTATTAAATTGATATTTCTATGTCCCTAAATTAGGTTTGTGATCGTCGAGATTTTAAGTTTGAACAAAATAAAATATAAATATAAATTAATATTAATGACATTAAATAATAAAAAAAAATGTTAGTCTATCGTTCTGTGTGTAACTTTTTCTCCGCACACAATCACTCTGGAATCGTTTACGATATTCATTATATTTTTATCTTTTTATCTTATTTCGTTGAGTGATTGGGGGGGGGGGTGAATTGGGGTAAATAGGGGTTAAGAGGTAAACCAAGTAAGTAAGAGTCCATAACATTGGTATTTAGTACATATCAGAGAAGCTAATGTTTGAAAAAATTGATTTGCATTAGCCGCCCTATTACCACCCCTACTCTCACGGTGAAGAAAATAAAATTGTG
This sequence comes from Rutpela maculata, assembly GCA_936432065.2. Classification (NCBI taxonomy): domain Eukaryota; kingdom Metazoa; phylum Arthropoda; class Insecta; order Coleoptera; family Cerambycidae; genus Rutpela; species Rutpela maculata. Next base: position 102,181,376 of record OW386288.2, on the reverse strand, counting down.
ATTTAGGGCCGGTTTATCAGTGCGCGGTTAAGCACTTTATCCTACAGCTAAATTAACTAGAAGGTGCTTCTATTAAACATTTCGGTATTGCAACTTCACATTCTAAACTTCTAGTTAATTTAGCTGTAGGATAAAGTGCTTAACCGCGCCCTGATAAACCGGTCCTTAGTGTGTGTACAAAAACCAAAGGCCTTAGCATTTTTTTAAATTTCATCTATCCCGCTGCCACCACTTCGACTACCGATGTGATACATCGTTTTATGGGTTTTTGGGATCGACAAATTCAAATATTATATGATTAAAGTTCCATAAACAATTTATTTTCACTTAATGAAGTGCAAATATAATATCAAATTTTATTCGTCGTGAGAGAATTGGATAGAAAATCTGGATGTGGAAGTAGTTTGGTATAACATTTATCTCAAAAATACCATTTGGTTTATTTCATTTGACTCAAAAAAATACCAAACTTACGCGATCGTTCAGTAAAAAAATACCTACTGCAAAACTTGAAGCAAATTTAATTTTGTATTTTTTTTCTGTTTCAACGTACACGCCCTTGAAAATCGTCGTGTTTAGACAAAAATGTGTTGAAAGTCTACGTTTAAATGCCAATAATCGGAAAGTCATTGCAATTTTTATTTGTTCGGGAAATTCACCACTTTACAATAAGGGATTTATAATTCTAGTTAAATGATATATTGTATAATTATGTGTAAACTTTATTACTTTGGGAGTTACCTGATCTATTACGCAACACGCTTTGCTTTTCATCCAGTTGATTATACCAGCAATATCCTCAGTAAATATAGGAAGGTGACTTGAGTTTAAAGAACAGACGGACAAAGTACCTACATGGAAGAAAAATAATTTGACCAAAATGTTCAGTAATTATGGTATGGTGGTGTGGGTGGATGAGGTAAAAATAATTTGAGATCTTTGGTTTTTGTACACACACTAAATCACAATTTTTTTTCTCGCCCCCTTTAATAATGGGATGGGGGTGGTATTGCCGGTGGCTAATGCCAAAAATTTATTGAGACTTTAGTTTCTCTTATATACTATATACCAATTTTATGGACTTTTACTTGATTGATTTACTTATTTACCTCTATTTACCGTAATTTACACCCAACCTATCAACGAATAAGATCAAAATAAAATCTAGTTCTAGATCTTGTTAAAATACATAAGTGTACCAAATTTTAAGTCAAAATCTTAAACGGGTCCTGAGTAATCGTGCGCACAAAAAAGTTACAGACCGACAGACAAATTTAAAATCTCGACATTTCATGATATTATACGCCTATTTGAACAAAAACAAATGCAGAATTTCATTTATGCTTCTGTTTTTAACCCTTTTCTACAAATTGCAATTTTATAATAAATGTTTTTTATTTAAAATACACTTTAAAAATTATTAATAAATCCTCATATTATAATATTTTAACCTTATTAATTGAACATTTACAATTACTTATGTTTCACACAATTTTACGAGCATTACATGATTTTGGTCTTAAATCGGGCATTTTTATCCATAACTTTGTATTTTAATCATTTTAATTATTAAAAATAATAAATGCCTAATAAAAGCCTATGCAATAATATTTAAACTTTAATAGAAAATATTCGTTCATTTTGCACAATTTTGGTCTTAAAATCGGCCATTTTAGAGTTGTCATTTTTTTTAACAATGTGTTCGTAATTCGCGAAATTTTTTCAATTATAACATTTTCAACATAATTTTTCACAGAAAAAAAAAAAGAGTTAGCGGGCAAGGAAAAGTAGTAGAAAGCTTCATTAATGATTATGGAGCATTAAAATAGTTTTTAGGCAAATCCATTCAGGTCCAATCGATTTCCTAATAACTTGCTTTTTTCGCCTGAGTGCAGTCAACTAAATAATTTAAAATTTTAACATTTTTAAAAACTAAATCAAAAACCGCTGCCCAAGGAATCACTACCTCCATATCCATATTTTTTATCGAAATCTCTCACAACGAAAAAATTTTGATACTATATTATTTGCCACTATGTGGAAATAATTGTTTATGGAACTTTAGTAATATAATATTTGAAATCGTCAACCCCAAAAACTCATAAAACGATATGCCACATCGGTAGTGGTGGTGGTATTGGGGGCGGATAAAGTAAAAAAAATTGTTAAGGCCTTTGGTTCTTGTATACACACTAAATAAAAATTTTATATTTTCACCTCTTTTAATAATGAGGGTGGCTAATGTCAAAAAATTTTTTGGGACCTTAGCTTCTCTTATATGTATATTTTAAATAACGATTTCATGGACTCTTACTTCCCCTTCAACGGAATAAGAACAAAATATAATTTGTGTCCAGAACTCATCATGATGAGATCTGAGAATCGATTATATTTTGACCTTATTCACAAAAGAAGTTACACACAAACAGACAGACTGAAATTTTTTTTGCGCAAATTTAAAATCTCGATGTTTCATGGCATTCTGAGGATATTTAAATAATAAGAATTTTCAATTTTTTTTTTGCGTAACTATATTTCTCTAATTACCAGTTAAGGGTATCTTATTATTTCGTGTTTTGGTAGCTATACAGTGTTTCTCCATTTTCACTATAAGGACCGTTAGTCTAATTTTAAATTTAAGTTCATGTAGGTATTCAGGCAAAACGTTCTCGAAACCCTGTCAAAAACTACTATAAATAGCTTCTTACATATTTCCGTGTATTGCTAAAAAACTACTTGCTTTCTCTTTTGTTTGTTAAGTGTGTCTGAATCTAGCATTATTAGAAATGATAAAATTCACATTGTTTATTTACTTCGTTTTTTATCTGTTTTGAGAATGTATATTCTTCGAATTTTTAATAGTGAGGTCTCATTTGAATATATTTGTACCTGTTTGATAATAAAGAATACCTTGAAGGGTTCTGAAGAAAAAATTGGCCGAAGCTGGTTTTAGAATTTAGTAGATCAATGGTATTCAACCTATGCTTATAATAGTACAGTAATTAGATATTTAAATTTACAAAGATTGTCATATAGATTAAATTTCGGTTTTTTTTATTTAATAGAAAATTTATCAAGTAAACATTTGGATATTATGCGAATACTTGCATTTGACAGAATATTAATGTCATTCCTTTTCAGGAGTTACACAAATGACAATAACCATTGAAACTGATAGAGGATCGAATTTAGAAAAAAAAAATCTACACAATTTTTCATATAAATTGCGACTTGAAAATTGCGATTTTAACTTGAGAAAAACAGGTATCGCAACATGATTTTCGTCAAATAACTCGATAAATAATTTAGCTAACAAATGCTCTAGACCAACTGAGGATGAATTTTGCTTTTACTTCCACATCCACATCCACGTATAGACGAGTGCCAATAATTTTTGAAATAATTAAAATTCTTAGCAGTATATGGGTGGTGGGAAAATTTAAGATTAATGGTATATAAGTTGGTAAATATCAATTGGACCGCAACAGATAACCGGAAGTGGGGAGGGGGTGCGAAAAGGTGTGTTTTTTGGGATAAAACGTGTTTTTACGATTTCTGACAAAAGTAGACCTCCTATCGAAAAAAGTTTAATACAAAAGTTGTAGATAATTGAGAGATCTACAACTTTTATTTGAACCATTTTTTGCATAACCTCAAAAATATTGAGAAAAACGCCAAAAACCAATTCTTTGGTTTTTTTATTTTTATCTTCTACAAAAATAATTCGATTTTGATGAAATTCCGTAATGTACATTTTTATGCCTCAAAAAAGCTGTAATTTTTTTGAGGCATAATTTTTGCGAATTTAATTTGAAAAAAAGGCCTAATTTCCAATAAAAAAAGTTGATTACCAAAGTTTTGATTTTTGAAAATTTCAGAACGGTATTTTTTTCATAGAAACCTCTACTTTAAGATGGTGTAAAAAAATCATACTGTTTAATAAATAAATACCTATTATTTCTGCTTACATCATTGTTAAAAATATTATCTGCTGAATACCCAAAATAATATTTTTTATTATACTGTTACTGTGGAAAAACACTGTCAAAAATGGAAAAAACAAAAAAAAACGCTTTTATCAAGATCGATTTTTCCGTAAATGTTACTAATTCTTCATTGTAAATGAAGTGTTGAAAGTGATGCAAAACGGTAATTTCAATATAATACGTAATAACCCACACAGCACAATCGGGATATGGGATGACAAATTGACGTACTTGGATATGCCAATACGTAAAATAAATAGAGAAACTTAAGTACCTTTTAGGATATCCTATTTTAGGACGTCCTCAAGACAGCCCATTTTAGTACATCCCAGGATATCCTTTTATGGACGTCAATGGGCTATCCTGAATAGGTTCCATTTTGGCATTAACTATGTCGGCTAACATCGGGATTAAGAACGGATATCCGATGAAGAGCCCTAAATCTCCTTAAAATGCACCCTAATATTAGGTCTGTAATATATTTAAATAGAGCGCCGTTTTGATTTCCGCCCGGCCAAACTGGCCAAAACAAATACCCCAAACTCAGTGCCCAAACCAAACACAGCAACCATGCTTTATTAGTTTTTATTTCTGAAATATTTAAATACTTAATAATTATTGTTAGTGACTGTATGAAATATTTTAAAGTTGTATCTTTGTGTTTTATCAGTTTGGTTCAGCTTTATTGGAGTGTTTTCATTCCAGACTATAAAAAGTGAGTACAAATGTTTAAAAATATAACATAACCTATTAACCTTCATGTTATGAAAAATTTATTTGATTATGATTAATATTTAATTAGTTATTAATGTCGTGTTCGAAACCACGAAAATTTAATACGATTTTTTATACTTTCAGAATGTCAAAGGAAGCTAAAAAAATGATGATTTATACACATTCCCGTATTTTACAATGACTGAGAAACCTGCAAAATAAAATATTAATTTGGCTCAAGAATTGAATACTGAAATCAGCTTGGAGAGAAAATGTGAATCAGTGAAAGTATTGTCACGTGACAATAAACCTGATGAAATTGAATTTGAGAATGACGACAAATAATGTGCCTACTTAGTTAATAATTTTAAAACCAACTAGCAACTGTGGATGAAAATAAGTAAGTAAATGTTGTGCTTTAAGATAATTATTTGAAACTTTTATTACACTTTTAAACGAAAGATATGATACAATATCAGGCCGAACACAGGTGGACAGACTGCAATCTTTTATCTTGAAATTCTATTTGCCAGTGTACTTTACGGATTTTAATTTATAATTCGGTAAATTATTATTATTCACTGAGTGCTATAGGTCATACCTATATCCTTCAATAATTTCTGTTATTTTTATCTTGCCCACTTTTCATATATTTTTTTAATAATAGTGGTTTAAATAATAATAACTACGTTTATTTTAGCTGCACCCATGAATGAGTATTTATATTATGGAAAACGAAGCAGAGAAGCTGTTACAAGATTATCCGAGAAGTGCAAAAGAGAGAAGCGAGGCAAAGAAGAGAATAGGAGTGCGCTACATCCTAAAAGTTCACGTTCGGCTATTATTAAATTTGTAAAGTAATATAGGTATTTATTTTAAATTTTTCTAAAAAGTTTGCTTTTTAACATTACAAATGTTTTTAAATATTGAGTGTGTTTAGCTTATTTTTATTATTAAAAATATTATTATTATTTGAGTAGCACTTAATTCCATACATACAAAATATTTCTGTTTTTTTTTATAAAATTGTATTGTCATTGGCGATGGTTATATTGTCTAAATGTTGGTTGTGACATTTTCTTAATTTTTATGTTTCTTGGTGGAATCCTTTGCCACATGTTTTCTTCTAAAACAATGTCCGTAAAATCTACAAAATAATGCAATTATCCAATATTTTACTTGAAAATAACTTCTACGCTCCTATAACGTAAAAATCACAGTCGTAGAGGTTATTTTCCAGTAAAATACTGGATCATTGTATTATTTTGTTGATTTTACGGACATTGTTTTAGAAGAAAACATGTGGCAGAGGATCCCACCAAGAAACAGAAAAATTAAGTGGCCTGTGGATGTCTATTTGCAGTCCGTAGGATATCCTGAGACATTTCAGTATGTAGTTTGTACAGCCTATTCGTAATACTTAGGACATCCCGAAATATCCTGGGATGTCCTGGTACGTCCTTAGTACGAGCGCAGGTATATCCTTCAGGACGTCCCTCGTACTACTTTTATCTGATACCGACTTGTGACATTGGGATGACCAAAAGAGTGCCGAAAAGCATACAAACTGGGATATTAGGACGTCCATAGGCAAGCCCAAATACTAAATGGGATTTGCCATAGTACGTCCCTCGGACAGCCTTGTGTTGTGTGGGAAGGGATCTTTAATTAACCGTTTAAGGTTCGGACTGCTGAAAATCGAAATGTTTAAACAATAATTTTACCTAACAAATTGCTAGAAATGACCATTTTTAGGCAAGAAAAACCTTTTTTTATGCTTTATGGACACTCTCACATTAAAAATACCTAATTTTATTACGTATTTTACATTAAATCAATTTACAAAGTAGAAATACATAATCAAAATTTATAATAATCTCATTTTAAGTTTAAGCAGAAAACTAATTTCTATCTGTCGGTCTGTCTGTAACTTTTTTGTGCGCAGTATTACTCTGGAACTGTTTATGATATTGACTTAAAATTTTGTACACTTATGTATTATAGCGAGATCTGGAAGTAAATTATATTTTGATCTTTTTCCATTGAAGGATCGGGCGGGGGTAAGTGGACGTAAATGGGGATAAATAAGTAAAGCAAACAAGTAAGAGTCCGTGAAATTGGAAATTACTGTATTTAGGAGAAGTCGACGTCTCAACAATTTTTTGTCATCAGCCATTCCTACCAGCCCTACTACCGACGCGACGTGGCATATATAACATTTTATGGATTTTTGAGGTAGACAATTTCAAATATATTATATTATTAAACTTATATGAACAATTATATCCATATAGTGGAGTGCAAATATAGCATCAAACTATTTTTCGCTGTAAGAGACATTTTGATAGACATCTGGATATGGAAGTAGTGATTCCTTAGGCAGGGGTTTTTATTTATGAAGACATATATTTTTATGAAGGCCATTTGGAACTATATTTCTTGTCGGCCTCCCTGCATAGTGCGCTTGACAGCATCATGCGCCTACCTTAATTGCCTGGTATATCACGATCTTTGCAACCTTTAGTTAATAATGCTTAGTGAATATAGAATTACAAATGTTTTAGTCAGAGATCGTAGAAAAATAAAGTAAGAGGGTAGGTAATATTCTATGTTAAAACAATTTGAAACATTAGGTCATAGCTCTGCCGTTTCCACCTGCGCGAACTAACGTTCATAGATGGGAAATTTTTAAAAAAATGTAGAAAAAAAATTGGTACAAAATAAAACAATAAAGGTAAACGATTACTAACAGAATAACTAATGCGATTAATAGTATAAAATGTTTTATACACTTAAACTTTTTCATTACGTGTATTCTGTTAGTAGAGTGCTCGGCTCTCAAACATGCGCATAAAAATAAGATTTGTAGAGGTTACGGCGTATCAAAAGTTTATTTTTTTCGACTTTTAACTTGAAACAAAAATATACTACATTTTTTTTATAACATGCAACGGAGCTATGAAAATAGTGAAATGCAAAATGTGTTCTACTAGATGGATCATAGGAAATTTACATCGCATTACATTTAGTTATATCTTATTTATTATTAGTCGTAAAATTATACATCATACACTATTGCGTTCGGAAAAGATAAATAAGATTTTTCTAAAGAGTACGAAGTTTTGATTTGAGCCTACATTTCGGAGATACTTAATACGATGGAAATGCAAGTTGTCTAAATTGAATTAAATTTCAAGGCATTTCAAACCTAGATATTATTGCGGTTTTAAGTTACGTTCTCCCGAAAGATCCGATGTAAATTGTATTATTTGAAAACCATAAGGAAATATTTCCTCCACAAAACATTTTATGAAAAATCGCAATTTATTTATTTTTTCCACTATTCGCTTAACTCTTTTGCACATGACGCTTTTTGATGGTCTTTTGAAACTTATATAATTATTACTTATTGTTATTATTACTATATTGCTTATATAATTATTCATTTTATACAAAGCTCGTATCAACGAAACCTCCACGGAGGTCACGGAAGTATATTAATGCTATTTTCAAGTTCAAACTGCGCCTTCTTACGTCTTCACAGCATCACAGTACTTTCTTATGAGCAAATTAAAAGAATTTACTGGAAGTATCCGTCTTTGCACAGTGGGATAAACTGAATCTGAAAACTTATTTCATATAATGCAACTCTCAATTGATGTTAACTTGGGACAGCTGGTATGTAGTAGAGGTCATTGTAATAACTTTTTTTAATATTAAGCCTATAAGTATAGTCACAGTGAAATAAAATTAAATAAAAAAATCATAAATACTTCAAAGAGAACTTCATGCTTTGTTTTTATTTGATGGCAATCAATTTTTGCTCATATTTGACTTGTATACTCGAAAAAACAACTTGCTGCCTCAAAAAATAAGTACCCTTTCAAAAGAAAAATTGCATCAAGGGATTCTTTTACTACTATACCTAAAATTACTGTACTATTAATACAATTCTGTTTGTATATCTTTGTTAGGTAAATAAACGTAATTTAACGTCTAACCCTTTGCATCTTTTTATTTAATGTGAATGAGGGAATACTTTAAAAGTGGGAAACAAAAAATGAGGACAAATTCAAAATATTTAAATATTTATAGGCCTACCACGGAGTAATTACATTATCAATTATTAGTAATTAATGTTTGTTTGCATAAAAAAATAACCTAATATTTTATTAGGTTCTTTTAATATTTTGAAATTCGTAATAATCAAAAATAAAAAACGTTATATTATTTTGGCGGTCAAAAAATGAGTATATTTCCTTTTTTAGCTGACCCTCCAATAGCGTCTCTACTGTAAACAGTAATGACAGTGGCGCAGTAAAGCAAGTACTCCTAACCATATAATATTGTGCTCCGTGACGATGCATGCATCAAAGAAATATGTATTATAAAAATATGACCTACTGAGGCCCGTTTACACTGGCAACATCGCTGGGACGGAGAAAGAACGCTAGCTCTAGTCTTATATACAGCGGGCTTTGAAAGGATCAGTAAATATATCCGGGCTCTGAAATATGCCATGTTTATATAATTAAAAGAAAAATAATAATTAGCTACCTCTAGTGGCTTCCTATTAAAAAAGATGCCCAACAGTCGCCATATTTAATAAGTTTGTTAATTTATACACTTGGGAAATGCCGGGCTTATGAGCGACCTATCGATATATCGGGCTACACAATATACCGTCTATACCTATACCTCTATATATATATATATATATATATATATATATATATATTATTCGGATGCCATCTGACCTGCTAGAGATATTAACGCAGGGGCTTCGTAGATGTTGTATTATGTCATTAAAACTTATTTTACGTTGGAGGTCAAATGACCCATTTTGACACCCTGGTGAATATTTTAGTTCAGCGGTTTGCTACTAACTGCCGTGTCTGTCGTTCAAAAAATATTCATTTTGAATACCTGCTGACCACAAAAGCGGTTCAGATGGCATCTAGTCAGCTGGCAACACCGTGGAAGTAGGTAATTATATACCACATGTTGATCCAGATGTTTTAGTTTGCTTGAAAATATTACTACTAGGAAAAGTAAACTTAGTGGAGACAATTCGTGTACCTTCAAAATGAGGACGGAATTTGTACTTCTTGATTGTAAACGTTTTTTGTTAAGGATGGTTCAGCGAGGCTATAAGTAAAATAGTGTTCTGTAGTTTAATTAAACTACAGAAGTAAGAGAAAAGTTATTAGCAAACATGTTTTCGATACGTAATAAACTACGAAATTATGTTAATGTTAAAGAGTTCTATTTAGTCTAATTCTCAAGTTCAAACACGTGTTAATTCTTGATAAAGCTCGTAAAAATATGAGTGAGGGCTCATTGGATTCGGAATGATGTCTAGAAAAATGTGCAAAAGTTTCAAACCCGCACATAAACAATTGCAAAAGTTATAAACAAATTAAGATTGAAAAAATAACGAGTTTCGTTTTTTGCAAATAACTCGAAATATCAATATTTAAATTTAAAAAAAAGGTTCTTAAAGAGGAAGAAATGTCCAATAAAAAAGTCTGGACTTCCGGAACTAATAATAATAATAATAATAATAATAATAATAATAATAATAATGATAATACCCGTGGATACAACTGCGGTACCCCCGGCGATAGGAGGCATAAGGTCACCCATCTGTTTTACATGGATGACCTTAAACTTTATGCCTCCGGAGAGAGGGACCTACACCAGTCCCTCAGGGTGGTACAGGAGTACACGCAGGCTGTCGGTATGGAGTTCGGGCTGGACAAATGTGCACTGGTCCATCTCAAGAGGGGACGATGCGGGGACTACGGAGAGGACGCGCAGCTCGTGGACGGAAGCATCTTACATCATCTAGATGCCGGAGAGTCGTACACTTACTTGGGTGTCGAGCAACGCTCCACCCAAGAAGTGAGTGTAGTGAAAAACGCTCTCCGCGGCAAGTATCAGCACCGACTCCGACAGATCTGGTCTTCAGAGCTGTCGGGGAAGAACAAGGTGTCTGCTACCAACATGCTTGCCGTTCCGATCCTTCTCTACTCCTTTGGAGTAGTGAAATGGACTCAAGAAGAGTTGCGTCAACTCGACGTAGGAACCCGCAAGAAGATGCATCTCAATAGGAGTTTGCATCCTAAATCGTCCGTTCCTCGGCTATACCTCCCACGACATCGGGGAGGCCGTGGACTCTTGAGTTTGGAGAGTCTCCATAATAGGATGGTTCTGGATGGAGCCTGTAAGGTCATCAGGAGTTCGGATCCCCTCCTCTGCATGGTCGGAGACCATGAAAGTGCAGGAATAGGAGCCATTTTGTTTAAGGCAGCACAGAGAGCAGCCGATGAACTTGGTCTCTCCTTCGACATCGAGCGGGTAAATCCCGACTCTGTCACCGAGTTGGAACCTGCTCGACGAAAAGCCCAAATTAAAGCTGCAGAACACAACATCTTTCTGCTGCTTCACACGGATAAGCCAATGCATGGAGTTTTCTATAAAAATATAGAAAACCTTGGCTTATCCGAAAGGCTGACCTTTGCCTTCTTAAGGTCAGCCGGGCTGAAGTCTGAGACCGAGGGATTCATAATGGCTTGCCAGGATGGTGTATTCAACACCCTCGTCTATCGTAGTCGTGTCATGGGTATAGAGGTCCCTGATGTCAGCTGCAGGGCCTGCCGCAGGGCGCCAGAGACTCTTATGCACTTGCTGTCGGCTTGCCCGACATATGCAGTCTCGGCCTATATCCAAAGGCACGACGGAGCATTACGAGTGCTTTATTACCATCTAAGGCACTCGTATGGGATAGACGAAACACCAGTGCTGCCTTACGCTCCGGGGGATATTGAGTCCGTTGTGGGAAATGAGAAGTGTCTAATTTATTGGAACTACTCTTTTCCCACCGTCAGGCAAATACAAGCCAACAAGCCTGACGTAGTACTCCTCGACCATCAACTCAAGACAATGTTCGTCGTGGAGTTCTCGGCTCCCGCGGAGAACAACATTGTCTTGAAGGAGGAGGAAAAACGGACAAAATATCGAGATCTGCTCTTCGAACTCCGCAGACTGTATCCAGACCATACTGTTAAGATAGTGGTACTGATTATAGGAGCCCTCGGTGGAACGAGACACACACTGCTTTCGGAACTCAAGATCATACCGGCATGCCGAAATTCGGCAGAGATCTTAGCCGGCAGAATGCAGAAGGCCGTCATTCTTGGTTCATTACGTCTGCTCAGGGCACACGATTCCCGGACCCAGTAGTCACTTACCCCACGGGCGTGGGGAGTGGCTACCGGTACTACCAGCTCCCCTCTGTGAGGGTCGGAGCCACAGAGAAGGGTGACTGGTTTTTAGCTCGCTAAAAAAAAAATAAAATAAAATAATAATAATAATAATAATAATAATAATAATAATAATAATAATAATAATAATAATAATAATAATAATAATAATAATAATAATAATAATAATAATAATAATAATAATAATAATAATAATAATCGGCGAGGCAACACGCATCCCGTATCCAATGTGTGATGGACTACATGGCGGCCAATAGGCCATTTACGCCTAAAGTGCGTCGAATAGCCGCCAACTTAAGACGCGTCCATCACACACTCAATGAGGCAGTGCTGCGAACCACCAAACAGCACTGTCTCGACAGGATACGGATGCTAGTGGTTTGTAAAAAATCACTAGTGAGGCGGGCGAGGGGGCTAGCGGAAAATAAACTCTTCCGCCAAAAGCCCTCGCGCCTTTTCGAACCGCCTCCGCGTGTTGCAGAGAATCCGCCGACTGTAGATCAGGTGGAAAATTTCTGGAAAACGCTTTACGAGGAGAAGCTTCCACTCAACCAAGACTCTCCAGCCCTGGCACACTTTGAAGCCTTCTGTCAAAGGCTTCAACAACCAAACGAGGTGTGCCAACCGATAACTCCAGAAGAGGTTCGAAGAGCTCTTGAGGGCTCTAAGAACTTTGCTGCTCCAGGTCCCGATGGGATAAACAACTATTGGTGGAAAAAATTACCCAGTACCCACCACCATTTGGCCAGAATTTTCAATTCATGGCTAAATGGGGAGCAGCAAATTCCTTCTTGGGTTGTCGAGGGGCGGACAGTGCTGATCCCGAAGAACGGAGATTTGTCTGACCCAAAGAACTACCGGCCGATAACCTGTTTAAACGCATGCTACAAGGTGTTTACACGCATTTTGTACATGCGGGTGCTCCATGCAGTTGAACCGGTTTACGAGCGGATATATGAGCAACGAGGGTCAAAGAGAGGTGTCGCTGGCTGCAAGGAGAACCTGCTGATTGACAGGTGTGTCACGCAGGACTCCGTGCAGTATAAGCGTAACCTCTCCATGGCCTGGATCGATTACCGCAAGGCATTTGACATGACATCACACGAGCTCATTGTACACTTGCTCCAATGTCTTGCGGTGCCCGGTCCCGTAGTGAGATGTATCGAAGAACTGATGCCGCTCTGGAGGACTCGCTTTACCATAACATCGGGTAACGATAGAGTCCAGACGGAGCCGGTATATTTCAGAAGGGGAGTATTTCAGGGAGACTCCCTCAGCCCCCTTCTGTTTTGCATCTCACTACTGCCATTATCCGTTTCGCTCCGGAAAACCCGTGGCTACAACTGCGGTACCCCCGGCGACAGGAGGCATAAGGTCACCCATCTGTTTTATATGGATGACCTTAAACTTTATGCCTCCGGAGAGAGGGACCTACACCAGTCCCTCAGGGTGGTACAGGAGTACACGCAGGCTGTCGGTATGGAGTTCGGGTTAGACAAATGTGCACTGGTCCATCTCAAGAGAGGACGATGCGGGGACTACGGAGAAGACGCGCAGCTCGTGGACGGAAGCATCTTACATCATCTAGATGCCGGAGAGTCGTACACTTACTTGGGTGTCGAGCAACGCTCCACCCAAGAAGTGAGTGTAGTGAAAAACGCTCTCCGCGGCAAGTATCAGCACCGACTCCGACAGATCTGGTCTTCAGAACTGTCGGGGAAGAACAAGGTGTCTGCTACCAATATGCTTGCCGTTCCGATCCTTCTCTACTCCTTTGGGGTAGTGAAGTGGAGTCGAGAAGAGTTGCGTCAACTCGACGTAGGAACCCGCAAGAAGATGCATCTCAATAGGAGTTTGCATCCTAAATCGTCCGTTCCACGGTTATACCTCCCACGACATCGGGGAGGCCGTGGACTCTTGAGTTTGGAGAGTCTCCATAATAGGATGGTTCTGGATGGAGCCTGTAAGGTTATCAGGAGTTCGGATCCCCTCCTCTGCATGGTCCGGGACCATGAAAGTGCAGGAATAGGAGCATTTTTGTTTAAGGCAGCACAGAGAGCAGCCGATGAACTTGGTCTCTCCTTCGACGTCGAGCGGGTAAATCCCGACTCTGTCACCGAGTTGGAACCTGCTCGACGAAAAGCCCAAATTAAAGCTGCGGAACACAACATCTTTCTGCAGCTTCACACGGATAAGCCAATGCACGGAGTTTTCTATAAAAATATAGAGAACCTTGGCTTATCCGAAAGGCTGACCTTTGCCTTCTTAAGGTCAGCCGGGCTGAAGTCTGAGACCGAGGGATTCATAATGGCTTGCCAGGATGGTGTATTTAACACCCTCGTCTATCGTAGTCGTGTCATGGGTATAGAGGTCCCTGATGTCAGCTGCAGGGCCTGCCGCAGGGCGCCAGAGACTCTTATGCACTTGCTGTCGGCTTGCCCGACATATGCAGTCTCGGCCTATATCCAAAGGCACGACGGAGCATTACGAGTGCTTTATTACCATTTAAGGCACTCGTATGGGATAGACGAAACACCAGTGCTGCCTTACGCTCCGGGGGATATTGAGTCCGTTGTGGGAAATGAGAAGTGTCTAATTTATTGGAACTACTCTTTTCCCACCGTCAGGCAAATACAAGCCAACAAGCCTGACGTAGTACTCCTCGACCATCAACTCAAGACAATGTTTGTCGTGGAGTTTTCGGCTCCCGCGGAGAACAACATTGTCTTGAAGGAGGAGGAAAAACGGACAAAATATCGAGATCTGCTCTTCGAACTCCGCAGACTGTATCCAGACCATACTGTTAAGATAGTGGTACTGATTATAGGAGCCCTCGGTGGAACGAGACACACACTGCTTTCGGAACTTAAGATCATACCGGCATGCCGAAACTCGGCAGAGGTCTTAGCCGGCAGAATGCAGAGGGCCGTTATTCTCGGTTCATTACGTCTGCTCAGGGCACACGATTCACGGACCCAGTAGTCACTCACCCCACGGGCGTGGGGAGTGGCTACCGGTACTACCAGCTCCCCTCTGTGAGGGTCGGAGCCACAGAGAAGGGTGACTGGTTTTTAGCTAGCTAAAAAAAAAAAAAAAAAAAAATAATAATAATAATAATAATAATAATAATAATAATAATAATAACGGAACGAGACACACACTGCTTTCAGAACTTAAGATCATACCGGCATGCCGAAATTCGGCAGAGGTCTTAGCCGGCAGAATGCAGAAGGCCGTCATCCTCGGTTCATTACGTCTGCTCAGGGCACACGATTCGCGGACCCAGTAGTCACTCACCCCACGGGCGTGGGGAGTGGCTACTGGTACTACCAGCTCCCCTCTGTGAGTGTCGGAGCCACAGAGTTTAAAGGGTGACTGGCTTTTACAAAAAGAAAAAAAAAATAATAATAATAATAATGATAATAATAATAAGTTTATTTGTCCAATCGATCACATTACATGATATAGGATAAGTCAGAAATAGTATACAGTACAGAAAAAAATATATATATGACGTAACGAACACATTGCAATAAAAGTATAATAAATATATATATCTATATATAAAAATCTAACATAAAATAAAATCACAAATTATCATCACTGTGGTATTCACTAAGGGAGTAATAGCTCTTATTTACTAGGAGATTTTTTATTTCTAATTTAAAATGCTTGTCTTGTAAATTCTTATATTTAGAAGGTAAATGATTGTAAGCCTTTATAGCCAAGTATTTTGGATTTTGTTTATATTTTGCTGAGATATGGAGTGGTATTTCAAGTGTTGAGACGTTTCTTGTATTATATGTATGATAAGTATTTAGTGTATTTGTGCTTAGTTCAGTTTTCGCATACAATAGTAAATTCAATAGTAAAATACATGGTACTGTCAGTATTCCCAATTTTTTGAACAAATCTCTGCAGCTATCTCGTTTTCTTAATCCAGCAATAATCCTAACTGCCTTTTTTTGCAACTTGAAAATTCTGTTGCTATCAGCTGAGGCTCCCCAGGCAATAATGGCATAAGAAATTACTGAGTGGAAATGACTATAATAGTACATAATCAACACTGATTGATCGACTACATCACGTAACTGATTAATACAGTAACAAATTGGTGCAATTTTCTTACAAATACTGTCAATATGTGTGTGCCACGAGCAGTTGTCAGAAATAAGTAAGCCGAGGAATTTAACAGTTTGTTCTTGTTTAATTGTGCCATTTTTTGTTTTTATTAAAAGGCTTTCCTCATACATGGTTTTTATTTTAGAAAATCTTAAAAATAAGGATTTTTTGTTGTTTAAAATAAGTTTATTTTCAGTGTACCATACATCAGCTTCATTAGCTTTGCGTGTAGTATTCCCTATCCTCTTATCGGATATTAGGAACGATGAATCATCAGCAAATAATATAGGATCAGCTAGAAAGTCATTTACGTAAATTATGTATAGTGGGGGTCCTAAAACTGATCCCTGGGGTACTCCGATTGAGGTTGCAAGACTTTCAGATTTGGTATCATTGATTTTTACATAGTGCGTCCTACCACTTAAGTAGCTCTTTATTCAGTTGAGAGGTTGGCCTCTTACACCTTACCTCTCCATTTTTTTAATAAGTCTAGAATGACACACCAAATCGAAAGCCTTACTTAGATCAAGAAAGATGCCTATGCTTTTTTTATCACTGTCTAGATTTTCATATAGGTTGTTTAAAAATTTTATAATAGCAGTTGTGGTTGAAAGACCTTCTCGGAAACCAAATTTATTGTTGTTCAGTAATTTGTGTTTATTTAAAAAGTTTAAAATTTTTTTTGCAACATATTTTTCAAGAACTTCTATCTCTATTATTAATAACTTTAATTTAATGTTGAAAATGGGGCTCCGGGCGGCGAATGCTAAACCGTTACGATACTCTGAAACCGGCCGTAAGAAGTAAAACAATTTTTTTATGTTATTAAATATTAATTTAAATTTTTTTTAAAAATATGGTATTATTTAGACACTTAAAGGAACAATATCCCGTTCGAAAAAAAAATTTTCACCGATTTTTCATAAAATGAACCTGTTGTTAATTAACAATTTTTTTTTAGAGTTTGCGTTTATATTTCAAGTCGGATAATTGTTAAACAAAAGCTACTAAAATTATTTCGCTTCGGGGACCTTATGTCAACTATACTTTATGAGATTATGACATTGTCATGTCTTTAATTGTTACAGTCTATTAGTTATTAATTATTTATTTAAGCTAACAAAAAACTAAAAATTGAAATAGAGGTTGAAAATTTTTTTTTACTATTTTAAAATTACTATTACTGTTTTTATATTCAAAAATATTATAAGATTATATAAACTTTAAAATTTTAGTGCTACTTGTTTAAACAAATTTTATAAAGAAATAGATAAATTACGTATTTTTGAAAAAAAATTTTCTAAAAAATTTTTTTAATTGTTTATAATAATTTTTTCCCTTTTTTCATTATTTGAACAAATTATTAAGAAAAAAATTTATTCTTAAAATTTTTTATGTTCAATTTATTTTCAATTTTATTTTCTAGAAAAGAAATAACCAAAACAACCATGTACATAAATATGTCAAAAAAATTTTTTTAATATTTAAAATTTAACATTCTATAAAAAAAATTTTTTGATATGTTTATGTATATGGTTTTTTATTTTTTTTTTCTATCTAAAAAAATATAAACACATTCGACGATTGTTAATAACAAATTGTTTATTAAATAAACAAATAAATTAACAACAAAAAAATTTTTCTTTTTTCCACCCTGTAGAGAATTGCAAATAATAGGTTTTAGGACTAAAAATATTTCTTAATAATTTGTTTAAATAATGAAAAAAGGAAAAAATGATTATAAACAATTTAAAAAAATTTTTAAGACATTTTTTTTAATTCATAATATTTTATAACAAATATAATAACAAAAAAATGTTTTTCAAAAATACGTAATTCATCTATTTGCAATTTCCGGGCGTTGCCGAATCGTTATTAGCATGCTGCCGAATCCATTTTCGGGCGCTGCCGAATTCCAAAGTAACTTCCGGGCGCTGCCAAATTCAAATTCGGACGCCGCCGAAACTATATTCGAGCGCTGCATAATCCATATTCGGGCGCTGCTAAACTCCAAGGTGACTTCCAGACACTGTCGAATACCAAGGCAATTTTCAGGCGCTACCGAATATACATTCGGGCGCCGCCGAATAGCAAAGTAAATTCCAGGCGCTGCCGAATCTGTATTCGGGCACTGCCGAATCTCTCCGGGCGCCGCCGAATCCACTATTGAACAATATCCTCCAGGATGGTTGCAAGACTTGACCCAAACATACTAATTACCATACAAAGCTTTTAAAATGAAGTTAAATAGAAGCTTTTAAAAATCAAGTTTCTGGACTGTTACTAGCTTGCTTTACTTGTTTTTCTCCTCATTTACCTAATTTCAACATTTCAACAACAACAATTTGTTTTTTTTTACGATTACTATAGTTACATCCTTCCACTCCACTACGTGGATATGGAAGTAATAAATCAAATGGCATATATTTTCATTAAAAATAATTTATAAGAAATAAAATGTGTATTGTGAAACATAGTTCATTTAGTTATCCTTAGAATGAAATTATGGCAAAAAAAACATTTTATAACTGTTGTAAAAATTTCTGCCTATAACTTTTTTGTGCGCACGTTTTCTCAGAAACGGTTTAAGATATTGACTTGAAATTCGGTACACATTGACGAGATCTGGAACTAGATTATATTTTGCACTAATTCCGGCGAGGGGGGGGGGGGGGGGTTAAAAATGGGGATCAATAGGGGAAAATGAGTAAAGCAAGCTGGTAAGAGTTCAGTTTGGGATTTGGTGTATATTCTGTATATACCTACTAGAAGCCAAGGCCTCAGATTTTTTTAAATATTTTACAACACTATAAAGAAAAATACCTGTTGCAAAACTTGAGGCATGTTTAATTTTATTAACATTTAATATTACAAATTGTGTTTTTATAATAAGAAATGTTTTTTTATTTAAAATACACTTTCAGATGTATCAATAAACCCATGTCATAATATTTTAGCTTTATTAAATCAGTATTTATAATTACTTAATATATTTCGCACAATTTTATCTCAATTTGGGACATTAGATGATTTGAGTCGTAAATTTTACTTCCACATCCACATAGTGTATTGGAACTCTAGTAATCGTAAAAAAAACTTTTTTTTTTTGTTGAAATAGGTTTGAAATGTCATGAAATATCGAGATTTTAAATTTGAGCGAAAAAAATGGTATCTATTGGTCTGTCTGTCTGTATTTTTTGTGCGCACGTTTCCTGTGGGACGGTTTAAGATATTTACTTGATAGTTGTTACGTGTGTATGTATTATAACGAGATCTGAAACACATCGTTATAAGAATTCTAGCATTTCACTTAATCGCCAGAATGTATTACAATAACGGTGCAAAAGCCGCTCGAAAAGTGGCTTATATTTGGTAATTTGCGATACAAAATTATATGTCATTAGGCAGGCATACAGAATGAGCAGTAACTTTCAATATTGAAAAAAAAAATTGACGCACGGACTTACAAAAATTGCATTTTCGTATGCGATTCTTAACCGTTTAATTTGATAATTAACAGACTTACCGACCTGGACTATTTTGTTCAATATTGTCCATTAATTATTGTTTATTTTGGTATCTAATTAATAAGGCAACTGGTATGTTGTCGTGCATGTTGGAAGAGTATAGAAAACCATATTTCGTATAATAATTGAACAGAGATTGTCCGTAGGTAAAATCGTAATATAACAGTTATATTCAGGCGATGTGATAATTTTTCTAATTTATTAGTATAGAATAGCAGTTACTCAATATTGAAATAAATGTAAATCGACATAAACTTCAATATATTACCAAATAAAATAAATGCTTAATAATTTGACTACTAAATACAAAGTGACAAAAATTAAAAATAACATTCTTGTATATTTTATATGTTATATAATTATAGATGAATTTTTTTCAATTAAGCTACTTTCTATTGTGTTGATATAAATTATCACTAATGTAGAATATGCCAGCTAAGAGAGTTGTATAGATAAATTTTGGAATTTTCTAAAATGTCTAAAATGCGTTCTGTTATTCTTGTTTCGGTTAAACAGACAATAATGGGTTGTATTGCTGAAACTAATTGACTTGTCTCTTTGAAATGTGAGAATATAGTTCTCAATTGTTATTTATGAAGGACAGATTTATTGCGTCTTATTATGAACGCTTGTGGGGTAAGGCCTCTATTGTAAAAAACCCTTTTCGAAATCTATTAATTTACATACTCTGAAAATATGTTTGGTTTTTTAAATTCGTAAACAGGTATTTTAAAGGATGAGTATTGTACAATTGTATATTGTTCAAAATAAATAGACTTCATCGACTTACACTCCAGATTACTTCCCCATTACATCTTTCTATTTGAAAGGGTAAAGGTGGTTTAATATTTGCTGACGAAGACTGCAGTAGAAATTTTTTCTTTTTGTTTTTTCTTCACAAATTAGATATTTTTCTATTAAAATGTATATAAATTAATTACAATTTCAGAGATTATATGCATTTTGTGTCATGAAAAAATTTAGATACATTTTGGTCATGAAAAACAGGGTCTTTTTTCCGGTTTTTCCGGAAGAACTTGGACAGAGTGCACTTTAGGAAAAAGTCATAAAGGAAAAAAGTCTTGTATTTTAATAATATATTCACTCAAATTTGTGGATTTTTCTCGTCACTTTTTATCCCCTCCCCCTCCACCCTTTTTGGAAAAATTCAACCGCTATATCTCGAAAAATACACATTTTTTCGAAAATTTTACAAGAGTAAAAAGTTAAAGACTAAAACGACTAGACCTAAAGACCTAAAGACCTAAAAAGACAGGTTTTTTTTTTAATTTACCTCAATTTTACTAGTTAACAAATTAGCAACAAAATCATTGATTATAACAATTGCGGGGCAATAGTGGCAGCCAATTTTTTTTGTTTTGTTTGATCTAGACTTCAAAACGAACAGAATCCACAAAATTTTGCGAAAATCCATTCATTCGGTAAACTATTTAGTCAGAAATGCCATTTTGCCTACACTGTAATGTGTTATATAGAACTACAAAGTACACGTAACAATCCTGGGATTATATAAACAGAGAAAATAAATTTCCTTTTGGCTTTTGTTTCATTTTATCATTATTGTATTATTTTGGTTTGAAATATATATGTTTACATTTTCATAAATGCTAAATATTATTGTTGTATTCATTTTTTCTACAATAAAAACGTTTTCAAGTAAAGCTTGTCCTGTTATTTACTTTTTAGATTTTAAAACTTAGTCATTTATATTTTTTTAAATTG
Source organism: Rutpela maculata (assembly GCA_936432065.2). Lineage (NCBI taxonomy): Eukaryota > Metazoa > Arthropoda > Insecta > Coleoptera > Cerambycidae > Rutpela > Rutpela maculata. Next base: position 102,159,998 of record OW386288.2, on the reverse strand, counting down.
GAATGTGGTTTAGGTTTTTGACTTTTTAAAAGTTTTCATGTAGAAATGAAACACCGTGGTCCCTTTGCCGATTTTCACTTTTTTACGAAGTTATTAACGGTCTATAAAATTGGGAGGTCTAATTATATAGCAGGCAGTATGGGAGTATGAGTTTCGAATACATTTCGGACGCAGTTTATTTGTTGGAATCAGTTCTGGAGACACTACTGATTATGAATATCCATAACGGTAACCCGGTCTGATATTGTTTAAAACAATTTTGTTTATAACAAAAGGAAATATTACATTTTTCAATGAAACAATGTTTTTAAATATTTTCGAACATTTCCAACAAGAAATGTCTTTTTTTCGTAAAGTTGATATTTTCAATGTTATTTTTATTTTAAATTAAAAAATCTCCAATTTTTCATTTTTTATGCTCTAAACGTATAATAAAAAAACGTTTTTTTAAAATACATAATTTTTTGTAATATATTTAGACCTTGTATATGAACTTCCAAAAAATGAAATTGACGATTTTTAATTTTGTATCTCATAGCGACCACTTTTCTTCGACGGTTTTTGAAACATTCATGTCGAAGAATAGTTGCCATATGGATTTCAGCATAATTTTTTAATTTAATTAAAAAGTGCTTTATCTGGAAATCGTTCTTTTTTTCAATAAGAGCCTTATATTTCCTAAGAAAGCATATACAGTGTGCCAGGAAGCGACACATGATTAAATGAGGAATTAATTTTTTGAGTTCAACCTGTGGTAGAAATTGACAGAATTTTAATTTCGAGAAATCTTATGTCTTGGAAATTTACCAAAAAAAAGTTATTTTTCTCACTTATAAAATACTTTTTCCGTAGAAGATAGGGCAAAATCTTAGAAATAATTGTTCAGAATGAGTATTGTTTATTTGAGATTTTTTTTATAGAAATTGTTTTTAATTAGTCACATTTCAGTTTGCCTTAATATTTTAAGGTTTTTCAAATTGTTTAAACAATTTTAATTTATTTAAATAATTATAATTTATTTAAGCAATTACGTTTTGTTACAAATATATAGCATTTCCATCTTTTTCTATATTCACAATTTAGTTATTTAATTTTGTTTATTAAGAGTTTGCTAATAAAACCTGCGAATTATTTAAACAACTTATTATTGTTTATTGCCAACTTTCTTCAGAATAGAGCTAGAGTGCTGCAGTTTTTAAGTAATTTTGAACTTTTCATCGACTTTCTGCTCATATTTAAAATAAAGAACATTTTTGCGACTAATTAAAAATAATTTCTGCAAAAAAAGTCACAAATAAATAATAAATACCAAAAATACATGATACTCTACTTTTGTCCTTATGGGGTCATTTTGAGGCCCAGTAGTTCTCATGAGGGTGTAATTGAAAAAATAATTATTAATTCGTATTTTTTGAATTATTGTGAAATTTAAAAAAAAAAGGTGGAAATGTAAATTTATAGCAAAATATAATTTTTTGAATAAATTATAATCGTCTAAACAATTTGAAAAGCAGTAAAATATTAACACAATCTAGAATGTGACTAATTAATAATAATTTGTGTAAAAGAGATCTCAAATAAATAATAATAATAAACGTTAAAAGTACGTGATACTCCAACTTTGCCCTTATATGGTCACTTTGCAAGGGAGCAAAATTTTAACAAATTCGGTTAAAAATCATCTGTCTATTACACATTTAGATGATCATTAAAAATTAAAAATATCTAATACATGGATAATAATAAACATGCATGGTTTATCATCCCAAATAATTTTAATTAACAAAATACTCCAACTTGGAAGAAACTTACATTATTAGAATAAAAAAATTCTTATTCAGTTTTATTTTTCTGAATAATATTTCTTTACAGCATTCTGTCCTATCTCGTACAGAAAAAGCACATTACTAGAGGGAAAAATTACTTTTTTGTAAATTTCCAAGACGAACTTCATAGAATTTGACAGACAGCAGAAAAAACTATCTGTGAGAACTAAAAAGAAAAACTATCTATACAATTAATTTCCAATCTTTACAAATAATTTTTCTTTTTAGTTCACACGGATTGTTTTTTCTGCTGTTTACCAAATCCTATAAAGAATTTGTGTTTTAACAATTATAAGCAAATGAAAAGTAATTCACTTTTACGCGGACTTTATGTTTCGAAACTTAAATTGTGACATAAATTAGTATTCTCACAGGATGAAATTTTAATAAAAAATGTTCAGATTTCCTTATTTACTTATACGTCGACAGACTGCAGATTGTAATAATATTCTTCTAGGCAAATACGATAGAGCAGCATAGCATACATCTGACAACGCCGCCGGAAGTCAATTAAACCTGTAATTTTTATATTCGGGTGTCATTTTGCGCATCGATTAAAATATTCATCAGAACTCCAATTAAACCGTAAAATAGGTAGGATGCTAACCTAGCCTTTAAATAAATTTTATGTATATCAGTGTGTATATTGATGGATGCCAAGTGAGAACGTTATTAGGTTGGATGCCAACTGGTACCTTATATATATATATATAGAGAGATATGCATGGTCATATACAGGCCCGTTTCATACACTGAGCGGTTGTAGTGCAGCCCGATTTGACGTTGTGCAGCCCGGGGTCGGGCTCATCAACGTACCCCCGTGTATATCGTCACCAAATGGCCACAAATCACGTTAGCTTCCTTCCTACAAAATTTTGGGGTGGGCTTCAAAAAGTCATATTTTCATGTTCCGAGATACACTTTTAGTTCAGCACTACTGAGTCAGGCGGCGCTGTTCCTGTATATCCAAGACTCTTATACAGATGATATCTATCGCACGTTATATAGCCCGATATTTGGCATCGTTGCAATGGCTCGATAAGGTTCGACTCTTATTTCCTCTTAAATACTTTCTTCATGAAGTCACAATCGATGAATGAAAGCTCTTTATTTGAATCAATTTTTTAACTTCACAAGTATTGTATCATATTCGAACAATTTTTCTAAATTCAAAAATTCATATGCCTACTAAGAATTATGAAATACATGGTACAGTGTTATGAAAGAAGAATAGTTGTTAGCATCTTAAACGTCTTAAAATGTGTTTTGAAGTGTAATACAGAAATTCAAATAAATGTCCCTAAATTAGGATTGTGTTTTTTTGCATTCAGTATTCAATAATACTATACTTAATTATTATAATTTTGGTACTAAAATTTTCATGGAGAAATATCGATCATTAAACAATAATTATTATTATGCAGAATGATGTTTTACATATCATAAGGAGAGATAGGCATTGTCCATAATCACTATAAGCTGGTACTACTTCCACATCCACATAGTGGAGTGAACGTATAATAAAGGTAAAAAAAATGTTTTTTTAAACAGGCTTAGAATGCCACGAAAGGTCAATATTTTAAGTTCGAGCAAAAAAAATCTGTCTGTAATTTTTTTTTGTGCGCACGATTACTCTGGAACCGTTTATGATGTTAACTCAAAATTTGGGACACCTGTGTATTATAACGAAATCTGGAAATAGATTATGTTTTGATCTTATTCCGTTGAAGTTTGGGATGGGGGGATAAATAGGCAAAGCAAGTAAGTGAGAGTTTATAAAATTGGGATTTAGTGTATGTACGAGAAGCCAAGTACCTACTCAAATTGTTTTTGACATCAGCCACTTCCACTATCACCCCCATTACCATCCCTACCTCATTATTAAAAGACGAAAAAAAATAAAATTGTGATTTTGTGTGTGTATAAGTACCAAAGGCCTAAATATTTTTTTTTGCATCAGCTATACTCCCCACTACCATCCCCACTGTCGATATGGCATATTGTTTTATGGGCTTTTGTGGTAGACGATTGCAAATATTATATTATTAAAGTTCTATGATCAGTTATTTCCACATAATGGACTGCAAATACAGTATCAACCCTTTTCTTTGTAAGAGACTTGGATGTTGAAATAGTGATTCTTTACGCAGCGGCTTTTTAAGTTAGGTTCCCTTTACTGTATGGTGCACCTAACTGCATGACGTGATCTGTCTTGGTTCCCTGTTAAGCCTACACGGTCTCTAAAAAAGCACAATTTTGATGGGCTATCTTGAATCGTTTTATTCTATTTGGACGTGCAAAAGAGAACAACGTCATAACTGCGGAATACTTATTACTTACACATCCACGTAGTGGATTTGAAGTATAGTAATCGTAAAAAAAAATTTTTTCTCAAATTATTGAAGGTGATTATGGAAGGGAATAAAAAGATAAAATTGTGATTTAGTGTGTATAAAGGAACAAAAGGCCTGAATACTTTTTTGGCACTCGCCACCACCTCTACCACATTATTAAAGGGAATAAAAAAATAAAATTGTGATTTATGTGTACAAGAGCCTCTAAATTTTTTGCCAACAGCTTCCCCCTCTACTACCTCCACTACCATGTTGCACATCGTTTTATGGGTTTTTGGGATAGACCATTTCAAATATTATATTATCAAAGTTCTATGAACAATTATTTTTACACAGTGGATTGCAAATATAGTATCGACATTTTTTTGCTGTAAAAGGCTTGAGCAGGAAAATCTAGATGTGGAAGTAGTGATTTTTTAGGCAGCGGTTTTTTTTATTAATGAACACATATATTTTTATAATGGTTATTTGAATTTATATTTGTAGTCGGTCTCCCTGCATGGTGCATCTGACGTCATGCACCTACCTTGATTGCATTGGATTCGGAATGACGTCTAGAAAAATGTGCAAAAGTTTCAAACCCGCACATAAACAATTGCAAAAGTTATAAACTAAATAAAATTGAAAAAATAACGAGTTCCGTTTTTTGCAAATAACTCGAAAACTATTAAAAATTTTAAAGAAAGAAAGATTCTTAAAGAGGAAGAAATTCCCAATAAAAAAGTCCCGACTCCCGAAACTCTACATCTATTATTAACGAGATTATTAATAATTTTAATTTAATGTTGAAAATAGAGCTCCGCGCAGCGAACACTTAGGCGTTACGATGCTCTGAAACCATCCGAAACAAGTTAAAATATTTTTTGTTATTAAATATTAATTTTAAAATTCATAAAAATTATGTTATTATTTAAACACTTAAAGGAACAATATCCCGTTGGAAAAATTTTTTTTTTATTAATTTTAATTACTCTTACTGTTTTTATATTCAAAAATACTATAAGATTACATAAACTTAAAATTTTTATTGCTATTTGTTTAAACAAATTTTATAAACAAATAGATAAATTACGTGTTTTTGAAAAATATTTTTCTGCCATTTTATTTGTTATAGAATATTATGATTAAAAAAAATTCTTAAAAATTGTTTTTAATTGTTTATAATCACTTCTGCCTTTTTTCATTATTTAAACGTGTTATTAAGAAAAAATTTTATTCCTCAATTTATTATTTGCAATTATCCAAAAGGTGGAAAAAAGATTTTTTTTTGTTGTGAATTTATTTGTTTATTTAGTAAACAATTTGTTATTAACAATCGCCGAATGTGTTTATATTTATTTTAGATAGAAAAAAATAACAAAAACAACCGTATACATAAACATGAAAATTCTTTTGTGAATAATAATTTAAAAATCGAGAAAAGTATGCCGTGGAAATTGACAAAAACTAGATTAAAAACATTAATTTTGTCTGTATAACCAAAACGTTCTGTCCGAAATGTCCATTTTATTTAACACATGTTAGAATCAAAACATAGCCTACTGCTATTCTTGTTTTATTATATGTAGGCAAATAATATACCTACATATTTAGATAAAAAAGGTATATTTTAATCACAGTAGTTAGAAAACACTAACGAAAATGTTAGTGGGAAAAGAGCAGAGCGTTTGCCCTAAACAACTTTATGACAGCATCAGAAAAGGTGATTAAGGAATTCTTTCTGCCGCGATTTTATTATTTTAGTTTGTTTTTGGTTTTGGTGTGGTAACAAGTGCAATAAGAAGTCCGTCCTGAACTAAATCTAAGCATTGAATAAAAATAAACAAAAAAACTTGCTGATAATTTGTTAACTAGCAAGGAAATAAAAACCATTAAAAATTACTGTCTCTGTATAATTTAAGAAATATAGTGTAATAATGCATAAATCTGTAACGAAAGTGAGTGAAACTATATCTTTTATTGCTTTATTTTTCGAGTTGTTTATAAAATATTGAAGTTAAAAATATCACGTTTCTATTCAAAAAATAAAGAAAAAAATTTGTACCATCTACAAATAATTCTTTTCATGAAGTATACGTCATTACCTCTAGGACTGCAGTTTTCGCCATGTATTTTTACGGAATTGAAAATTATTTTTTCTGTACTAAAGCATTTCTTATAAACAATGATTTTCATTTTATTTTAAATTTCCAACTGCTCAGTTAATTTGTTGTAATGTATTCTAATGTTTTGATTATTTAATTTTAACAAATTCTAAAATAATTCTTTATACTTCATTTATACATTTTATTTTCGTCATAGTAATTTAGGACTAATAATTTTTTAGTTAGATTTATGGCTAAATACTGTAATATAACTCTATCTTGCTTTAAACAGGCGTTGTGTAGCTTTTGTATACCATTGGCAACAGTTCTTTTGGCATTTGAGACGCTTTAATTGTTTTATTGCTCTGTGCAAGAAAGTAACTGTCACCAGATTTAAGTTGAATGTAGGTAGAAGAAAGTAAGAAAAAAAGGTGCACAAAAGAGTTTACACACAAAAGGAAGAGGTCAGCCTTAACTAGCTTCCCCATATACATTAAGAAAACATATTATGACTGTACGCAGTATTACATTAGATTGAGAAAACTATTAAACAAAATTTTTATATAATAATAAACAATTATATAAAATAAAATATAAATATTATATTACCTTTAATAACGATAATTTAACTATTAAATGTACCGTTTTTTATTATAACCATTATACGAGAGAATTTTAAGCTCTACCGAAAAGTGCTTAATTTTCAAAATATTGACGAAAAAGCATATTTTGTTGCAATTATTGTTAGTAACTTTTGAACCCGAATAGAAAGAAAAGAAAAGAATATCACACAAATTCCTTTTTAAGAGTATGACCTGCGAAGACTAATTAATGTCGGGCACAAGTATTTTATATGCTTGCACTAATAGTACAGTAACTAGGTTTTAAATTCGGAATAATGTCATATTGAATGGATTTAGTTCATTTTTAGAGGTATAATAGTAAATGCTTGACAGAAAAGTTTCTAGACATAGAATCAAACTTTAAGAAGAAAAGGTTCTATGCAACATAAATTGATAGTTTTTAAGTTATAACGACTTCAAAATTGCGATTTTAGCTTAAAAAAAAGGTATTTCCAAACGGCTTTCGTCAACTATCTCGAAAAGTATTACTTTATCGAAAAAATGTTACAGACCAATTACAGAAAGTACAAACTGGGAAATAATTATATTTTTTGTTTATTGTTGTAGGATTAATAATTTCGGAGATATTTAAGTTTATATTTGGTATCCAAATTTCGAAATTACCTTTAAAGTTTAAAATGCATTTTTTTCTAAAGCAAGTGCTTTAAATGAGCAAAAAAATTTGAACATCTAGGTAATGCTACATCCTAACGAAAAACTGTATTTGAGATAATTTCTTTAAATTACTGGCTAATTAGAGTAACAAAATGGCGTCCTTTTTATATAAAAAATATAATACGCTAATTTTTACATCATAACTTCTTTACTTCTTATGCTACAGGAACGAGTAAAAAATAATTTGAAAGCGCAATTAATTGTCTTTAATTTCATTTCTTAGTAGGCGTGACGTAGGTGTCTCAATTTCTGAGATATTTAACATTAAAACTGCATTTTACGACTTATAAACGTTCGGACGCCATTTGTAAACTTTCATATCTCCGAAACTATTAAATCTATGTAAATAAATAAACAAGCTAAATTCATCAGTTTATGAGCTTTATGTTTTCAATAAAACTAATATTTATTGAGATACCTATTTGGAAAAAGAAAACAAAATATCGTTTTATCGAAAATACCTTTATAGTTTAAACTGTATTTTTTTCTAAAGCAAGTGCTGTATACAAACCAAAAAATTTGACATCTACGTCATGCTATATATTAATGAGAAACAGTGTAGTCCAATTAAATAAGTCGGCAAATCAGAATTTTGAGGTAAATACTTGAATTTTTGATATAACTTACTTTGATGTATTAGAACACGATTAAAGAAAGAAATTTTTTTCTGAACCCCCGGGAAGGGGTGAAAAACAATACAATAAAGTGTTTTTCAAAATTACTCAAAATGTGTAAAGGCTAGTAAAAAAAGTTTCAAACAAAAATTGTAAAGCATGAAATTTTATATAAAAATGATCTCTAGACTTTTTTTGGTATTACTAAAATTAACGGAGTTAGGCTGGTTAGAAATTAAGGGATGATATGTACAACTTTAAAAAATCATAGCGTGCCGAAAAGCTAATAAATTAAAAAAAAAAAAATTTCTATTTACTCAGAAAAATATAAACGTTCGTTTCAGAGAAATGGATTTTTTTTTAAATTGTTAATAAAAAAGTTATAAAAATTTTAATTTTTTTTATTTTCAATTAAAACCACTTTGATTTATACCATTCTGTTCATTATTTAATATATTGAACATTTGCTTTTAAAATTTTTTTTTACCCTTCATTTTCAAGAAGGTATAAATTTATTTACTTGCTTAGTTTTTTTCCAAACGTAAGACACTGCTCTTGTGACGTCATGATAACTGAAAAGAAATAAAGAATGCATACGACAAAAATAAAATTGTTTCGTAGCTGCTATTAATCGAGAATATTGAAAAATTATTTACATGAATTTTTAAATATTTGCTTGGAGCCAGTACCGGCACCAAGCTAAAAATGCGTACACAAACATTAGAAATGAGAATAAACTTGAAGAACTTAAAATTTAAGGTTATGTTAGGTACATGATGCAGATGCAGACTAGTTTACAAGTTCAAGGCCGTGTTAGTGCTTCATAAAGCTCGTAGAAATATTAGTGAGGGCTCATTGAATTTGAAATGACGTCTAGAAAAAGTGCAAAAGTTTCACACCCGCACATAAACAGTTGCAAAAGTTATAAACAAATGAAGATTGAAAATATAACGAGTTTCGTCTTTTGCAAATAAATCGAAAACTATTAATATTTAAGAAAATTGAAAGAACGATTCTTAAAGAGGAATGAATTTCCAATAAAAAAGCCGAACTCCCAAAACTCTATCTCTCAGCGCTCTGCGCGGCGAACACTAAGCCGTTACGATGCTCTGAAATCGGCCGTAATAAGTAAAAATATTTTTTTATGTTATTAAATATTGATTTAAAATTTTTTTAAAATTATTGGATCGATTTTTTTATATGGTATTATTTAGAGACTTAACGGTACAATGTCCCGTTGAAAAAAAATTGTTTCACCGATTTTTCATAAAATGAGCCTATTGTTAATTAACAAATTTTTTTAGAGTTTACGTTTATATTTCAAGTCGGATAATTGTTAAACAAAAGCTACTAAAATTATTTCGCTTTGTGGAGAACTTATGTCAACTATACTTTATGGGATTACGACATTGCGATATTTTTAATTTTTAATCACAATATTTTTAGGCTATTGTCTATGTCCAAAAAAAGGGGGGTTGAAAGTGCTACCATTTAAAGGGGTGCGTTTTTGTGATCGAAGGAAAGAGGTCCACTTTTCACATTTTTGAGTTTTACTGGAAAACTATGCATTTTTCCTATAAACACGTCAATAGAAAAGTTGTAGAGAACTAAATTTCCAATCGAAATGGTACCTTCAGAAGTCAATTTTTTTTTTACAAAAATACGCCCAGAAAACAAAAAAAGAAACGGAAAAATGCATATTTTTTTTAATTTAAGCCTGTAACTTTTCACAGCCCAACAAAAAAAAAAGTTCAAAGCACCACCCCCACGGGGTTGAGAGATGCTACCCCTATAAAAAAAAACTATGGAAATGAAACGAATAAGCAACAGTATAGCTTTTTCGTTACATCTTGAATTACGGTAGTTTACATCCTTTCTGGGGGTGTTACTTAATAACATTTATAGGACATGAGTTTCAAACTCTTAGTGTACAACGCGATTTTTGCCAATCATAGCATCCGTGAAAATGTAAATCCAGTTAGTTTCTCTCTGTTTTTCCAGCATCCTACAGATATAGCGGTAGTATCTCGCAACCCCGTGGGGCTGGTTTTCAAGCACATCGTCGAACATAGTCTAGTTTCTTCTCTCTTCCACACAACGCAGGTGTTTCGAATTTTTATAGAAGTCACTGTAACTTTTTATAGTTAAATCTTATAGGGTTTTCACACCCTCTGAGGGTTGACAGTGTAGGATGTTGATGGTACGTAAGTTTCTGGTTCTATTTTAGAGTACTACGCAATTTCAGCCAATTATAGCATCCATGAAAATAGAAATCCTGTTGGATTTTACGTTTTTTCTGGTGGTTGTTCTCAACCCTATAGGGGCAGTTTATGAAGATTACGTCGGACCTGATGTAGTTTTTTAACACTTTAACAAAACTTAGATATTTCGAGATTTTTCAGCGGTTATTGTTGTTTTGGATCGATTTTTTTATATATGGGGGTTAGTTTTCGCCCCTCCCTGGGGGGTGTGTTTCATATCTATTGTATGTACGCTGCTGTATAACCTTAATTTGTATAATTCGATTGATTAAGAAGTAACAACTATTCTGGTAGCTTAATCTTCCTTTTGGGGGTGTAAGATTTTTTTTAACCCCGGATTCGGATTCAGCGACCGAAAATACATAAGGATACATGGGTCTGGTTCGCAACTTTGAACTTTTATTTTTTTTTGTGGGGCTGTGTATTCTGCAGAAAAAAAAGCTGACGTTTTACCCGTTAATCATTTTAACGGTAAAACGCCAGTTTTTTTTATGCAGCAATGTCTATGCCTAAATGTACCCGAAAAAAGTTACAGGCTAAAATTTAAAAAAATAAAAAATTGCATTTTTTCGTTTTTTTTGTTTTGTTTTCTGGGCGTATTTTTGTAAAAAAAAAAAATTGACTTCTGAAGGTGCCATTTCGATTGGAAATTTAATTCTCAACAACTTTTCTATTGACGTGTTTATAGGAAAAATGCATAGTTTTCGAGCAAAACTCAAAACAACAATAGGCTCATTTTATGAAAAATCGGTGAAACAATTTTTTTCCAACAGGATATTGTTCTTTTAAGTGTCTAAATAATACCATACTTTTTTAAAATTTTTAAATTAATATTTAATAACAAAAAATATTTTGACTTATTACGGCCGGTTTCAGAGCATCGTAACGGCTTAGTGTTCGCCGCGCAGAGCTCCATTTTCAACATTAATAGACGTAGAGTTTCGGGAGTTCTTACTTTTTTATTTCAAATTCATTCCTCTTTAAAAATGTTCCTTTACATTTTCTTAAAAATTAACAGTTTTCGAGTTATTTGCAAAAAACGAAACTCGTTATTTTTCCAATCTTCATTTGTTTATAACTTTTGCAACTGTTTATATGCGGGTTTGAAACTTTTGCACATTTTTCTAGGTGTCATTCCGAATCCAATGAGCCCTCACTCATATTTTCACGAGATTTATTAAGCATTAACACGGCTTTGAACTTGTGAACTAGTTTATATATCCCAATGCAGCGGTGGTGTATGTTTTGGTGAACAAATGCTCCTAAAAATTGTTAACAAATTTGTTTTTAATAATTCTTGTTTTAACTTTTTATAAGATTAATTTAATATAGAATGGATCATACATTTTGTTTTAAGAATGAATTATTTTCTTCTAATTATCCATCCATCCAAAAAATGGTTCAATTATTATTATTTAATTTATCCAATTTTATTATTATTTAGATTAGGAATAGAATAATATCAATGATCTATTTTAATTGAAATGTATCGATCATTTTTTTTTAAATGTCATTTTGTTTTCATTCAAAATTGAAATTAATGATCCAAAAAAAAAATTGTTGATTAATATATTTCTGTATACACAATTTTTAAAATATGTATACAATTATAATAATTTCTTATGGTCTTAAAAAATAATAAATTAAAATAGTTGAAATTTTGTAATTTAAAAAAATAAGTAATGTAAATATTTGTAATTGTCAATTTTTTTGAAATTAAGAAGAAAAATTATTTCAGTTGTTAATGTGGAAAAAAAATTATTTTTTCATTATTGCAAATATTCATTTTTGCAATTAATTTTTACTTCTACATTACGGATTAGTTTATTAATTTAATCTAAAATGCATAAAAAACCCCATTTTTTGCAACCTTGGTTAAAATACGCGAATTTCGACTAATTTAAAACGATGTTTCAAACAATTATTTCCAATGCTCCAATAATTCGTCTGCAAAATTTTCTCGCAAAGAAAAATTATATTGTGTACTTTATTTTTAATTTATATCAATAATGTCAAACAAATAATTCTAAATTTAGTAGAAATCAGCAAGTATTAACAGTAATAATAATTTCTTTCATTACAATTCAAAGATTAATTTAAAAAATATTTAGATCACGTAAACAAAATTCCACGTGTCTAATACCTATAACCAAAATGTACATAAAACGAAGCGTGTATAAGTATGTAGATTTCGCAAAACACTCTTATTATACTTGACCACAATTAAAAATTTTGTTAACAATTTGTAGGAGCATTTCTTCACCAAAACATTCACAACTGCTGCATTGAGATATCGGGCATCTGCATCATGTAACCAACATAACCTTAAATTTTAAGTTTTTCAAGTTTATTATCATTTTTAATGTTTGTATACGCATTTTTAGCTTGGAGCCGGTACTGGCTCTAAGCAAATATTTAAAAATTCGCGTAAATAATTTTTCAATATTGTTGACTAATAGAAATAGACTGCTAATTACATGTTAGATTTCCAACCTACAAAAAGAGTCCTATTTTATTGGGACAAAGTATTTAGAACTTCATAAACATTACCCTGAACTAGATTTTAGTTGAAAATACGGGAACCAGGCAGAAATTTTAATAACAGTTGCGTAATACTCTTAAATCTTAAGAAACACATATTTTTGAGGTTAGTTGTGACGTCACGCGCGAATGCTGTTACTGCCGTCTTAAGGTGAAAAGCCGCATCTAGATATTTATCATAAATGAGATCCTACTAATATATGAGCACCCAAGAGTTCTGCAGTTAAAAATATTATTAAAAAATTATAAAGTACAAAAACATAAGTGGATAAAAAGCAGCTACATGATTTCCTTAATTAATATTTACTAGTTGGGAAAAAAACAAACGCCTTTGTTACTTTCCTTGCCAACCGACAATTTGCAGATGGGCTATTCTCCTTATATATGACTTATGACGGCAGTATAGATGTGACGTATACGCGTCTTGTAGGCAATGCAGCAGCTACGAAATCATTTTATCTTTGTCGTACGCATTCTTTATTTCTTTAAAGTTATCGTGACGTCACAAGAGCAGTGTCTTACGTTTGGAAAAAAATTAAACAGGTAAATAAATTCATACCTGCTCGAAAATGATGGGTAAAAAAAAATTTCAAAAGCAAATGTTCAATATATTAAATGATGAACAGAATGGTGTAAAAGAAATTCGTTTCACCCTTCAAAGTGGTTTTAATTGAAAATAAAAAAATTAAAATTTTTATAACTTTTTTATTAACAATTTAAAAAAAAATCCATTTCTCTGAAACGAATGTTTATATTTTTCTGAGTAAATAGAAGAAAAAAGTTTTTAAATTCATTAACTTTTCAGCACGCTATGATTTTTTAAAGTTGTACATATCATCCCTTAATTTCTAACCAGCCTAACTCCGTTAATTTTAGTAGTACCAAAAAAAGTCTAGAGATTCCTTTTTACATAGAATTTCATGGTTTATAATTTTTGTTTGAAACTTTTTTACTAGCTTTTACACATTTTTAGTAATTTTGAAAAAACACTTTATTTTTTCTGAACCTCCTTCCCGGGGGTTCAGAAAAAAATTTCTTTCATTAGTCGTGTTCTAATACATCAAAGTAACTTATACCAAAAATTCAAGTATTTACCTCAAAATTTTGATTTGTCGACTTATTTAATTGGACTAAGTGTTTGAAATTCCTTTTTTTAATTACTGGCTAATTACAGTAACAAAATGGCGACGTTGTTTAAAAAAAAATGTGTAGACGCACATTGCTTCGGTCATAACTTCTTTGTTTTTTATACTATAGAAACAAATAAAAAACAGTTGAAAGCTTAATTAATAACCTATTATTCTACCTACTGGCATCCTTGACGTATGTGTCACAGTTTCTGAGATATTTAACTCTCACTCTAAATAATTATCTTACGAATTCTTGGATGCCAAATGTAAACTTAAATATCTCCGAAATTATTAATCCTACATCAATAAACAAAAAATATAATTAATTCCCAGTTTGTACTTTGAGATGCTCTTAATTAGTATCTCAGGGAAATTTAAAAGTGGTTACGCGCTTGCGTCAAAAGAAACAAAGAAAAGATCGGTATTTAACAAATTTATATTAACTTCTTCACATTTAACACAACAACAGTTTTTGTTTACCTCTGATTTGATGCAGACTGTTCGTAAACCGCCACTGGATTCGATTATTATTCCAAATTATCTCTCCAACTATTATTTATTTCATTTCTGCTACATTTACTCTTTCAATGCCAGACGCCTCTGCCATCACCCTTCTATCCGCCAAAACCTCCTTTCAAACTCCGCGTCCCTTTTCTGACAGTTCTCGTCTTCACCTACTTGATTTAGGCTCTGTACTCAAGACCTCAAATCCGCATCACTGCCCCAAAATGTATACAACACACTCTAATACAAATAGCTGTACCTATCAGGTGGGGCACCACATCACCCCCCTATTCAATCGCGGCACGAAAATCAATCAAAAGTGTCTCGATTTAATACAAAATAATAAGGTGCTTAAGTACTAATTAAGCTAACTGTAATTTCTGAATATATTTTTAGGAATACCACTAGTGCAAAACATCTGGTATGGTTTTATATTTTTTCAAATTCACAATATTATGAGGTCCAAGAACAATACCACTGGCAGTAACTAGAAGAAAAGAATTTTGACCTATCTTTTTAGTCACCGTGTACGGACCCTCGTACAGTAAAAAAAACTTTTTTATTTCCGAATTAGCGACAGAGGATAAGGGGTGTGTTTCTACCAGCACTTGCTCCCCTGGTTCAAAAGTAATGGCTTCCGAGATTCATATTTTTGTTTTTTTTTTCTCTCGGACTTAGTCAACATTGTATTACATGCAATCTCCCAACATTCGGTTAACGGTTGCTGATCATACTCGTCATCAATCGGAAACTGAATAATTTTATGAACATTATTTGAATTGTCCATCCCATAGAATAAAAATCGTGGAACATATCTCGTACTCCCCTTTTCTTCCACCCCCCAAGTATATTTGACATTTTTTTTTAGTAAGCGAAGTAGTGGCACAGTTAGGTCGGAATATTTATGCACAAAACGACGGTCGTAATGAACCATTCCCAAAAAAACACTCAGCTTCTGTATATTGCTCGGGACAGGAAAATTTGTAACTGTCGTTAATGGTGACACATATTCGCTTTGAGACTGAGAAATAATATCCAAGTTAATCACTTCTGTTATTTGCCCCCTGACTACCTCGCGATGCGCCACAGCTATTGGATAAACCAATTTAAAAAGCGACGTTTCCTCCCTTATCTGAATCGCATGCTCGTAGATATCTGTTTTCCCCGAAGTTTCTAAAAATACCCCCCGATATTTTTGTAATAATCTAAACAAGATTTTGCGTTGGTCATCATTAAAAGTTTCGGCTTTGTCCGCAATCTGTCTAAAATTAAAATCGGTATAACATTGCTTATTACTTGCCCTACTTTCTCCTACTACTAGCTTCACCGACAACTGACTTTCTTGCTCTTTTTTAACTTGCATTTTTACATTCAAACCCCTACCTGGAATTCTCAAACTCATTTTTTCAAAATCTAGTTTCACCTTTTCTGCCGTCATCCAGTCGCAACCTAAAATAACTTCTTTATTCAAGTTCGGTACTATAATGCACAATATATCAAATTTTACTTTACCAATCCAAACAGGCAATAATACTTGTTCTAGTATTTTTCGTTTCTTAGCACCAATCGCTTCTGATATAGTTAAATTGGTTACCGGCATCACAGGTAATTTTTCCGAATCAACCTGTAATTTTCTGAAAAAATTCTCCGACACTGCTGAACACTGGCTCCCGGAGTCAATTAAAATATTTATTTTTTGATCTTTAACCTGTGACATGATAATAGGTGATAATAATATTTCTTCTTCCGACATTTCGACATTATCGTTATCACTTAAAAGCTCATCCCGTACATCTAAACATATCATCGTTCTATTAGTATTTACATTTATATTGGTTGCTACAGCATTTTCTCTAGATGAGTTATCTAGATAATAATTTTCCCTGGGATATGCAATATTATCTCTGGTATTTGTCGGTCCGCGCCTATTCTCATTACCTCCCTCGTAACTACGCGTCATCTGTCTATTTCTATTAGAATATCCCTCCGTTGTCTCCAACTTTCTTAAATACTTTTCAACTTGCTCTATCTGCGTTAATCCTGCTAAACAAATACCCCTCCGAATATCCGCGGTAAAATGTTTACTTAACCATTCCACAAGTTTTTCCTCCGGTATTACATCTGACAAAAAAGCTGCTTAAGCTGCCAATTTTAACAAATAGTCCGCACGATTCCCTGATCTATACTGCCCATATTTGATCTCATAAAATAGGTCGCGTTCCTTTTCCGTCCCCCAATAACGTTTTTTAAAAGCCTCTTTAAATTGCTTAAAGTCTTTCAAAACATTCTCTCGCGTTGCTACCCAATCCGCCGCCGACCCACGTAACGAATTAATAGCCAAACTTAATCTCCTGTCCTCGGGTACCCCTGCTTCATCAAACAATCGAACTAATTTTTTTAAATATACCATAGGATGTAAACCAGAATTGGGAGCAAAGCATAAGTTAGAACCCCCCAAATCTCGCCATAGTGATATATAATGTCTATCACGTGAACATACCATTTCTAACTTTGTACCAGCAGCCTCGTTCTTGAACTCTTTCTTTTCTTTCACATTATTTTGAACAGTTTCCGCAAGTTTACTTATGGACCATTGCATCTCGGCCATACCATCTGCTAATTTGCTAATGATATCCTCTAATTTACTTCCTACTTCCTCCCCTGATTCCCGATCTTTTTGTTTTGATTTTCGCCCGGATTTCTTTGACATGATTTAAATTATCTAATTATCTACTGACTAACAATTCTATACATGTACTAGATTTAACACAGTCCCTTTAATATTCACAATTAGCACTTATATTGTTCTAAAATTGACACAATTATTAATAAGTTCCTCTCCCCAAGAATCACATAAAGTTCATGCTCGTACCGAACAAAATTCTGTGTCCGTTTCTCTTGTTAAATATGCTATCAACTCAACGCTTTCAATCTACCTGTCTTACTTTGTTTCTTTGTCCACCGCAAAGCCACGCGTCGGGCGCCAATTGAGATGCTCTTAATTAGTATCTCAGGGAAATTTAAAAGTGGTTACGCGCTTGCGTCAAAAGAAACAAAGAAAAGATCGGTATTTAACAAATTTATATTAACTTCTTCACATTTAACACAACAACAGTTTTTGTTTACCTCTGATTTGATGCAGACTGTTCGTAAACCGCCACTGGATTCGATTATTATTCCAAATTATCTCTCCAACTATTATTTATTTCATTTCTGCTACATTTACTCTCTCAATGCCAGACGCCTCTGCCATCACCCTTCTATCCGCCAAAACCTCCTTTCAAACTCCGCGTCCCTTTTCTGACAGTTCTCGTCTTCACCTACTTGATTTAGGCTCTGTACTCAAGACCTCAAATTCGCATCACTGCCCCAAAATTTATACAACACACAATACTCTAATACAAATAGCTGTACCTATCAGGTGGGGCACCACAACTTTATGTAATTGGTCTGTAACATTTTTTCGGTAAAGTAATACTTTTCGAGATACCTGACGAAAACCGTTTGGAAACCTTTTTTTTAAGCTAAAATCACAATTTTGAAGTTGTTATAACTTAAAAACTATCAATTTGTGTGAAAAATTGCATAGAACCTTTTCTTCTTAAAATTTGATTCTACTTCAGCTCCAATAAATATATATATTTTTTAAGTGCCACCCCCTGAGAAGGGGTGGCATCTACCCCCTATAAATTAGCAAGCCCCCGCACAATATATAAACTTTTCTGTGAAGCTTATACTTATACTACGAAATCCATTCAATATGACATTATTCCGAAGTTTTGCATATTTTTACCTCTAGGTACTGTACTATAATAATAATAATTATTTTTATTAGTGCAAGCATATAACATATAATCAATAAAAGAAAATATTAAATTTTTGCTTACCATACTTAAAAGGGAACTTTGTGCTTTATAGTACGTCGGGTACATGGCTATATAAGCCAAAAATCTGCACTTTTTGATTGGGATGTGCCACTTTCTGTGGTCATAGTTGATGCCAAAAGGTAACTTTCCAGATAGGGAGCCACTTTAAAATTCGTGCAACACCAAAATGTCGACCATTAAAGATGGCTGCCGTTAGCCACAATTAATGTTTTTTTTATCTCAGCTCCTAATGGTTCGATTTCTATTTTCTTTTTTTTTTTTTTTGAAAGCTCTTGTAAAGAAGACACTTTTTTGTCCCTATACGTTTATCTGTACACTTTAAGGGTTCTGCGCAATTTAAAAAAATATATATTTTTTAATTTTTAAAGATAGCACAGTGGGACAAACTGAATCTGAAAACTTATTTCATATAATGCAACTTTCAATTGATGTTAACTTGGGACAGCTGGAACGTAGTAAAGGTCATTGTAATTACTTTTTCAAAATTAAGCCTATAAGTATTATAGTGACAGTGAAATAAAATTAAATAAAAACTTATAAATACTTCAAAGAGAACTTCATGCTTTGTTATTATTTGATGGCAATCATTTTTTGCTCATATTTGACCCATATACTCGGAAACACAAAGGTCACTTGCTGTCTCAAAATAAGTACATTTTCAAAAGAAAAATTGCATCAAGGGATTCTTTTACTATTATACCTGATGTTACTGTACTATTAAAACAATTCGTTTTAATATCTATGTTAGGTAAATAAACGTAATTTAATTTCTACCCCTTTGCATCTTTTTATTTTACTCTTAATAAGGCAATACTTTAAAAGTGAAAAACAAAAAATGAGGACAAATTCAAAATATTTTAATACTTATAGGCCTACTACGGAGTAATTACATTATCAGTTATTAATAATTAATGTCTATTTGCATAAAAAAATAACCTAATATTTTTTTAGGTTCTTCTAATATATCTTCAAATTCGTAACAATGAATAATAAAAAACGTAACTGTTATATTATTTTTACGTTCAAAGAATGAATATATTTCCTTTAATAGCTGGCCCTCCATTAGCGTCTCTACTGTAAACAGTAATGGTAGAGGCGCAGTATAGCAAGTACTCCTATTATATTGTGCTTCGTGACGATGCATGCATCAAAGAAATATATAGTATAAAAATATAACCTACTGAGGCCCGATTACATTGGCAACATCGCTGGGACGGAGAACGAACGCTAGCTATATTCTTATATACAGCGGGCTTTGAAAGGATCAGTAAATATATCCGGGCTCTGAAATATGCCATGTTTATATAATTGAAAGAAAAATAATAATTAGCTACCCCTAGTGGCTTCCTATTAGAAAAGATTCATAACAATCGCCATATTTAATAAATTTGTTAATTTATACACTCGGGAAATGCCGGGCTTATGAACGACCTGTCGATATATCGGGCTACACAATATACCGTCTATACCTATATATATACCGGGTGGTATAAAAGTATGGGAACAGCAGAATAACTTGAAAAATACGAATCCTGGAAAAAACTTTAAATACAAAAGTTATAGGAAATTTTCCTGCCTATCTGATTGTGACCTTGAATTCGACCTTGACAGTGAACTTCAAGGTCATTTTAAGGTCAAGTTGACTTTTTTAAATCGAGCCTCTTACTTTTAATACCGGAAATGAAACGAGCGGAAAATTCTACGTTCGGATATGACCTTCGGCACCCACAAAATTGACCTCTACAGGTCATCTCAACAGCAGGATAACTTGAAAAATACGAATCCTAGAAAAAAAACTAAATACAAAAGTTGTAGGAAATCTCCCTGGCTATCTGACGGTGACCTTGGGTTTGACCATAACCTTCAAGGTCATTTGAAGGTCAATTCGGTTTTTTAAATGGAACCCCTTACTTTTAATCCCGGAAGTGAAACGAGCGCAACATTTTACGTTCGGATATGACCTTCGGCACTTACAAAATTGACTTGTAAAGTTAATCTTTACTGTACTCCTGCGCTTCAGTTTTGTAAGTGCCGAAGGTCATACTCGAACGTAAAATTTTCCGCTCGTTTCATTTCCGGGGTTAAAAGGAAGGGTTCCATTTAAAAAAAATCGACTTGACCTTCAAATGGCATTGAAGATCATGATCAAGGTCAAATCCGAGATCACGGTCAGATAGCTAGGGAAATTTCCTACAACTTTTGTATTTAAAGCTTCTTTCTAGGATTCGCATTTTTCAAGTTATCCTGCTGTTCAATGGACCTTAGAGGTCAATTTTGTAAGTGCCGAAGGTCATGTCCGAACGTAAAATTTTCTGCTCGCTTCATTTTCGGGGTTAAAAGTAGGGGGTTCCATTAAAAAAAAACGACTTGATCTTCAAATCACGGTCAGATAGCCAGAGAAATTTCCTATAACTTTTGTATTCAAAGTTTTTTTCTAGGATTCGTATTTTTCAAGTTATCCTGCTGTTCCCGTACTTTCATACCACCTGGTATATATATACATACATACATATATATATATATATATATATATATATATATATATATATATATATATATATATATATATATATATATATATATATATACATATATATATATATATATATATATATATATATATATATATATATATATATATATATATATATATACATATATATATATATATATATATATACATAAAAATAAAATCAATAAATGATAATAATAGGCGTTCTTTTTGTGTTGTTATCAACTGTGCTAGTAATTTACCTCCAGTGTGTGATGTCACGTACACCTCACCTATTTGAATAGCAAACAAATGCTGCTCAAGATTATAAGGGCATATAAAATGAGGGACTGGGTTTCTTTTGTGTTTATCGTACAATTTGTACGTATAAGTTACACCAACCAATATTTCTACTTGTATTACGGATCCAGTAATGTATATAGGCGGCGTACTCGTGCATATATGGAGAACACAACTTTCTCAACTTTTTGAATCGCTATATATCAGAAATGGTGATGCTTAGGAAAAAAAGTGTAAGAACAATTTTTATAGATAATTTGCATGATCTGCAATTTTTGTCTGACCCATTTTTACGATAAAACTTACCGTTTGGCTGAAAAATGCAAAAAACCCATATTTGCGAACTTTGACTTTGAATACAGATGTGGGATCAATGAGGACTTCCACATTTCATTTATAACGGTGTTCCCAACATTCGTACAAATTTTCAGCTCTATGCGAATTATTGTAAGCTTACCTCTATTTTTTGAGCTATTTTGACTGGGTTAAATTGCACAACGTCAAGAATTATCATATTGTGGCTTTTGACAAATATATACCTTATCGTCATGGCGACTATGAACAAATTTGGTCCCGCCAGAAGGGCTTGCTTTCGCTTCTGTATAGTTCCTGTCTTCTGTGGCTGTGTATTTAATATACACAGCACACAAACATTTATAATACGCTTAGAAAAAGGAAACAGATTTGTTTTCCGAAACGTCAGCAAAATACGTCATTTTTATATTTTTGTTCTTATTCATTATTTGTCAAAAACCGCCCTCTAACTGATTTGACGTAAAAGTCACAGGCGTAGAGGTTATTTTCCAGTAAAATACTGGTTAATTGTATTATTTTGTAGATTCCATGACATTGTTTAGAAGAAAATACATGTGGCAGAGCATCCCAATAAGAAACAGAGAGAAATTTATTAAGCAATCTTGAAAAAATCAGCTAGTTATCAATAATTTTTTTAAAGTCGTTATTTCGGCATGTTTAGGGTGGTAGACACCCTCAACGTTCCAAAATTTTTGTCAGACAATTATTTTCTCGCGAGTACATTTTGTAAAACTACAGTAGGTACAAGGGCGGATCTAGAAATTTTAATAATTTTTTTCTCGTCTGTGGAGCATGGAACATACGAAATATGGGAAATAACATCTAGTGAAGCACTCCTCTAACGGCCTCTAAAAAGTTTTGAAAAAGCAGTTTGCGAAAAAATTTTTCAAAATTCGAGTGCCCCCCCGAGCCAAGGGACTCCCGTTTAAAATTATTCTTTTTTGTCATATACATTTTACTTTTCATCAAAATCCAACAATAGGTTTTGGAGTTTATGAAAGTATTTTTATTACTAACTGAGATACAACGAATTGAAATTTTGTAATTTGTTAAATTGTAAATTACAAAATTTCAGTTCATTGTATTTCAGTTAATAATGAAAATATTTTCATAAACTCCAAAACCTATTGTTGGATTTTGATGAAAAGTAAAATGTATATGACAAAAAAGAATAATTTTAAACGGGAGTCCCTTGGCTCGGGGGGGTGGCACTCAAATTTTGAAAAAATTTTTCGCAAACTGCTTTTTCAAAACTTTTTAGGGGCCATTAGAGGAGTGCTTCTCTAGATGTTATATCCAATATTTCGTATGGGTCCCATGCGCCACAGACGAGAAAAAAATTATTGAAATTTCTAGATCCGCCCTTGAATAGGTATCGATAAATTTTTCATACAACGGGAAATGCACCTCTTTCTGAAGAATGGAAGGGGGAAAGCCGCGTTTACGAAAATTTTCGCAGAGGAAAAAAGTGGTAGACTAGGCGCAATTATGCCATACAAGAAGTTATGAGAGGATATGTATAAATTGCACTTGGCCAATAGTAGGAAAGCCAAATGCAGGACTTTCCAAATGATAAGGTTATAGAGAAAACTGCCTTGTGCATAAATAAGACAAAATAACCATTTTTCCAAAACGTCGCTCAAAGGCGAACCCGTGTCACATTCTTTTTATTGAACCTATATGAGCACCGGTACATTGAGAGACTGACAGAAAGTATAACTCATATATAGTTAAACTCATGTCGAACTCCATTCTGTAAACAATATAATCAGGATCAAGAACCTTAAAGGTCGCTCACAAGCGACCCGAAATTTTTTAAGTAAAATATTTTTGTTATTTCAAGTCAGCCACATTAAAATCCAAAAATGCTTTCATTAATTTCTAAGGAAACTGTATGACTCTTTTCTACCAAATCGATTGTTAGTGCACGCTCTCTATTGTATGGTAACCAAAAAACTCCCTTAAAGAGGTGATCGACCTTGCCTTATTTGGGGAAGGCGATTCTCTTCAAATTATATAATTTATTAAATAATTATTGTACTTATTTTAAACCTAATTAACAAATGGTATTCTTTGAACTTTTGCATTTAATTGATTATATGACTTGTTTTAAGTCTCATCCATCGAGGGTTTCCGTTTAAGAGATCGGAATTGAGTAAATTGGGTGTCTCTGGACCCCACAAGTTTGGAATCTCAATACACCGGTCATATTACCGAAGCTCGAGAGGGATTTTTTTATTAAAACAATTCAGAAATTTTTAAGCATAAACTCCATTACCATTAGGTAAATAAGTGAAATTGCATCGAGAGAAAGACCAAATTTTCTTGGAGAGAGAGCGTCATTAATAATCTACGGTAATGTAGCCTTGACCTAGTACTTGTTCTATCAAGCTATATCTTATTTCGAACCTGCCTGGCAGTGTGACAACAAGAGAAAACGTGACTGGCGCCCTTAATAAATAAATTGGTGTCGCGTCACTCAGACGCAATGTGGTAAATTCCTCTACAATTACATGACATGTGTCAGAAGTCAGAATATATTTTTTGATTGTCGGACATGTAGAAATAATTCAATACAGTTTTTTTTATTTTCAATAATACGAATTTTTCCCATATGTAGCCAACTTTATGGCGGACACTGTATATATATATATATATATATATATATATATATATATATATATATATATAATATTTATATTCTTTTTTTTTGCAGAATGGACATTGCTCACCTGGAAATAAATAATTGCTTTGGGATTTTAAAACGCAAGAAAATTTCATTAGTAGTGGTTATTTATGTTACTTGCTTCATGGTTCACTTGTCATGTGCAAATTACGATAATAAATTGTCCCTCTTGTCTTACAGCAACATATCTCTTCTGAATGTAAGTTCTAATTATTGCTTTTAACTGAATTTATACGCTAAATTGATCATTTAAGTTGTGGCTCAGGATTGCCTACCCTTAAGAAATACCGTGCGTGTAATTGTCCATTAGGCATGTACATTCACGTAGCGCGAGAGATATGACAACACAGCGCTGTAAATTCGTCCGTTAGCGGAGTATCCCAGCTCTCAGTTATTTCATTTCAGCCAGCTGGCACACGCGATGTTGTAATTCTTACTACCTATGCCTAGCGAGCCGCTACACACACGGTATAATTAAATGCAATATATATGGGTTCAGGACTTACTGTACGGATACATAAGTATGGTTCAAAATTGGTAGGAGGTTATAAAAGGTAAAAGGATTGTTAGAAAGTGCGGTGTGTATATATATATAGATATATATATATATATATATACACCGCACCCGCACTTTTTAACAATCTCGAACCTTTTATAACCTCCTACCAATTATGAACCATACTTATTCAATGCAAGTCGAGGTATTTGCCCGCTGAGTAGTTGTTTCCTTCAAATCCTATTTCATAAACAGTGAGTATAGCCCACTAAGGCTAGAGGTCGCCGCTCTTTTTACTTGCTTTTGCAAGTCGCTATACGCCACAGAGACATATGTGATTATGTCCGACGTATAGTAGCATCTGACCATATGAGAGATTATCTCTCACCGTCACTCCATTTGCGTTAGTTTGTATAAGACTAGCAAGTTGACCACTATCATTTGTCTGTTCCATAACCTATGGCATACTGATGAGAACATAACAAGTTCGAAACCGGTCTATGTCTAGTTAGGAATTGACAAATTATAGTTGGTTACTGACGACGATTTGAAGGTGTAATTCAATGCAGGTCGGGGTATTTGCCCTTTGCGCTGAGTGGTTGTTTCCTTCGGAATGCGGAACAAAGCTTTATGACAAACAGGGAAAATTCGTGGGTACGGCCGCAGAGAAAAAGAGCAACCGTGGACACGTGTTTCGGACTCGTTGGTCCTCATCAGCAAGGTGTAGCTAAGTTGAAAGGATAGGCACAACTTAGGAATGACACAAACGTATATATATGTATATATATATTGTCGTGACATTTGCATAAACACATATATTTTAGGGCAAAAGCTAGATATAATAAACCAGGCAGAGGTACATAACTCATTGCACGATATTGTTACCTTCGTGTATGAGAAACTGCACTTACCATCCTTCGACGATGCTAGGGGAGGTCATCAATGACCTCAAGTAAAACTTAAAATGTAATGTAGCAGCTTGGGAAAGACAACTTATATTTAATAAAGCTCACATGCATTATGTTTAGTATAGTTTATAAAAGTTAGGTATAAAAAGATACACCCAGTAGGGTAAATCATATATAAAAGTGAAGAAACCTTATATGTTAAAATAACTAAGTAACTAGGGAGACCACAGCAAGGCCTCAAATGTGCAGAATCAAGCTTTGTTCTTGTAGAAACCATAAACGTTCTGAATACTTTCGTAGTGGACTCGTCAAACTAAAAAATTAAAACATTTTATTAAAATAATGATACAAACTATAGTAAAAGAAAATAATAGTGGACAATGATCACTTATAAGTACTAAAATACCTATGTGTATGAACAATATTAATGAGTGAAATTAGCATAAAAACTAGTTATAAGAAAATGTGAAAAAACTCTCTCGGCAAGCACACATATATGTAGATTTTACAAAAAGGACACATCGTAATGTGATGAAACTTACAGAAAATAAAGACTAGTACCTGTTAGTGAAGTACAGCGTAAAATTTCTAAACTGCAACACTTTGGGGGTATTTGTTGATAAAACTTTGTATATTCTGGATACCTTCACATGAAATGATTTGTAACTTTCCTTGAGACTTCTTTAGATACAATATTTCTTAACCTGGTGTGAGTTTAGAACACCAGTGTTGTTTTGTGTAACTTTTAGAAGGACACTATGTATTAGTTTACGCACCATACCCAGGTCAACTTGTCAATATTTGTTCACATATAATTATGTTTTAAACTTATCTAGGTAATAAATGTTTGTCAATAATTAATAATTAGTGTATTAAGTAAGATCTGGGCGGTAGTTTTATGTAATAATAAGGTCATAAAGTGACTAAGTAGAATATTTATCAAAATGTCTTATTATAGGGGTACCAAAGTGCTTAGAAATGCATAGCAAAGCTTATTCCAATCCTAAAATGAGCATAATATAAGTAAAAAGCATAAAAAGTACATATTTAGAAAATAAAAATTTTATTTCAAAAAATCATACTATCTGGATTTTAGTATTCCTGTCAGTCTCAGCAAATCAAAACGCGAGAAGTGGCAAGAACAGTCTTGAAAACGCAGTCTTAGAATCAACACGTAATAAATATTGCTCCAGAAAAATCATAACCTAGAATCTTTTGAATCGAAATTTTGCACAAATTTGAAACCGTGTGTTTACGGGAGTACAAATTATAGAAAAAGGTATTATTATTAACATATTTGATGAGTATTCTATACTTATATGTGGAATTTTATGTAAAATAATGTAAACAAGACTTAAATTCCAAGGCCGACTCGTATTATTGTCAATTTTGTATTTCAAGAGTACTTACCTTGATTTTAAGTTAAAGACAAGTTAAAGAGAAATTATTGGATGAAAATATAAAAATATGAAGGCCCAGCTATAGTTAATTGGTAACTTCACGTTTCTTCCGTTGGCAGCGAGGCAGTAACCAGATCACCAAACCAGAATCTAGAGACGCAATCAGCAGTAGTGCGCGGATGAGATCAGGGGCGTATTTCGGTAAAGTATAAGGTACTTCGTCGTTAAAATAATATAACTGATCAGTTGATTATAGGTATAATAATATTTGAAAAGGCCAATTATTAAGAATTTTAAACCATAATTTATCTTTTATTGTTTTTCTTTGTATAAAGTGTTTACGTGATAAAAATTTTAAATTTCAAACAAACCCAGCTCATTAAATTTTGTTTTTGCCTACTTAAATATTCGTGTTTTACTTGAGTTGCTAGAGTACTTTACTTTTCAGGAACCGGCTAACTGAGAGGGAGTGGTTTTGCACAGCTACAACTCTTCTCATGCTCTGAGGTGTGGCAGTATCGAGTTTTTTCGTCTGCTGCATCTGATGGTTTCGGTCATCTGGCGCTCGACAACAAATTACTTTTGAACATTATTGCATAACATTATAAATTTCTTTTAATTCACTTTATATATTAAATTTAGTCCATTTCACGACAATTATTGGCTCCCAACGAGTCAGCATTTTCTTTCCATTACATAAAATAAAAATTGTCGATATCACGACGTGGTGGCGTCCATTCATTCTATAAAAAAAAATTGTCGATAACACGACAAATATTGACTCCCAACGTGTAGCATTTTTCATCACAAAGTAAAAATTGTTGATATCGCGACAATAAATATATATATATATATATATATATATATATATATATATATATATATATATATATATATATATATATATATATATATATATATATATATATATTGTCGCAATATTCTCCCCAAACAATATAATATATTGGAACAATTCACTTTAAACAATAAAATTAGTAATCTATATCAAATTAAACTCAGAAACGCCACTGATGGTGGTTACTTTATGCACGAGTGCTTGTGAGATGCAGAGGCACTCCAATCACATGCTGAAGGCAGGTTCATGTCGTTAGAATAAAGCACTGCAGTTGAATTTAGTAATAAGTGTTTGAATTGTAAATAAATTTATCAATATATCTAGCAGTAAGAAAATAGTGCATACCTGTACATTGGAAGACTTTATTTGTAAATAACACCAAAACAAAGTATCGATAAAGTGCAACGATGCTTAAATAAACTTTTCCACAAAGCCAAACGGTGGCAAACCAACAGGAACTCTTGACACACATGAGAGGGTGGTTTGAACCTAAAAACAATAAAAATTTATCAATAAATAAAAAGTGTAATCATAAATTTAACAATAAACAATTAAAAAGGTGATAATTTGTAAGCTTAAACAAGCACAAACTTATAATAAAAGGACTACATAAGCAGGGTAGAAAATAACAAAAAGTTTAAACGGGAGGTTACGCTTGAAACCAAACTTCACAAGTATTTCATAAAAATACCTATCGTAATAGGATAAAATGTGTCAAAACAGAAACATTATGGTTTATACTTACTCTACGACGTAAGTTCCCTTAAATTAAACTTCAAATGGGGCCCACAGTGGGAAAATCACATAGCTGTCAGATGAACTTTTCTTAAAAATGTGTAAAATAGTTTGTAAAAAGGTTTTTTCTTAGAGTATTTCACTTTGTTGTTACAGAGTTTGGCTAGGTCCATAGATTTAGTGTAGTTTTGTCCAACACATCATGTAGTATTTTGTAGGGGGTGACAAGTTTCTCCTCAAACGACATGCTAAAATGCATAGTTCAGTATTAGTAAGAATAATAGAGTAAGGTGTTGAAATTGTGTTAATAAATGTTAAATGTATCTTAAACTATAAGCAGGAATATGGTTTGGTAGCTAAAATTAGGTATTAAGGCTAGAAAGTGTTAAAATATGTCCGAGTTCACATAACCATGAAAAATTGCAATTGAGGCACAAATCAATATGTACTGCATATCAAAATACTCAGAAAAGCATGAGAAATAAAACTCAAGTAGTAAAATAAACATTTAATAAAACACAAAGCTAAAAAAAGTAAATTCATAAATTTAAATTTCTCTTTCAAAAAAATCAAGACGTAAAATCCTGTCAGATACTTCATTTTGGCCCAATAGAAAGCCAGAATTTACAATTCAGTCATTACTCAACAACGAAGCTAACCGCACGTAAAAATTTAGCGGAAGACATAACCTAAAAATATTTTAAAGAAGAAAATTGAAATTTTGAAGTAAAGTAAATGTATTAAGTATTCAAATCAAAATAAGAGTATTGTAATGACTCAAAAATAGTTTCCTTGGTTATATGAAAACGAGAATTAAGAAAATAAATCTCAAATTAAGTAATATTGTAATTTGTAAACAAGGGCAGTTTCCCTACATGTAAAAGTCGTCTTCGAAAATATATTTTGGTACTCACCTCGGCACAAAGTAAAGTGCAACGAAATAGTGCATCGTTTCAACAAAAATCCAGTATCCAGAGAAGTTTTATTTGCAACAAAACAAGAACGAAACAGAAGGATCGTCCATATCACATCAGCTGTACTGTCGATTGTCAACACTGCAGGCAACTTAGCAACGACAACTAGAAGCGGATTTCTCTCCACAATCTTGGTATTTGCGGTCGCGCGGTAGCTACCGAACGGATGTAAGGTAAAAAGTCTCACTAGTACGTAAGAATAAAAACCACATCAGAGTTTTCCTTTTTCATTTTGTAAACTAATTTCATTGTCAGATTTTAAATAATTATATGTTTTCTAACGGTGCCCAACATTCATTTTTGTATAATTTATCACTGTAAAAATTCTTGCAAAACAACCATATTCCAGTAAATTTAATAAAATCAAATCTATTCTCAACTACAGTGTTTGATTGATCGTATAATTCCTGATTTGTTTCATTGAACCTACTTTAACCCTGAGAGGAGTGAGTCCGCAAGAACAGACACTCATGCTAAACAAATAAAAATAAAATTTATTATCGTTTTTCCACACAAAAATAGTGGGAAACATAATAATATATATATTGTCGCGATATCAACAATTTTTACTTTGTGATGAAAAATGCTACCACGTTATATATATATATATATATATATATATATATATATATATATATATATATATATATATATATATATATATATATATATATTTATTTATTTATTGAAATATCTTGACTCATGAGAGAGACAATAAGTTTCATTACCAAAAGAAATAATCAACGCCACTGTTTACAGATTCCTCATCAAAGAATTCAAAAGATTACAAAGAAAAAACTTGAAAACTAACATGGATTATAAATAGTAAACATACTATCAATGCAGAGATTAAAAAAAAAAGACAAAGATTAAATAGTAGCAATAAATATTGTAAAATGTTTAAAATTTAAAAAAAGTTTAAGAATAGGTTTAAGAATTTGTAAAATCATACTTTATCTTCAGAAGCTAGACTTCTTAAATACAAAACCAAAGGTGGAAAAACCATATCAGGAATCCATCGTTAGTCTGTTTCTGGCTCATAGACAATCGTAGGTTGATCCGGAATGCCTCAAACTGGAAAAACTTCCACAAAATAGGAAATGTAGTTTTCCATATCCGAAAATCCAACAGCTTCAAATTAAACCAAGAAAATAATTTTAAAACTAAAATATTAAACATATAGGTGACAAAAAACATAAAAGAAGGTGTAAATTCACAAACAAACTTAATAAACATTCAAATGTGTGCAAAATCACTCTTAAGAAACAAAAGGAGCACAAACAAAACTTAGCTGTAAGATTTCTCAAAAATTAGTTCTCGGGTTTAAATCATAAACATTAAAAATCAAAGACTATTACCTTAGATTAAACCTTAGACATACATCCCTGAATTCCATATGTTAATTCTAGCTTAAAGTTTCAATTTTAACCGTCAGTAACCATAATTTGTGTGCTGCCACTGGTTATACCAATATTAGATTATTAAAAACCTTGTTTTTCTTAAGTTATGTAGGCAGTTGAAAGAAAGCACTGCAAAGAACATTTCAAAAGTGATTTTAGTTCGAAAACATGAAAATAGAAATTAGTATTTATTCATACTGAAAAGTAATTTTGTTAATTAGAATTAAGAAAGTTAGTAAGAAGATTAAGAAAGGTAAATCATGCATCAAATCTAGTGTAAATTGTTTAAAATAGAAATTATGTGAAAAATCATGCAACGTTTGGAACTACTTTAATATACAGCCTAGAGAAATAAAAGGGACACTGAAAGAATCAGAATTAAATAATGAATCTGTTCAAACAGAAAAACAGACAGAGAAGGGCTAAAAGAAAAATTTGAATTCATATTCAAATTAAATTTACGAAATTTTGACAGGTCTAGTTATCTAATTTCAGAAAAAAGGCAAAATTTAACAAATTTTTCATGGAACAAGGAACGTTTCCATGAAAAGTTTGTTAGGAGAGTTGAATTTGGAATAAAAAAGTACATAGTTTTGAAAAGTTAAGTCCATTAAATATTATCAAATAAAGGGAAAAAACCAGTTAACAAAAAGAAAAATATCTTAATCAATTAGATGAATTAAGCGGAAGCAGAGCCAAACGTTGTAAGGTTTTATAAGAAAAATATTGTAACCAGAACATAACCTACAATCTGACAGTGTGTCAAAAATTTTTGACTTACCGGAATTTTGCTAGTAAGCAATTTGGTATTAATCCATTATTTTAGCGTCGAACTTATTCAAGCTGAACAAACAAATAAACCTCACAAGAAAACTTTAAGAAATCATAACAAAAAAAAAAATAGAACGAGGAGCTGAGTCAAACTGGAAGGAATTTATAGTGCTGCAGTGCAACCAGTATTACGGAAGTGTAGTGCGAAATTCAGTGAGTCGAATCGGAACGTGCGTAAATAACAGGTACCTGTTTTATCGTAAATTTTAAATAAAAACAAAGACTTTATTTATTTTAACATAGGAATTTGTATCATAGTATTAAGAAAAATAGAATTCCATTTTAAAACATTAAACCATTGTCCGAGATTCAAAATTATTAATTTTAAAACTTGTGATGTAATGAAATTTTGAAAAATTTTACCTTAAAAAAATAAATTAACTTGTTAATATTCAATCAATATGTTTATTGTTTTGTTCTTTTATTAACATTCAGCTACAGGAACCTGTCTTGAAAGGAGTCGACATCATTGTCAAATCATGCTAATAAATGGTAGTTTCCTGGAGAATTAGGGAACAGTGACGTCCAAAAACGTATCAATATATATATATATATATATATATATATATATATATATATATATATATATATATATATATATATATATATATATATATATATATATATATATATATATATATAAACTATGATTTACTACGTTAGAGGGAAGCACTGTGGAAAGTTTTGGTTAAATTTTTGGCCAAATAGGTTAATATCTAGCCGCCCCCCCCCCCCCCACGGCCTTTAAAATGAAGGAAAAGGCCAATTTTTCGATTTTTAACATTTTTCAAATTGAAGTTTAAAATTTTTTTATGACTATTGATGTCTAAACGTTGGAGTTCGTCTAGTGGTCTCAAAGACATCGGACGCTTTTAAGATCGGTACTGGTAATCTGCCTTAAATCCCGATTAAAAGCCGGCACAATAGGACGAAATCACGCTGATGTGATAAGTGAAAAATTTTACGCAAAGTGATATAAAATAACATTACAACAGTTAAGTTATACAGGGTGCGATTAGTTTCATGTCATTAAAAAAAACTGGTGGTGGGAAACGACTAAATGAACAAAAACCTTATATAACATAGGGTCTAAAACTCATTGTTTTAGAAAAAAAATAAACAAAAATTTCGAAAATTTTCAATATTGTTTGAGAACTGCTGAAATGTTGAGATAAGCTTTTATCTTCGCGTATGTCGGCGCCTCTAACCATCAAATACGCTACGCAGTGTCGCGCTCCTTTGCTAGAGACCGCGCGTCGGCGAGGACACAAGTTGATAATCACACTTTTTTATGACTTTTCAAAAGTAGGTAAGGTAAGGTCTTTAGCGTTGCAGAAGGGGGGAAAGACGTCGGCGTTTTCTGAGTGCTTAGTAGATCTGAAGATCTAGATCTAGATCTAGATCTGTATGCTAGTTAGCAACCATCAAGTAGCGTAGTGTGAACACAGAAATAACCACTGGTTTCGTTAGCCGGCGAGTATTTACCAGCTGCTACTAAAGTTGGACATGTTTAACTTTTATCAGCAACTAGCCGATCACGTTATACTTTAGTGTTTGCTGCCACCAGCCACTAGCCTAGTCTGACCAGTACAGCACCTCAACAGCGAGTAGTTATCCCATGGTGGTGTGAAATTATTTCATTCTCTGTTAATCCATGTATGAAGATGGCAGATCTAAAGTGGTCGGAAAAAAAATTATACAATGTGTGAATATGTTTCAAAAGTATCTCTGTTTGTGGGATGTCTCATGTGAGGATTATTTAAAGAGAAATGTAAAGGACGCATCATATTCTAAGTTATTAGAGGATTTAAAAGTTGCTGGACTAAGTGCAACGTTGGAATCCTTAAAAAATTGCTATCCTTAACAATAATCTCAAATATTCTTTGCGTGGACCCACAGACGACATGTTGATAACTGAGAACGTAGCTGCTACTTTAAGCCGCTGACAGCAACGCAATGTGACCACATTGCCAGCCGCTGCTTGCTAATGCTACTACCAGCAAATAGCAGCCCGCAGCAAATAACCAGCCTAGTCTAACCCGGGCTTAAGTGAAAGTGTTTGTAAAATAACACAGGCCCACAAAAACAAAAGTTGTCTGCGCCGGGGTACTGACCATACCTATCCCTTGTATTTTGTGCCGCTGAACACGAATCTGACCTTAGTTTTTCCCCTATACGTCAGGTTTTTTTTCAACAGCAAATAAATATATAAATATCACGATTCAACACGACTGTTTTTGCTGTTAAAAAAAAACCGGACGTGTAGGGGAAAAACTAAGATCAGATTCGTGTTCAGCGGCTCAAAATACAAGGGATAGGTGTGGTCAGTACCCCCGCGCAGACCACTTTTTTTTAGTTGCCACTGTGCCACACTCAGTGTGGCGCAATCCCACAAAAAAAAGTCATCTGCGCGGGGGTACTGACCACATCTATCCCTTGTATTTTAAGCTGCTGAACACGAATTTGATCTTAGTTTTTCACCAGCACGTCAGGTTTTTCTTTTAATAGCAAATATATATAAATATTAGACTTTTTTGCTTAAAAAAAAAAACCTGACGTATAGGGGAAAAACTAAGGTCTGATTCGTATTCGGCGGGTCAAAATACAAGGGATAGGTATGGTCAATACCGCGGCGCAGACAACTTTTTTTTTGTGGGCCTGTGTAATTTATACCTCGAAATATTTTCAGCTTGATAATAAATATTAGTTAGTATTTAATTAGGTACACAAACCAAAACTTTCCACAGTGCTTCCCTCTAACGTAGTAAATCATAGTTTATATATATATATATATAATTTTATTTTATTTTATTTTATTGGTAAATTTTAGATTTACTGAATAAATCTAAACTTTACCAATAAAATAAAATACACTTTTCGGCACGTCGAACTAAGGACATACGCTCTCCGTTCAACACATTTGGTAAATTACATTTTTTATGCACATTAAAATACCACACTAAACTATCAACTAACGTTGTCAATAAAGAAAATAAAAATAAAAACTTTGTCCAAAATCCAAAAAGAACACAAAAAGAACGAACAACTAGTGTCTGTACGTAATCAAGAACTTAACGACCTGACCGGTAAGTCAATAAAGTAAATCTTAACTGTAAATACGTGGCCCAAAATTCAAACAAAAGCAACGAACAGGTTCGACGTGTGTACTTTACGAGATGCCCACAGAAACTAAAATATTGCACAAGGGAGAGTATAGTTTTCTTCAGATATACTAAGCACTCAGAAAACGCCGACGTCTTTCCCCCCTTCTGCACCGCTAAAGACCTTACCTTACCTACTTTTAAAAAGCCATAAAAAAGTGTGATTATCAACTTGTGTCCTCGCCGACCCCCGGTCTAACAAAGGAGCGCGACACTGCGTAGCGTATTTGATGATTAGAGGCGCCGATATACGTGAAGATAAAAGCCTATCTCAACATTCCAGCAGTTCTCAAACAATATTATTGAAAATTTTCGAAATTTTTGTTTATTTTTTTTTCTAAAACTATGAGTTCTAGACCCCATGTTATATAAGGTTTTTTTGTTCATTTAGTCGTTTCCCACCACCAGTTTTTTTTAATGACATGAAACTAATCGCACCCTGTATAACTTAACTGTTGTAATGTTATTTTATATCACTTTGCGTATAATTTTTCACTTATCACATCAGCGTGATTTCGTCCTATTGTGCCGGCTTTTAATCGGGATTTAAGGCAGATTACCAGTACCGATCTTAAAAGCGTCCGATGTCTTTGAGACCACTAGACGAACTCCAACGTTTAGACATCAATAGTTATAAAAAAAATTTAAACTTCAATTTGAAAAATGTTAACCTATTTGGCTAAAAATTTAACCAAATTAGTTTTAGATACATAGCAACAAGTTATAAGCTATATCATTTGCAAATTCAAATTTTCATTTTTTTCGGCCCGCCCTACTGTACATTCCTTGAACGTGAAACATACATCATATACATAACTGTATATTTTATGGATATATACATTACATATTCTGTATATCTAATGGATATGAAATTTGCATAAACTTTTATAGCCTAATTTTTAGTATCCAACGAAAGCGTCTACATGAATATTGATTATATTTTAATTTCAGTCGTCGACCTAAGCAAAATTTATAACAAGAGAGACAATATAATTTCTTGTAGCTACCGATTTCTAATTATTGGCTATCGCCAATATCATCAGAGCACCTTACACAATAGATTTTGTCTGATGATATCATAGTGGAGGATTTTCTATTGTACACTCAAAGAAATAGTATGGATAAATTCAACAAAAAAAAAATGGTTAACTAACAATAT
Organism: Rutpela maculata; assembly: GCA_936432065.2. Classification (NCBI taxonomy): domain Eukaryota; kingdom Metazoa; phylum Arthropoda; class Insecta; order Coleoptera; family Cerambycidae; genus Rutpela; species Rutpela maculata. Next base: position 102,123,787 of record OW386288.2, on the reverse strand, counting down.
CGTTAATTTTGTTAAACCAAACTATATTGATGGTATTTTTAAACAAGAGGTGACTGTTATTTTAATTAATAAAAAGTTGTCGTACAACAAAACAAACATTAACTTAAAAAATAGATGAATAAGACTATTATTTTGTTCGTCTGACTATTATTTTGTTGAATTCTGTCAAATTAAACTAGATAATAGTATATTTTATTTTTAACTATTATCGAATTCTAATTCTAATTAGTTCGCTGTATTATTGTACTTGGTAGACAAACCAATATTATTGTCGTCTTCTAGAAGTTCTAAAAGAATTACCATAAAATTTGCTTGCTTACCACGTAGTCTATTACAGAAAAGATTCCCAGATGACGCCACATACAAATCACTGACAATAATCAATCATGCATTATCTTATACCCTTATGAATTTATAGAAAATTAATAACATGATTGCATTGTTCAAATTCTCTCAGGGATCATCGATATATTTGGATGGATCTTATAAACGATCTCTAATCTTTGGTTTGGGTGGTCTGATGTCTCAGTACTGAGATTTTGGCTAACCAAAAAAAACTTACAATAAAGTGTAGATCAACCTAAAAATTAGTCGGTGAACAAAAAACAAAGTCGTTGTACTGTTTAATTGTAGACCAAATTGAAAATGGTTAGTGAACATAAAAAAATGTCATTGTACTATTTGATTTGTTACAAGAAGATATGATTATTAAACTACTATTTGTTTACGAAAACAAATAAAGTTGTATGACTATTCTTTTCTGATTGATTTAACTATGAAACTTGATAGGCGCGATTTCATATGCTCTTTTTAGTTGAATTTACCTATCATTTTCTTTGAGTGTAGTAAATCCACTAGTGATGCAATGCTTTGCGGCTTCCGCCCTTGAGCGCTTTTGCGGTGAGGTATTGTAGTAAAATTTTTGGGCGTGCGACCATAGACCAGTGAAGGTTTAGTCACCGACTTATAAGCAAATCCATCTATCGACATCTATTGCAAACTTGGAAATGGCTCTCAAATATATATAAACTGCAATCTGCAATTAAAATAATAATAAATAACGAATCATATCGTAGCGCATACGTATAAAATGATACCACTACATTCACATACGAGAGTGTAATGTAAGAGATAAGTACATTCCTAGGTGGTCTACAAACGATCAAAATATTATATAAATATGTAATTTAAACGTACAAATTGGTTAAAAATAACTTCTATAATGTATTCTGAAGACAAAATATAAATATAAATCTCTATACATCTTTTGTAGAATCATAGAAAATATATGAATTTTACATTATCAATTTTCTTCTTTCAAGGTGTTTTGGTTCAAATAATGAGTTGCTTACTATTCCTTAAATATAAAATACTACATACCTTAACCGACATATTATGTATATTATTTTATGTAGGTGGCCACGAGTACGCCCCCTATTTTTTGGTTGTTTCTTAATTTAAAAATTTTGTTTTTAGGGATTACCTAAAAGATTTTTTTCCAGATGGTTAGATGGTCTAGTCAGATGGCCTGCAAGATCTCCTGACAATTCCAGTCGATTTTTTCATTTGGGAGCATTTGAAAAATAGAATCTACACGACGGCTCCAACCACAGTGCAACACCTAGAAAAGAGAGTTACACACGAAATTGCACAAATAACATCTCAACAACTACAGAACGTTAGACGTGCAACAATAAGTCGCGCTACTCTGTGCATTAATCAAAACGGTGAACAGTTTGAGCAATTTTTATGATGGTTAATTATATTTCAGGCTTCAAATAGTTTTGTTATTTTATTTATTTGTGATTGTTATGTTTTATCAACATTAATTTTTTGTTTAATTTGTGTTTAGCTTTTAGAAATACTTCTATTACGAAGGATATCGTTAAGAAATGATTATTCGCCTAAAAATTAAAGTTTATGAATCATTATTTCTGATTATTAAAAGAAAATAGCACGGTCCCATTAAAAAATATTACCTACGGAATAATCCCGGCAGTTTAGTTGTAAAATTGACCTCTGTGCTAAATTCGTCCCATAGGAATTTTTTTTATTGTGTTTATTTGGACGTCTTGAATAACGCCACGATACACCTGAAGGATTTCTTGAAAATCCGTCGGAAGGTCGCGAAAACCGCGGATTCGCAGTTTTTATGGCTCAAACGGGAACAACACCTATTATAATAGTTGTACATCTGTAAATTCTCTACCTTAAAAGTCCTATACATTTTTTTCGTATGCCTAACCGTTTTGGAGATACGACGCGGACTAAGTGAAAAATGCATTGTTCCTTTTGTTTTTTTTTATATTTTTTTAACATTTTTTTTTATATTGAACAGCGCAGAATGGGCTCATTTAGCACTTTTTTTTATTTGATTATCGAAAAGATCTTATAATTTTAAGACCCTGTGCAAAAAAACTAGAATTTTGTGAGACCTATAAATCGTCTAAAAAAAATCAACAAAATGGACCGCCACCACCTTGCGAGTATCGGCCGTGATGTCACTTGATAGGAACCCGCTAGCCGAAGCGGCTAGCTGGGGGATGAGCGGGTGGGGTTATCACGTTTTTCTTAAACAACTCGAAAACTACGACCTCTAGCGAAAAATTGTCTTTATACAAAACTAGATGACATTTTCTAAAAATAAGTCCTATTCATTTTTTATGTAGGATCAATACTTTACGAAATACAGAGGGTGCAAAAATCTCCAATTAAAAAAAAATTACGTAGTTTTTCATGTTTTTCCGAAGAAACTAGGTGAAAACGCACTTTACAGAAAAGTTGCAAATAAAAAAAGGTCTTGTATTTCGATAACACATTCACCTGAATTTTTTCAGATTTTTTTTTTTCAATTTTTACATTTCTCCTCTCCCACTTTTAGGAATTTTCGAGTGGCCATATCTCCAAAAATATGCATTTTTCGAAAAAAATCAGGGTAAAAGGGGTAAAAGGTAAAAGGTAAAGGGTAAAAACATCTTATTTTGTGCCAAAAAAGGTAAATTTATTGTTTCTCTTTCATTTTGACCTAATTCTACAAGTTACGGAACCCATAATAAAAGCGATCATTTCCTACTCTTTCAACTATTTTACTAACGTCATTACAAAACATTGCACAAGGTTTCATCAAAATCCATTCAGTAGCACTCAAATTAGAGATTTTGGTCATTTTAGCGCTCCTTTGACTGGACTACCTCTATATCTTGTAAGTATTTATCCTACATAAAAAAATAAATAGGAACTTATTTGTAGAAAAATCTCATCTAGTTTAATTTTGTATAAGAACAATTTTTCGCTAGAGGTCGTAGTTTTCGAGTTATTCAAGAGAAACGTGAAGGGGACCTTTAAACTAACCGTAACAGAAACCGAAAACCGGAATGTGAGATTCTGGAAAACCGAAACTGTAACCGAAAACCGAATGGGCTCATTCAGCTCTTTTTTTTATTATATTTTCTGAAAGATCTATTAATTCTAGAGCGAAATGCAAAAAAAAAGAATTTTCTAGGGTCTCTATAGGCTTCAAAATTAATCAAGAACATATCAACACGTGGCGCTTTCATGTTATAGCTGTGTGACGTCAATGTCTCTATCGTATCGGAAGACTTAGACGTAGCTGACCCGCTTGCCTAGTAGTCTAAGATCCGGCATAAGAAATTAATACCATCATCTGTGTTATTCAGATAAGAAATAGTTTATATAAAAGATAATATGTAGGTTAATAGATCGCGACTAGGTTGCCTAGCCACATCTTGACCCGATGGCATTTAATTTGAAAATTGTTTTCAGGCGAAATCGAAATTTTGTCTTTAAACGTATATAGCAGCGAAACCATTAATCCTACACATCTGTACCCCTTACTCTTTGCGAATTTGCATTAACAAAGGCTTTTTTAAAATATATCTGACTGGATCGGGACAGGTGCAGGTCGATTTAGAATTAAATTCTACGTCTGTTAGGTTATCTTTCGTTGTTGTATTATTTATGGTTGATTAGGTATTAACAGGGGAAGGCCAACTATCTCTTTTTTTGCAACGGAAAGAGATGGGCAAAAGACACTCTTCTAACACAAAATCGCGATCGAGAAACGTCAAACGAAAAATGCCAAAAATGTCAATTTTGATTCGTTCGTGTCGAGCCGAATTTTCGAATTTCGGCGTGCGATTTACGATGCGAATCAACTACAAGTCTTCCTCTTTCCATATCGACATGGTACGGGCGTCGCAGTATCGTATTTTTGAAAATATGAGTATATTTAGATGTTTTGCATATTTTTTACCTCTAGGTCCTGTACTATAATACTAACACTGACATTCGATTGCGATGGGCAAGGTTATTAGGTAAGCGAGGCAGAATTGTGGAGACATTTACGTCAGCGATTCGACCGGCTCAGATTATGAAGAATTAGATTTTAAAGCAGTATATTTCTGGAACTACATATCGGATCGAGCTCAAATTTTCAGTGTTATAATTATTTGATGATTACTTCGCACAATTAGGAAGTTTCCATTTTTCTCATTTTCTCGTAATAAATAGTCGTAAAAAACTAAAAAATATCTGTAATTTTTTTAAATTATCTCTATAAATAAAGAAGTTATGATCCTTCCAAGTTTAAAATGCCGCGATCATCTGGGCTGAGCTCGATTACGTCACAATACATGATTCCGTCAGCGAGCGGGCGCGGGCACCTTTATACTCGCTGGCAGGCACCGGTAGTTTATATAGACTGGCGGTACATGACCAGTCAGGTGCAACGTTTTTAAAATGTATGCCAATCATATATATGAATGAAATTACCATGAATATGCCAGAAACGCAATTTTTGTGTGTTTTTTTAATTTTAAAATGGATGCCAATAGTGCCAAACGAAAAGTCGTGAGTCCTCAGAACTGTAGGGGAAGAACAAGGTGTCTGCTACTAACATGCTTGCCGTTCCGATCCTACTCTACTCCTTTGGAGTAGTGAAATGGACTCGAGAGGAGTTGCGTCAACTAGACGTAGGAACCCGCAAGAAGATGCATCTCAATAGAAGTTTGCATCCTAAATCGTCCGTTTCACGGCTATACCTCCCACGACATCGGGGAGGCCGTGGACTCTTGAGTTTGGAGAGTCTCCATAATAGGATGGTTCTGGATGGAGCCTGTAAGGTTATCAGGAGTTCGGATCCCCTCCTCTGCATGGTCCGAGACCATGAAAGTGCAGGAATAGGAGCCTTTTTGTTTAAGGTAGCACAGAGAGCAGCCGATGAATTTGGTCTCTCCTTCAACGTCGAGCGGGTAAATCCCGACTCTTTCACCGAGTTGGAACCTGCTCGACGAAAAACCCAAATTAAAGCTGCAGAACACAACATCTTTCTGCAGCTTCACACGGATAAGCCAATGCATGGAGTTTTCTATAAAAATATAGAGAACCTTGGCTTATCCGAAAGGTTGACCTTTGCCTTCTTAAGGTCAGCCGGGCTGAAGTCTGAGACCGAGGGATTCATAATGGCTTGCCAGGATGGTGTATTTAATACCCTCGTCTATCGTAGTCGTGTCATGGGTATAGAGGTCCCTGATGTCAGCTGCAGGGCCTGCCGCAAGGCGCCAGAGACTTTAATGCACCTGTTGTCGGCTTGTCCGACATATGCAGTCTCGGCCTATATCCAGAGGCACGTCGGAGCATTACGAGTGCTTTATTATCACCTGAGGCACTCGTATGGGATAGACGAGACACCAGTGCTGCCTTACGCTCCGGGGGATATTGAGTCCGTTGTGGGAAATGAGAAGTGTCTAATTTATTGGAACTACTCTTTTCCCACCGTCAGGCAAATACAAGCCAACAAGCCTGACGTAGTCCTCCTCGGCCATCAACTCAAGACAATGTTTGTCGTGGAGTTCTCGGCTCCCGCAGAGAACAACATTGTCTTGAAGGAGGAGGAATAACGGACAAAATATCGAGATTTGCTCTTCGAACTCCGCAGACTCTATCCAGACCATACTGTTAAAATAGTGGTACTGATTATTGGAGCCCTCGGTGGAACGAGACACACACTGCTTTCAGAACTTAAGATCATACCGGCATGCCGAAATTCGGCAGAGGTCTTAGTCGGCAGAATGCAGAAAGCCGTCATCCTCGGTTCATTACGTCTGCTCAGGGCACACGATTCGCGGACCCAGTAGTCACTCACCCCACGGGCGTGGGGAGTGGCTACCGGTACTACCAGCTCCCCTCTGTGAGTGTCGGAGCCACAGAGTTTAAAGGGTGACTGGCTTTTACAAATAATAATAATAATAATAATAATAATAATAATAATAATAATAATAATAATAATAATAATAATAATAACAATAATAATAATAATAATAATAATAATAATAAATCACTTACCGACCAATCACTTGCCTTCAAACAATGTACAAACTGCTAACTACATGTCTCACAAAAATACTCACAGAACATACGGATAAATATAATATTTTGACTGAAGAGCAAAAAGGGTGTAGGAAGGGTACGAAAGGCTGCAAAGAACAGCTAATAATAGACTCCATCATACTCAAACAAGTTAAAAAAAAAATAGAAACTTGTCATGCTATTACATTGATTATCAAAAGGCCTTTGACTCAGTCCCACATTCATGGCTGATCCAGGTACTGAAACTATACAAAGTCCACCCAGTCCTAGTAACCCTTCTTCAACAACTAATGGATCAATGGTGCACTACCATCTCCTTATCTTACGACAGGCGCACAGTAAGCACTGAAGAAATACGTATCAAGAGAGGAATATTCCAAGGAGACGCCCTGAGCCCCCTGTGGTTCTGTCTGGCGTTGAACCCCCTCTCTAATCTGCTCAATAGAACACAAATAGGATACCGCGTTCAAGATCATAACGTATCGCACTTATTATATATGGACGATCTGAAGCTGTACGCACCATCCCCATCTAAGCTGCAACAACTGATACAACTAGTAGAAAAATTTTCCACAGATATCAACATGAAGTTTGGGCTAGACAAATGCAAAACGATCAATATAAAGAGAGGGGCCAATCTGGAAATGATCGGGTTCACTACCGCAGAAGAACAAGAAATTGAACCAATGGAGGAAAATGACATATATAAATATCTTGGAATGCAGCAGTCAAAGAGAGTAGAACACGCAGTTATAAAGAAAACACTGATTAAAGACTTCGTCTCCAGGCTTGAAAAAATCTGTAAAACTGATCTCAGCAGCAAGAACATGATAAAGGCAATTAACACCTTTACAATACCCGTCCTGAGTTACTCATTTGGAATTATCTCATGGTGTGATACGGAGATCGAAAACATGCAGCGAAAGATTCGAACTACGCTCACAAAATACAGAAAACACCACCCGCGCAGCAATATGGTGCGTCTGACGTTACCTCGCGCACAGGGGGGAAGGGGAATCACCGACATTCGTAACCTACACAACAACCAGATTAAAGCCCTAAGAACTTATTTCCATCAAAGAAAGCTAGACTCCATCTCCCATGCAAGCATTTGTCTCACCGATAAGTCCTACACACCTCTCAATCTCAACAGTATCGAACAGCAGGGGAACGAAATGGTCCAAACAAACGTAGAAAAAATCCAACAATGGAAAAGTATGGCTCTGCATGGTAGATATCCGCATGATCTTGACCGCAATGAGATCGACAAAAGTGCGTCGAACGCGTGGTTGAAATGCGGCAATCTATTTCCAGAGACCGAGGCATTCCTTCTCGCGATCCAGGATCAAGTAATCGATACTAAAAACTACCAGAGACACATAATTAAAAATGCGCAAGTAACAGATGATAGATGTAGGAAATGCCATGAGAAGCCTGAGACCATCCAGCATATAGTAGGAGCATGCAGTAAACTCTCACAGACTGATTATCTTCACCGTCACAACCAAGTAGCCAACATAATCCATGAAGAATTGGCCATCCGCAGCAATCTCCTAGTAGAACACCCTACTACAAATATACTCCGGAAACAGTATTGGAATCGAAAAATTTCAAAATATACTACGACCGCACAATAGCAACAGACAAGACCGTACATTGTAACAGACCGGATATCACATTTTTGGATAAGAAAAAGAAAGCAGCATTCCTAATCGACATTGCTGTTCCTAATAACCACAACCTGCAAAACACAATCGACGAGAAGATACAGAAATACACGGAGCTCAAATTTGAAATTAAGCGGATCTGGAAGTTAGACGAAGTCCACATTCTGCCAATGGTACTTTCGACCACAGGACTTGTACCTTTAGGCCTGCAAAACAATATTGAAACATTAGGATTGGATCCAAATCTATTCAAAATAATGCAGAAAGCCGTCATTCTCAACACTACACGTATCACCCGCAAATTTTTAGAGGTGTGAAGATGTTTTGGCTCTAGCCCGCACTTCCGCCTAACACCAGTCTAAAATACTGAGAGAAAAGAAAAACATAATAATAATAATAATGCGTGGCAGAGTAGCGCTGAGTATGGCATGTAACATCCTCAGGAGCTCGGATCCGCTCCTGCTATTAGTGAGAGATCACGAAATCGCAGGGGTGGGCGCAGGATTGTTTAAGGCAGCAAAAAGAGCCGCAACTTGGTCTCGTATTCGACGTCAGACGAGGTGGCCGGCGCGTTGCTGATCCAGAGTCAGTCACCGAGCTTCAGCCAAATCATCTGGAAGCCCAAATAAAAGCTGCCGAACAGGAGAATCTGTTCAGGCAGCATGTCGATAAACCCATGCACGGTGTGTACTATAAGAACATAGAAATACTGGGCTTATCGACTAGGCTGACATTCGCCTTTTTAAGGTCAGCTGGGCTTAAGTCGGAGACCGAGGGATTCATTGTGGCCTGTCAGGATGGTGTAATAAACACCTTGGTCTACCGAAGCCGCGTAATGGGTGTAGAGGTCCCTGATATCAACTGCAGGACCTGCCGTCAGGCGCCGGAATCGCTGATGCATTTGCTTTCAGCATGCCCGATATACGCGATTTCGGCCTACATCCACCGCCATAACGCGGCTTTACGAGTGCTATACTACCATCTAAGGCACTCGTACGGGGTAGATCAAACACCAGTGCTGCCTTACATCCCCGGAAATATTGAGTCCGTTGTCGAGAACGAGAGGTGCCGAATTTATTGGAACTACTCGTTCCCGACCGTCAGGCTAATTCAAGCCAACAAGCCTGACGTCCTCCTCGACCATCAGAACAAAGTGATGTTTGTCATCGAATTCTTAGCACCTGCTGATATAAACATCGCTTTGAAGGAGGGGGAAAAAACGGACCAAATATCATGATCTCCGGTATGAGCTCCAAGTGCTGTACCCAGACTACTCGGTCAAGATGGTCGTCCTAATAATCGGCATACTCGGAAGGATGAAGCCTTCGCTGCTCTCAGAATTAAAGATCATACCGGCCTGTCAGAATTCGGCAGAATGGTTGGCAGGTCAGATGCAGAAGGCGGTTATCTTGGGGTCCCTTCGTCTGCTTAGGGCACATGATTCAGGTGTTTACAGTCACTAACTCCACAGGTCGTGGAGAGTGGCTGTAATGAATTAGCCGGCGCGGCTACCGTGTGATGTCGGAGGCCACGGAAGCCCTGTCCGGCAACGGGAAACCGAAAAAAAAAAATAAATAAAAAATAATAATAATAATAATAATAATAAGGCGGGATAATACTACTTCCCCGCAGGAGAGAGCTGGCAGGCGTATAAGAAAAATGGAAGCCAAGATCCGGTCGGCGAGACAATATGCTTCCCGCATTCAGTGTGTGATGGATTACTTAGCGGAGAACAGGTCTTTCACGCCAAAAGTGCGGCGAATCGCCGCCAACTTAAGGTGAGTCTATCACACGCTTAACGTGGCAGTGCTGCTTACCACCAAGCAACATTGTCTCGATAGAATACGGATGCTAGTGGCTTGCAAAAAGTCGCTAGCAAGGCGGGCGAGGGCAGTAGCGGAAAATAACCTTTTCCGCAAGAAGCCATCTCGCCTGTTCCAACCGCCTGAGCGTATTGTTGAGAATCCGCCGACTGTAGATCAGGTGGAAGACTTCTGGAAGACGCTTTACGAACAAAAGCGTCCACTAAACCGAGATACTCCAGCCCTGGCACACTTTGAAGCTTTTTGCCAAGGGCTCCAGCAGCCTCAAGCAGTGTGCCAACCGATAACGACGGAAGAGGTTCGAAGAGCCCTTGAAGGCTCCAAGAACTTTGCTGCTCCTGGATCCGATGGGATTAACACCTTTTGGTGGAAAAAACTTCCGAGCACCCACCGCCATTTAGCCAGAATCTTCACCTCGTGGCTAAATGGAGAGCAGCAAATCCCTTCCTGGATTATCGAGGGGCGAACTGTGCTACTCCCTAAGAACGGAGATCTGGCAGATCCAGCGAACTACAGACCGATAACCTCTTTAAACGCATGTTACAAGATATTCACGCGTATCTTGTACATGCGGGTACTCCAAGCAAGCGGCCCGGTCTATGAACGGATATACAAGCAACGTGGGTCTAAGAAGGGTGTCGCTGGCTGCAAGGAGAACCTGCTTATTGACAGATGTGTCACGCAGGACTCCGTGCAGAATAAGCGGAACCTTTCTATGGCCTGGATCGATTACCGCAAGGCATTTGACATGACATCTCACGAGCTAATTGTTCACTTGCTCCAATGTCTTGCGGTGCCCGGTCCCGTAGTGAGATGCATAGAACAACTCATGCCGCTCTGGAGGACTCGCTTTGCTATAACATCTGGTAATGACAGAGTCCAAACAGAGCCGGTTATGTTTAAGAGGGGTGTGTTTCAGGGAGACTCCCTTAGCCCCCTTCTATTTTGCATTTCGCTACTGCCGTTATCCGTTGAACTTCGCAGAACCCGTGGTTACAATTGCGGTACCCCCGGAGATAGGAGGCATAAGGTCACCCATCTATTTTACATGGATGACCTTAAACTTTATGCCTCTAGCGAGAGAGATTTACGTCAATCTCTTAGGGTGGTACATGAGTACACTCAGGCTGTCGGTATGGAGTTCGGCTTGGACAAATGTGCACTGGTTCACCTCAAGAGAGGACGATGCGGTGACTACGGAGAGGATGCGCAGCTTGTAGATAGAAGCATCTTGCACCGCCTAGATGCCGGAGAGTCGTACACGTACTTGGGTGTTGAGCAAGGCTCCACCCAAGAAGTGTCAACAGTGAAAAACGCTCTCCGCGGCAAGTATCAGCACCTCCTCCGATAGATCTGGTCTTCTGAGCTGTCGGGGAAGAACAAGGTGTCTGCGACTAACATGCTTGCCGTTCCGATCCTTCTACACTCCTTTGGGGTAGTGAAATGGACGCAAGGCGAGCTGCACCAACTCGATGTAGGAACCCGAAAGATGATGCATCTCAACAGAAGCTTGCATTCAAAATCGTCCGTTCCGCGGTTATCTCTCACGACAGCAGGGAGGCCGTGGACTCTTGAGCCTGGAGTATCTACATAGCAGGTCTGTTCTGGATGGAGCCTGCAAGATCATCAGGAGTTCGGATCCCCTTCTCTGCATGGTTCACGACCATGAAAATGCAGGGATAGGAGCGTTTTTATTTAAGGCAGCACAAAGAGCAACTGATGAGCTTGGTCTCGACTTCGACAGTAGGCGGGTAAACCCAAGCTCTGTTACCGAGTTGGGACCCGCTCAGCTTAAAGCCCATACAAAAGCAGCTGAGCAAAGCAGATTCCTACAGCTGCATAAGGATAAGCCCTTGCACGGAGTCTTCTACAAGAACATTGAAGACAGGGGCTTATCTGAAAAGCTGACCTTTGCTTTTCTAAGGTCAGCTGGGCTGAAGTCTGAGACCGAGGGTTTCATCACGACTTGCCAAGATGGTGTCTTTAACACGCTCGTCTATTGAAGTCATGTCTTGGGTATGGAGGTCCCTGATGTAAACTGCAGGGCCTGCCGAAGGGCGCCGGAGACACTCATGCACCTATTGACCTTAAACTTTATGCCTCCGGAGAGAGGGACCTACACCAGTCCCTCAGGGTGGTACAGGAGTACACGCAGGCTGTCGGCATGGAGTTCGGGCTGGACAAATTTGCACTGGTCCATCTCAAGAGAGGACGATGCGGGAACTACGGAGAGGACGCGCAGCTCGTGGACGGAAGCATCTTACATCATCTAGATGCCGGAGAGTCGTACACTTACTTGGGTGTCGAGCAACGCTCCACCCAAGAAGTGAGTGTAGTGAAAAACGCTCTCCGCGGCAAGTATCAGCACCGACTCCGACAGATCTGGTCTTCAGAGCTGTCGGGGAAGAACAAGGTGTCTGCTACCAACATGCTTGCCGTTCCGATCCTTCTCTACTCCTTTGGAGTAGTGAAATGGACTCAAGAAGAGTTGCGTCAACTCGACGTAGGAACCCGCAAGAAGATGCATCTCAATAGGAGTTTGCATCCTAAATCGTCTGTTCCACGGCTATACCTCCCACGACATCGGGGAGGCCGTGGACTCTTGAGTTTGGAGAGTCTCCATAATAGGATGGTTCTGGATGGAGCCTGTAAGGTCATCAGGAGTTCGGATCCCCTCCTCTGCATGGTCCGAGACCATGAAAATGCAGTGGTAGGAGCCTTTCTGTTTAAGGCAGCACAGAGAGCAGCCGATGAACTTGGTCTCTCCTTCGACGTCGAGCGGGTAAATCGCGACTCTGTCACCGAGTTGGAACCTGCTCGGCGAAAAGCCCAAATTAAAGCTGCAGAACACAACAACTTTCTGCAGCTTCACACGGATAAGCCAATGCATGGAGTTTTCTATAAAAATATAGAAAACCTTGGCTTATCCGAAAGGCTGACCTTTGCCTTCTTAAGGTCAGCCGGGCTGAAGTCTGAGACCGAGGGATTCATAATGGCTTGCCAGGATGGTGTATTTAACACCCTCGTCTATCGTAGTCGTGTCATGGGTATAGAGGTCCCTGATGTCAGCTGCAGGGCCTGCCGCAGGGCGCCAGAGACTCTTATGCACTTGCTGTCGGCTTGCCCGACATACGCAGTCTCGGCCTATATCCAAAGGCACGACGGAGCATTACGAGTGCTTTACTACCATTTAAGGCACTCGTATGGGATAGACGAAACACCAGTGCTGCCTTACGCTACGGGGGATATTGAGTCCGTTGTGGGAAATGAGAAGTGTCTAATTTATTGGAACTACTCTTTTCCCACCCTCAGGCAAATACAAGCCAACAAGCCTGACGTAGTACTCCTCGACCATCAACTCAAGACAATGTTCGTCGTGGAGTTCTCGGCTCCCGCGGAGAACAACATTGTCTTGAAGGAGGAGGAAAAACGGACAAAATATCGAGACCTGCTCTTCGAACTCCGCAGACTGTATCCAGACCATACTGTTAAGATAGTGGTACTGATTATAGGAGCCCTCGATGGAACGAGACACACACTGCTTTCGGAACTTAAGATCATACCGGCATGCCGAAACTCGGCAGAGGTCTTAGCCGGCAGAATGCAGAAGGCCGTCATTCTTGGTTCATTACGTCTGCTCAGGGCACACGATTCACGGACCCAGTAGTCACTCACCCCACGGGCGTGGGGAGTGGCTACCGGTACTACCAGCTCCCCTCTGTGAGGGTCGGAGCCACAGAGAAGGGTGACTGGTTTTTAGCTAGCTAAAAAAAAAAAAAAAAAAAAATAATAATAATAATAATAATAATAATAGAGTGCTTGGCTTAGCCCGTACCTCATGAAAAATTGCCAGCATAGAAAGAGCTGAGAACAACAGAGAAATAATAATAATAATAATAAGGGTACGGAAAACGGACCGGCAGCCTCCACGCGGTGTACCTGGACAGGCAGAGGCAACTCTGCCTGACAGATGTCGGACGTGGATCTCAGGGCTAACCACTCTGAGATCCACTTCTCTGGTTCTAGCAGACAGAGGAAGGGCCCCTCACAATCGACCCCAACCGGATGGGGGTCAGAGACAAGTTGGAGGGGCCATACCGGACGGTCTCAATGATGACAACACACGCTATGACCATGGACGCTTTAAGTGGACGAGGGAACTTCGAGATGACTTGCTGACCTGCTATGAGAGCAGCGAACCTGCGCGCAGAGGGTACATGGCGCGATTGCACGAAATCTGGTGCGACACGCATCCAGAGCATCGCGCCTTCTCTGAGCAACAGCTCAGGGATCAAGTATCCTACCTGCGCAGGACAGGTTACGTAAGGGCACCCCGTCAGCAGGAAGAAGCGCCAGCCGCACTGCCACCGCGGCAAAGAGCTGACGGGGAACATCCTAGAAGGTACGCCGAAGTCAACTTAAGAACGAGGGTTAGCCTTAACAGCAGGGCTAACCTAAAGCCACAAGACCTGGCTCGGATGGACGCTGTTATCGATGAGAAATTACCAGAAGACGCCGACATTTGGCAGATCAACTGTGCCGTGTACAACGCTGCTAGCCAACTCGTGCCCCGCGAGAGGAATACCAACCCCTCGAGCGGTATCGAAAAGACTAAGCGGCATGTACAAAAGATCGAAGGCAAAATACAGTTGGCCAGACAACACGCTTCTCGAATCCAGAGTGTGGTGGAATACGTAACCACTGGCAAGGCATTTACGCCTAAAGTCCGGCGAACAGCAGCCGGACTCAGACGCCAGCACCACACTCTAAATCTAACAGTGATGCTTACTGTTAAGCAGCGCTGTTTAGATAGGATTCGAGCGCTTATGGCTATCAAGAAAAAGCTAAATAGGCGGGTACGAAGTATGGAGCAAAATACGTTGTTCCGCACGAATCCTTCCCGCCTATTTCAAGAGCCACAGCGTGTTGTTGATAATCCACCAACTGTAGCCGATGCCGAAAGCTTCTGGAAAGGAATCTATGAAACAACACGTCCGTTCGATAGCAACACTCCAGCAATAGCACACTTCGAGGCTCTGTGCCACAGAACCTTTGAAGAGCCAGAAGAAGTGTGCCCGGCAATCAGTCCGGAGGAAGTCCAACAAGCTCTCGTTGGCACCAAGAACTGCGCTGCTCCGGGGCCAGACGGCATAAATAACTTGTGGTGGAAAAAATTTGCTTCCACCCACCGTCGTCTGGCCCAAGTTTTCACCAAGTGGTTGAACGAGGGGCAGCAGATTCCGGACTGGTTTGTCGAGGGACGTACTGTGCTCGTCCCTAAAAAGGGTGATCTGTCTGACCCAAGGAATTATAGACCAATCACCTGTCTGAACTCCTGCTACAAGCTATTTACTCGTATCTTGTATGCTCGGACACTACGGCAGGTTGATCCGGTCTTCCAGCAGATATACGAGCAGCGTGGCGCCAAGAAAGGCATGGCAGGTTGTAAGGACAGCCTGCTGGTAGACCGCTGTATTACACAGGACTCTGTGCAGTACAAGCGGAATCTATCGATGGCCTGGATTGACTATCGTAAGGCATTTGACACAACATCACATGAACTTCTGTTACATTTGCTCAAATGTCTTGCGGTAGCCGAGCCACTAGTGAGATGCATAGAACAACTGCTGCCACTCTGGAGGACCCGCTTCACCATAACATCAGGTGCACAGCGGGTTACGACAGAGCAGGTGGCATTCAGAAGAGGAGTATTCCAGGGAGATTCTCTGAGTCCCCTCCTCTTTTGCATCTCACTGCTGCCGTTATCTGTTGAACTCCGCCAAACTCGCGGGTACCACTGTGGACCACCCAGCAACCGGAGGCATAAGGTCACTCATTTATTCTATATGGATGACCTGAAACTGTATGCCTCCGGAGAACGTGAACTTCAAAATGCTCTAAGGGTGGTCGAGGAGTACACGCGGGCCATTGGTATGGAGTTCGGGTTGGACAAGTGCGCGGTCGTCCACCTCAAGAGAGGGCGATGCGGGGAATTTTCTGAGGACGCGCAGCTCGCAGACGGAAGCATCCTAAGACATCTGGATGCCGGAGAGACCTACACATACCTGGGTGTGCAACAACATCACATCCAGGATGTGCAACAAATAAAGGAATCTCTCCGCGGCAAGTACAGACGCCTACTCCGAAAGATTTGTTCGTCCGAACTTTCGGGGAAGAATAAGGCGTCTGCTACTAACATGCTTGCCGTTCCTGTTCTGCTCTACTCCTTTGGGGTAGTAAAATGGACAGTAGATGAGCTGCGCCAACTAGACAGAGACACCCGCAAGATGATGAACATCCATAGGAGTATTCATCCTAGATCGTCCGTTCCTCGTGTTTACCTCCCACGTCATCGGGGGGGGCCGAGGACTCTTGGGTCTGGAGTGTATGCACGGCAGAGTAGTACTGAGTATGGCATGTAACATCCTCAGGAGCTCGGATCCGCTCCTGCTATTAGTGAGAGATCACGAAATCGCAGGGGTGGGCGCAGGATTGTTTAAGGCAGCAAAAAGAGCCGCAGATGAACTCGGTCTCGTATTCGACGTCAAACGAGGCGGCCGGCGCGGTGCTGACCCAGAGTCAGTCACTGAGCTTCAGCCAACTCGTCTGAAAGCCCAAATAAAAGCTGCCGAACAGGAGAGCCTGTTTAGGCAGCATGTCGATAAACCCATGCACGGTGTATTCTACAAAAACATGGAAACACTGGGTTTATCGACTAGGCTGACATTCGCCTTTTTAAGGTCAGCTGGGCTTAAGTCGGAGACCGAGGGATTCATGGTGGCCTGTCAGGATGGTGTAATAAACACCTTGGTCTACCGGAGCCGCGTAATGGGTGTAGAGGTCCCTGATACTAACTGCAGGACCTGCCGTCAGGCGCCGGAATCGCTTATGCATTTGCTTTCAGCATGCCCGGTATACGCGATTTCGGCCTACATCCACCGCCATAACGCGGCTTTACGAGTGCTATACTACCATCTACGGCACTCGTATGGGGTAGACCAAACACCAGTGCTGCCTTACATCCCCGGAGATATTGAGTCCGTTGTCGAGAACGAGAGGTGCCGAATTTATTGGAACTACTCGTTCCCGACCGTCAGGCTAATTCAAGCCAACAAGCCTGACATAGTCCTCCTCGACCATCAGAACAAAGTGATGTTTGTCATCGAATTCT
Source organism: Rutpela maculata (assembly GCA_936432065.2). Classification (NCBI taxonomy): domain Eukaryota; kingdom Metazoa; phylum Arthropoda; class Insecta; order Coleoptera; family Cerambycidae; genus Rutpela; species Rutpela maculata. The sequence continues at coordinate 102,106,739 of OW386288.2, read as the reverse complement.
CAGCACCTGCTGAGACAAACATCGCTTTGAAGGAGGGGGAGAAACGGACCAAATATCGTGATCTCCGGTATGAGCTCCAAGTGCTGTACCCAGGCTACTCTGTCAAGATGGTCGTCCTAATAATCGGCGTACTCGGAGGGATGAAGCCTTCGCTGCTCTCAGAATTGAAGATCATACCGGCCTGTCAGAATTCGGCAGAATGGTTGGCAGGCCAGATGAAGAAGGCGGTTATCTTGGGGTCCCTTCGTCTACTTAGGGCACACGATTTAGGTATTTGCAGTCACTAACTCCACAGGTCGTGGAGAGTGGCTGCAAGGAATTCGCCGGCGCGGCTACCGTGAGGTGTCGGAGGCCACGGAAGTCCTGTCCGGCAGCGGGCAAACCGAAAAAAAAAAATAATAATAATAATAATAATAATAATAATATAATAATAATAATAATAATAATAAATAAGCAGGAGAGGCTGACTTTCATCTATCAAGCCTTTGGTGAGTAGCGCCACCACTTACTCCAGCTGGGGTGCAAAACCGAACCGGCAGCCCTAGTGCACCCGGGAGGGGAAAGCTCATTCCCCTCTGGTGTCGGTCGTGGGCTTGCTGGGCTAACCACCCACAAGCCCTCACTTCTGGTTCCTGAAAACAGAAGACAGGGCCCCCACAATCGACCCCGTCCGGATAGGGGTCAAGGGCAAGGTGGTGGGGCCCAACCGGATGGAGCGCCCGTTGACGAACGCTATGGACAAGGACGCTTTGAGTGGACGGATGAGCTAAGGGACGACCTTCTGCAATGCTATGAAAGCAGTGAGCCCGCACGAAGGGGATACATGGGGCGGGTGCATGCTCTGTGGTGTGACAGGCATCCAGAGCATGGCGCCTTCACGCCACAAAATCTGCGTGACTATGTATCCCATCTTCGTAGAAGGGGCTACGTGAGGGCTGCTCCTGGACCGGTGAATGAGGTGGACGAAAGACCGCCGCATTCACCGGTTGAGGAAGTGGCTCTCTTTGTTCCACCAATACCAGAGGGCCTCAGTACCAGACGGGGGCTACACCACATAAAAGCCCCCGGGCCACAAGATCTGGCCAGAGTGGACGAAGAACTTCGTGAAGCGCTTCCAGAACGGGCTGACATCTGGCACATAAACTGTGCCGTGTATGTCGCTGCTCAACGCTTTTCTCGGCTGGAGAGGCGTAATACTGCCTCCCCACAGGAGAGAGCGGGGCGGCGCATACAAAAGATGGAAGCCAAGATCCGGTCGGCGAGGCAACACGCATCCCGTATCCAATGTGTGATGGACTATATGGCGGCCAATAGGCCGTTCACGCCTAAAGTGCGTCGAATAGCCGCCAATTTAAGACGCGTCCATCACACACTCAATGAGGCAGTGCTGCGAACCACCAAACAGCACTGTCTCGACAGGATACGGATGCTAGTGGTTTGTAAAAAATCACTAGTGAGGCGGGCGAGGGGGCTGGCGGAAAATAAACTCTTCCGCCAAAAGCCCTCGCGCCTTTTCGAACCGCCTCCACGTGTTGCAGAGAATCCGCCGACTGTAGATCAGGTGGAAAATTTCTGGAAAACACTTTACGAGGAGAAGCTTCCACTCAACCGAGACTCTCCAGCCCTGGCACACTTTGAAGCCTTCTGTCAAAGGCTTCAACAACCAAACGAGGTGTGCCAACCGATAACTCCAGAAGAGGTTCGAAGAGCTCTTGAGGGCTCTAAGAACTTTGCTGCTCCAGGTCCCGATGGGATAAACAACTACTGGTGGAAAAAATTACCCAGTACCCACCACCATTTGGCCAGAATTTTCAATTCATGGCTAAATGGGGAGCAGCAAATTCCTTCTTGGGTTGTCGAGGGGCGGACAGTGCTGATCCCGAAGAACGGAGATTTGTCTGACCCAAAGAACTACCGGCCGATAACCTGTTTAAACGCATGTTACAAGGTGTTTACGCGCATCCTGTACATGCGAGTGCTCCACGCAGTTGAACCGGTTTACGAACGGATATATGAGCAACGAGGGTCGAAGAGAGATGTCGCTGGCTGCAAGGAGAACCTGTTGATTGACAGATGTGTCACGCAGGACTCCGTGCAGTATAAGCGGAACCTCTCCATGGCCTGGATCGACTACCGCAAGGCATTTGATATGACATCACATGAGCTTATTGTTCACTTGCTCCGATGTCTTGCGGTACCCGGTCCCGTAGTGAGATGCATCGAAGAACTGATGCCGCTCTGGAGGACTCGCTTTACTATTACATCGGGTAACGATAGAGTCCAGACGGAGTCGGTAACATTCAGAAGGGGAGTATTTCAGGGAGACTCCCTCAGCCCCCTTCTCTTTTGCATCTCACTACTGCCATTATCCGTTTCGCTCCGGAAAACCCGTGGATACAATTGCGGTACCCCCGGCGATAGGAGGCATAAGGTCACCCATCTGTTTTACATGGATGACCTTAAACTTTATGCCTCCGGAGAGAGGGACCTACACCAGTCCCTCAGGGTGGTACAGGAGTACACGCAGGCTGTCGGTATGGAGTTCGGGCTGGACAAATGTGCACTGGTCCATCTCAAGAGAGGACGATGCGGGGACTACGGAGAGGACGCGCAGCTCGTGGACGGAAGCATCTTACACCATCTAGATGCCGGAGAGTCGTACACTTACTTGGGTGTCGAGCAACGCTCCACCCAAGAAGTGAGTGTAGTGAAAAACGCACTCCGCGGCAAGTATCAGCACCGACTCCGACAGATCTGGTCTTCAGAGCTGTCGGGGAAGAACAAGGTGTCTGCTACCAACATGCTTGCCGTTCCGATCCTTCTCTACTCCTTTGGAGTAGTGAAATGGACTCAAGAAGAGTTGCGTCAACTCGACGTAGGAACCCGCAAGAAGATGCATCTCAATAGGAGTTTGCATCCTAAATCGTCCGTTCCGCGGCTATACCTCCCACGACATCGGGGAGGCCGTGGACTCTTGAGTTTGGAGAGTCTCCATAATAGGATGGCTCTGGATGGAGCCTGTAAGGTTATCAGGAGTTCGGATCCCCTCCTCTGCATGGTCCGGGACCATGAAAGTGCAGGAATAGGAGCCTTTTTGTTTAAGGCAGCACAAAGAGCAGCCGATGAACTTGGTCTCTCCTTCGACGTCGAGCGGGTAAATCCCGACTCTGTCACCGAGTTGGAACCTGCTCGACGAAAAGCCCAAATTAAAGCTGCAGAACACAACATCTTTCTGCAGCTTCACACGGATAAGCCAATGCATGGAGTTTTCTATAAAAATATAGAGAACCTTGGCTTATCCGAAAGGCTGACATTTGCCTTCTTAAGGTCAGCCGGGCTGAAGTCTGAGACCGAGGGATTCATAATGGCTTGCCAGGATGGTGTATTTAATACCCTCGTCTATCGTAGTCGTGTCATGGGTATAGAGGTCCCTGATGTCAGCTGCAGGGCCTGCCGCAGGGCGCCAGAGACTTTAATGCACCTGTTGTCGGCTTGTCCGACATATGCAGTCTCGGCCTATATCCAGAGGCACGACGGAGCATTACGAGTGCTTTATTATCACCTAAGGCACTCGTATGGGATAGACGAGACACCAGTGCTGCCTTACGCTCCGGGGGATATTGAGTCCGTTGTGGGAAATGAGAAGTGTCTAATTTATTGGAACTACTCTTTTCCCACCGTCAGGCAAATACAAGCCAACAAGCCTGACGTAGTACTCCTCGACCATCAACTCAAGACAATGTTCGTCGTGGAGTTTTCGGCTCCCGCGGAGAACAACATTGTCTTGAAGGAGGAGGAAAAACGGACAAAATATCGAGATCTGCTCTTCGAACTCCGCAGACTGTATCCAGACCATACTGTTAAGATAGTGGTACTGATTATAGGAGCCCTCGGTGGAACGAGACACACACTGCTTTCAGAACTTAAGATCATACCGGCATGCCGAAATTCGGCAGAGGTCTTAGCCGGCAGAATGCAGAAGGCCGTCATCCTCGGTTCATTACGTCTGCTCAGGGCACACGATTCCCGGACCCAGTAGTCACTTACCCCACGGGTGTGGGGAGTGGCTGCCGGTACTACCAGCTCCCCTCTGTGAGGGTCGGAGCCACAGAGAAGGGTGACTGGTTTTTAACAAAAAAAAAAATAATAATAATAATAATAATAAATAAGCAGGAGAGGCTAACCGTTATCCATCTAGCCTTTGGTGAGTAGCGCCACCACTTACTCCAGCTGGGGGTGTAAAACCGAACCGGCAGCCCTAGCGCACCCGGGAGGGGAAAGCGTTTTCCCCTCTGGTGTCGGTCGTGGGCTTGTTGGGCTAACCACCCACAAGCCCGATCCTCCGGTTCCAGTTGGCCGAAGACAGGGCCCCCACGATCGACCCCGTGCGGATAGGGGTCAAGGGCAAGGTGGTGGGGCCCAACAGGGAAGGATGCCCATTGATGACGACCGCTATATCCAAGGACGCTTTGAGTGGACAGATGAACTGAGAGACGACCTGATGCACTGTTATGAAAGCAGTGAACCCGGCCGAAGGGGGTACATGGCGCGAATGCATGCTCTGTGGTGTGAAAACCACCCAGAACATGACGCCTTCACACCTCAGAACCTACGTGATTATGTATCCCACCTTCGTGCTAGAGGCTATGTCAGAGCCGCTCCTCAGCCAGTGAATGAGGTGGCCGAACAGCCACCGAACGAACCGGTTGAGGAAGCGGTTCCCATCGTTCCACCAACACCAGAGGGTCTCAGTACCAGACGGGGGTTGCACAACATAAAACCCCCCGGGCCACAAGATCTGGCCAGAGTGGATGCAGAACTTCGTGCAGCGCTACCAGAAGAGGCTGACATCTGGCACATAAATTGTGCCGTGTATGCTGCCGCTCAACGCTTGTCTCAAGTGGAGAGGCGAAATACTACCTCTCCACAAGAAAGAGCGGGACGGCGCATACAGAAGATGGAAGCCAAGATCCGGTCGGCGAGGCAACACGCATCCCGTATCCAATGTGTGATGGACTATATGGCAGCCAATAGGCCTTTCGCGCCTAAAGTGCGGCGAGTAGCTGCCAACTTAAGACGCGTCCATAACACACTTAATGGGGCAGTGCTGCAAACCACCAAACAGCACTGCCTCGACAGGATACGGATGCTAGTGTCTTGTAAGAAGTCACTAGTGAGGCGGGCGAGGGGGCTAGCGGAAAATCAACTTTTCCGCAAAAAGCCCTCGCGCCTTTTCGAACAGCCTCAGCGTGTTGCTGAAAATCCGCCGACTGCAGATCAGGTGGAAAACTTCTGGAAAACGTTGTACGAACAGAAGCTTCCACTCAACAGAGACTTTCCAGCCCTGGCACACTTTGAAACCTTTAGCCAAAGGTTTCGCCAACCACACGAGGTGTGCCAACCAATAACCCCAGAAGAGGTTCGAAGAGCTCTTGAGGGCTCTAAGAACTTTGCTGCTCCAGGTCCCGACGGGATAAATAACTTTTGGTGGAAAAAGTTATCGAGTACCCACCACCATTTGGCCAGAATTTTTAATGCCTGGCTAAATGGGGAGCAGCAAATTCCTTCTTGGGTTGTTGAGGGGCGGACAGTGCTGATCCCCAAGAACGGAGATCTGTCTAACCCAAAGAACTACCGCCCGATAACCTGTTTAAACGCATGTTACAAAGTGTTTACACGCATTTTGTACATGCGGGTGCTCCACGTAGTTGAACCGGTTTACGAACGGATACATGAGCAACGAGGGTCGAAGAGAGGTGTCGCTGGCTGCAAGGAGAACCTGCTGATTGACAGATGTGTCACGCAGGACTCCGTGCAGTATAAGCGGAACCTCTCCATGGCCTGGATCGACTACCGCAAGGCATTTGACATGACATCTCATGAGCTTATTTTACACTTGCTCCAATGTCTTGCGGTACCCGGTCCCGTAGTGAGATGTATTGAAGAACTGATGCCGCTCTGGAGGACTCGCTTTACTATAACATCCGGTAACGATAGAGTCCAGACGGAGCCGGTATCGTTCAGAAGGGGAGTATTTCAGGGAGACTCCCTCAGCCCCCTTCTGTTTTGCATCTCACTACTGCCATTATCGATAGAAGGCATAAGGTCACCCATTTGTTTTATATGGATGACCTTAAACTTTATGCCTCCGGAGAAAGGGACCTACACCAGTCCCTTAGGGTGGTACAGGAGTACACGCAGGCTGTCGGTATGGAGTTCGGGTTGGACAAATGTGCACTGGTCCATATCAAGAGAGGACGATGCGGGGACTACGGAGAGGACGCGCAGCTCGTAGACGGAAGCATCTTACATCATCTAGATGCCGGAGAGTCGTACACTTACTTGGGCGTCGAGCAACGCTCCACCCAAGAAGTGAGTGTAGTGAAAAACGCTCTCCGCGGCAAGTATCAGCACCGACTCCGACAGATTTGGTCTTCAGAACTGTCGGGGAAGAACAAGGTGTCTGCTACCAACATGCTTGCCGTTCCGATCCTTCTCCACTCCTTTGGAGTGGTGAAATGGAACCGAGAGGAGTTGCGTCAACTTGACGTAGGAACCCGCAAGAAGATGCATCTCAATAGGAGTTTGCATCCTAAATCGTCCGTTCCACGGTTATACCTCCCACGACATCGGGGAGGCCGTGGACTCTTGAGTTTGGAGAGTCTCCATAACAGGATGGTTCTAGATGGAGCCTGTAAGATTATCAGGAGTTCGGATCCCCTCCTCTGCATGGTCCGAGACCATGAAAATGCAGGGGTAGGACCGTTTTTGTTTAAGGCAGCACAGAGAGCAGCCGATGAACTTGGTCTCTCCTTCGACGTCGAGCGGGTAAATCGCGACTCTGTCACCGAGTTGGAACCTGCTCGGCGAAAAGCCCAAATTAAAGCTGCAGAACACAACATCTTTCTGCAGCTTCATACGGATAAGCCAATGCATGGAGTCTTCTATAAAAATATAGAAGATCTTGGCTTATCCGAAAGGCTGACCTTTGCCTTCTTAAGGTCAGCCGGGCTGAAGTCTGAGACCGAGGGATTCATAATGGCTTGCCAGGATGGTGTATTTAACACTCTCGTTTATCGAAGTCGTGTCATGGGTATAGAGGTCCCTGATGTCAGCTGCAGGGCCTGCCGCAGGGCGCCAGAGACTCTAATGCACTTGTTGTCGGCCTGTCCGACATATGCAGTCTCGGCCTATATCCAGAGGCACGACGGAGCATTACGAGTGCTTTATTATCACTTAAGGCACTCGTATGGGATAGACGAGACACCAGTGCTGCCTTATGCTCCGGGGGATATTGAGTCCTTTGTGGGAAATGAGAAGTGTCTAATTTGTTGGAACTACTCTTTTCCCACAGTCAGGCAAATACAAGCCAACAAGCCTGACATAGTCCTCCTCGACCACCAACTCAAGACAATGTTTGTCGTGGAGTTCTCGGCTCCCGCGGAGAACAACATTGTCTTGAAGGAGGAGGAAAAACGGACAAAATATCGAGATTTGCTCTTCGAACTCCGCAGACTCTATCCAGACCATACTGTTAAGATAGTGGTACTGATTATAGGAGCCCTCGGTGGAACGAGACACACACTGCTTTCTGAACTTAAGATCATACCGGCATGCCGAAATTCGGCGGAGATCTTAGCCGGCAGAATGCAGAAGGCCGTCATCCTCGGTTCATTACGTCTGCTCAGGGCACACGATTCGCGGACCCAGTAGTCACTCACCCCACGGACGTGGGGAGTGGCTACCGGTACTACCAGCTCCCCTCTGTGAGTGTCGGAGCCACAGAGTTTAAAGGGTGACTGGCTTTTACAAAAAAAAAAAAAATAATAATAATAATAATAATAATAATAAACAAAATACTTACCTCTTGCTGAAGAGATTAGGCAGATGTGGCAACAAGAAAAGGTGACCATAGTTCCCATCGTAATTGGTGCCACAGGTGAAGTACCCACCAGTCTGAAACCGGCCCTAAAATCACTAAATATTAAGAAGAGCATCTACCTTCAGATGCAAAAATCAGTCATCATCGACACTTGCAACATTGTCCGCACATTTTTACATCTGCAATGAGATAATCAAGCTGACTACAGGCCCCTTGATTATCAGCACCTACCCTCCTAAAGGAGAGAGTCCCGCAAATAATAATAATAAGCAGGAGGGGAAAACCGTCATCCATCTAGCCTTTGGTGAGTAGGGCCACCACTTACTCCAGCTGGGGATGCAAAATCGAACCGACAGCCCTAGCGCATCCGGGAGGGGAAAGAATCTTCCCCTCTGGTGTCGGTCGTGGGCTTGCTGGGCTAACCATCCACAAGCTCAATCTTCCGGTTCCTGTTGGCCGAAGACAGGGCCCCCACGATCGACCCCGTACGGATAGGGGTCAAGGGCAAGGTGGTGGGGCCCAACAAGATCGACAGCCCATTGTTGACGACCGCGATGAACAAGGACGCTTTGAGTGGACAGATGAACTGAGAGACGACCTTATGCAGTGCTACGAAAGCAGTGAGCCCGCGCGAAGGGGATACATGGGGCGAATGCATGTTCTGTGGTGTGCAAGGCACCTAGAGCACAGCGCCTTCACGCCACAAAACCTGCGTGATTATGTATCCCACCTTCGTCGCAGGGGCTATGTGAGAGCTGCTCTTCAGCCGGTGAATGAGGTGGCCGAAGGTCCACCGAATGAACTGGATGAGGATGCAGTCCCTGCCGTTCCACCAATACCAGAGGGCCTCAGTACCAGGCGGGGGCTACACCACATAAAAGCCCCCAGGCCACAAGATCTGGCCAGAGTGGATGAAGAACTTCGTGAAGCGCTACCAGAACGGGCTGACATCTGGCACATAAACTGTGCCGTGTATGCCGCTGCTCAACGCTTTTCTCGGTTGGAGAGGCGTAATACTGGCTCCCCACAGGAGAGGGCGGAGCGGCGCATACAAAAGATGGAAGCCAAGATCCGGTCGGCGAGGCAACACGCATCCCGTATCCAATGTGTGATGGACTATATGCCAATATGCCAATAGGCCAATAGGCCGTTCACGCCTAAAGTGCGTCGAATAGCCGCCAACTTAAGACGCGTCCATCACACACTCAATGAGGCAGTGCTGCGAACCACCAAACAGCACTGTCTCGACAGGATACGGATGCTAGTGGTTTGTAAAAAATCACTAGTGAGGCGGGCGAGGGGGCTGGCGGAAAATAAACTCTTCCGCCAAAAGCCCTCGCGCCTTTTCGAACCGCCTCCGCGTGTTGCAGAGAATCCGCCGACTGTAGATCAGGTGGAAAATTTCTGGAAAACGCTTTACGAGGAGAAGCTTCCACTCAACCGAGACTCTCCAGCCCTGGCATACTTTGAAGCCTTCTGTCAAAGGCTTCAACAACCAAACGAGGTGTGCCAACCGATAACTCCAGAAGAGGTTCGAAGAGCTCTTGAGGGCTCTAAGAACTTTGCTGCTCCAGGTCCAGACGGGATCAATAACTTTTGGTGGAAAAAGTTATCCGGTACCCACCACCATTTGGCCAGAATTTTCAATTCATGGCTAAATGGGGAGCAGCAAATTCCTTCTTGGGTTGTCGAGGGAAGGACAGTGCTGATCCCGAAGAACGGAGATTTGTCTGACCCAAAGAACTACCGGCCGATAACCTGCCTAAACGCATGTTACAAGGTGTTTACGCGCATCTTGTACATGCGAGTGCTCCACGCAGTTGAACCGGTTTACGAACGGATATATGAGCAACAAGGGTCGAAGAGAGGTGTCGCTGGCTGCAAGGAGAACCTGCTGATTGACAGATGTGTCACGCAGGACTCCGTGCATTATAAGCGGAACCTCTCCATGGCCTGGATCGACTACCGCAAGGCATTTGATATGACATCGCATGAGATCATTGTTCACTTGCTCCGATGTCTTGCGGTACCCAGTCCCGTAGTGAGATGCATCGAAGAACTGATGCCGCTCTGGAGGACTCGCTTTACCATTACATCGGGTAACGATAGAGTCCAGACGGAGTCGGTAACATTCAGAAGGGGAGTATTTCAGGGAGACTCCCTCAGCCCCCTTCTGTTCTGCATCTCACTACTGCCATTATCCGTTTCGCTCCGGAAAACCCGTGGCTACAACTGCGGTACCCCCGGCGATAGGAGGCATAAGGTCACCCATCTGTTTTACATGGATGACCTTAAACTTTATGCCTCCGGGGAGAGGGACCTACACCAGTCCCTCACGGTGGTACAGGAGTACACGCAGGCTGTCGGTATGGAGTTCGGGTTGGACAAATGTGCACTGGTCCATCTCAAGAGAGGACGATGCGGGAACTACGGAGAGGACGCGCAGCTCGTGGACGGAAGCATCTTACATCATCTAGATGCCGGAGAGTCGTACACTTACTTGGGTGTCGAGCAACGCTTCAGCCGGGCTGAAGTCTGAGACCGAGGGATTCATAATGGCTTGCCAGGATGGTGTATTTAACACCCTCGTCTACCGTAGTCGTGTCATGGGTATAGAGGTCCCTGATGTCAGCTGCAGGGCCTGCCGCAGGGCGCCAGAGACTCTTATGCACTTGCTGTCGGCTTGTCCGACATATGCAGTCTCGGCCTATATCCACAGACACGACGGAGCCTTACGAGTGCTTTATTACCATTTAAGGCACTCGTATGGGATAGACGAAACACCAGTGCTGCCTTATGCTCCGGGGGATATTGAGTCCGTTGTGGGAAATGAGAAGTGTCTAATATATTGGAACTACTCTTTTCCCACCGTCAGGCAAATACAAGCCAACAAGCCTGACGTAGTCCTCCTCGACCATCAACTCAAGACTATGTTTGTCGTGGAGTTCTCGGCTCCTGCGGAGAACAACATTGTCTTGAAGGAGGATGAAAAACGGACAAAATATCGAGATCTGCTCTTCGAACTCCGCAGACTGTATCCAGACCATACTGTTAAGATAGTGGTACTGATTATAGGAGCCCTCGGTGGAACGAGACACACACTGCTTTCGGAACTTAAGATCATACCGGCATGCCGAAATTCGGCAGAGGTCTTAGCCGGCAGAATGCAGAAGGCCGTCATCCTCGGTTCATCACGTCTGCTCAGGGCACACGATTCTCGGACCCAGTAGTCACTTACCCCACGGTCGTGGGGAGTGGCTACCGGTACTACCAGCTCCCCTCTGTGAGGATCAGAGCCACAGAGAAGGGTGACTGGGTTTTAGCTAGTTTAAAAAAAAAAAAAAATAATAATAATAATAATAATAATAATAATAATAATAATAATAATAATAAGAGAACGAGCGTTATAAAGTATACTGGGACAGAACCATAATAACAGACATCACAATTGCACACAATCGCCCAGATATAACCTTCATAGACAAACAACGAATGGAAACATTGATTATTGACATCTCGATACCGAACACTAGAAATATGATGGAAAAATATGAAGAAAAAATAACGCATTACAGTGACTTGAAGAACGAGATTCTGGATATGTGGAACATGAAAAAGGTCACCATAGTTCCTGTAATTCTTTCTGCGCTTGGAGTAATCCCTAAAAACCTGAAGACATCACTGCAAAAGATTGGTATTGATTATACTACATATCTGAGAATACAAAAAGCAGTAATTCTCCACACAGCTGGTATAGTGAGATCGTTCCTTGGGAGTGATTAGTCAATGCTGCGATCTTAGTACCACGTACCCGATCACAGCAGACAAACCAGGAGAACCTGTGAGAAAAAAAAAAAAAAAAAAAAAAAAAAAAAAAAAAAAAAAAAAAAAAAAAAAATAATAATAATAATAATAATAATAATAATAATAATAATAATAATAATAATAATAACAATAATAAGAAGGCTGAGGAGGCGGGCCGCTGCCAACCAACAAGAGACAGCCCAACACGACAACCGAAATGTGGACTCAACAGAAGAGGTAGAAGAACTAAATGCCCCTGTGCCTACTGGCTCGCCCTCTGTTAGGAGGGCTGCACGTAGGACAGGTTGCGCTGGACGTAGGAAATGGACACTTGACATGAATCTTGAAGTTATCCGTGCGTACTACTATGTTAACCAGTGCAATGATGACCCACTTCCTGGATGGAGACATTCCCTCCATACCGAATTTGCAAAAAGATATCCGGAATTAAATTTATCAGAACAGAATATAGTGGACAGGAAAAACGTAATAATGAGAAAAGGCTACTTAACCAGAACTGAACTGGATGAAGTTAAGAGAGAAGTCGGCAACTTGCTTCAGCAACGAGGCCAATTCGAACACTTTGAAAGTGAGGAAGAACGCGAACTAGCTCGTTCTAATGAAGTAAATACCCCTGCTGACATCAAGCAAGAACATAATGAGATTCAAGAGAAATTAGTCTTATAGCCCACTATGAGCAGACCAGTAATACCAGTTTTACGAAATATGAATAGGGCCATGGTAACAATTTCGAAAGTAAACGATGCCCTAGGAGCATATCTAAACACACATCAAGATATACGTGAAATTCACTTGGCTTTATACTGTGCTGCAGTTACGGTCATTGAGCTAAACGGACAACAAACGTTTTATCCCAGGCCTAACCCTCAACATCAAAGGGAAAGAGAACCCGAATGGAAAAAGCGGTTGGAAAAGGACATCAATGAGCTTAGAAGTAAAGTTGACATCATATCTAAATACTTAAGTGGCACACACACAAAGAAAGTCACGCGAAAAACTAAGGCAATCGCGATGAAAGCCAGATTAGACATGAAACATCAAACATTCACTGAAAAACTTATCGAACTTAAAGATCGATTGAGGCAGAAATTCAAAGCTAAAGGGGCAAGACTCCGGAGATACAACGAGCTGGGAAAAAGGAAAAAACAAAACAGTGAATTTAGAAACAACCAGAAACAGTTCTTGAGGAAACTAGACTTTGATAAGAACAGCGAATCAGCTCCTAGCATCGATGAGACAAGCTTCAACGCTTATTGGAGTAGCATATGGGAAAGCAATGTTGGATTTAACCGAGAGGCATCGTGGATCAATAACATAGAAAGGCTATATGGTAACTTACCGGAAATGTCGGTAGATGAGTTTACAGCAGCAGAAGTAGCCGCAGCGGTTAAGAAAACTCAGAACTGGAAGGCCCCAGGACCAGACCGAATACAAAACTTCTGGCTTAAACATCTACCCAGCGCGTATGATAGTCTCTCCTGCTACTTCACTCGAGCGTTAAGTAATCCAGAGAGCATTCCTGACTTCCTGTCAGAGGGGAATACATTTATGCTCTTCAAAAAAGGAGACGCAAACCAGCCAAAAAACTATAGACCTATAACATGTCTGTCTGTCATTTATAAGCTCTTTACTTCTCTTATCAACGAGAAAATATATAAGCATTGTTTAGAGAACAACATTTTTGAGGAAGAACAGAAGGGATGTACAAGAAGAGCCCTGGGATGCAAGCAGCAACTTATCATTGATGCTGTAGTACTGAAACAGGTTCAAACAAAGAAACGGAACCTACACGTGTGTTACATCGATTATACTAAAGCCTTTGACTCCGTACCACACGACTGGCTAATCAGAGTACTCGAAATTTACAAGATCTGCCCAAAAGTAAGAAGCACCCTTCTATATCTGATGAGTAGGTGGAGGACAAATATTTGGGTTTCGAACAGAAATGTTGGAAAAGTACAAATACAAAAAGGCATTTTTCAAGGAGACTCCCTCTCACCAGTGTGGTTCTGTCTAGCGCTGAACCCCATGTCCACTCTACTGAAAAACTCTAAAGCTGGCTATAGACTAAATATGAGAAACCCGAAACGAATATCTCATCTGTTATACATGGATGATCTGAAACTATATGCCGAATCATGTGATAAACTCCACTCTCTAATTAAAACCGTAAAGATCTACAGTGATGACATCAAAATGTCCTTTGGACTCGACAAATGTGCTATAATAAACATCAAGAAAGGATCAATAGAAGATAACCCTCAGACCTTTTGTAACATTGAGCAGCTACCACCTGAAGAAACATATCGTTACTTGGGAACCCCCCAGAATCAGCGAGTAGATCACGCCCAATTGAAACGAGAGTTCACTGAAAAATATAGGAAAAGACTCACGAAGTTACTTAACACATCACTGTCTGGAGGTAATCTTTGCACAGCTATTAACTCGTGGGCAATACCAGTGCTGACATATTCATTTGGAATTGTTAAATGGTCTAACACCGACCTAGAAGAACTAGACAGGCTCACAAGAAGACTTCTCACCAAATTTCGATGCCTTCACACTAATTCCTCTGTCAGAAGACTCTATATACCTCGAAAAGAAGGAGGCAGAGGACTAGTAAATATCAGAAACCTCTGTCTCAAACAAGAACAAAATATGCGGCAACGTCTCCTAGCATCTCAAGACAAGCTAATAAAATTGGTGGTGAATGAAGATAAGGAATACACTCCACTGAAACTGAACGTAGAAAACTATCAACTGGAGCTCCCAACCAACCAAAACAGCATAAACCAGTGGATGGAACAAAGAATACATGGAAAATATCCCAATCTCCTGCAATCAGATGAAATCGACAGACGATCGTCATTGATGTGGCTCTTAGAAAAGCAACTGTATCCGGAGACTGAGGGCTTTGTAATGGCTATTCAAGACCGAGTCATAAAAGCCAAAAACTATGAGAAGCATTGCTTAAAACTGGATACAGTAGACAAGTGCCGAAAGTGCGGCGCTACCGGAGAAACCATAGAACATATCATGGCCGCCTGCCCCACACTTGCCGACTCTGCTTATTTAGGAAGGCACAATCAGCTCGCCAAGATCATACATCAACAAACTGCGCTCAAATATCACCTACTACATCCATCAACACCACCTTATTATAAGTATTCTCCGGAAGTAGTACTGGAATCAGCCGACTTTCTGCTGTACTGGGATCGGCCTATAACAACTGACCGCACTATAGATTACAATAGACCAGATATAGTATTTATTAATAAAAGAGAAAAGTACGCATTAATAATAGATATTGCTGTGCCACTATCCCACAACATACGGAAAACTGAGGTCGAAAAAGAGACTAAATACGAGAACCTGGCCTACGAAATAAAAAACCTATGGAAGCTTCAGAAAGTAACTGTATACTCATTTGTGATGTCGGTAGAGGAAATTGTTACTAAGAATTTCCTTAAAAACTTAAAAGAACTCGAACTCTCTAAAAAAATCCTCAATGTGGGGCAGCGCGCCGTGCTACTGCAAACAACTCACATTGTTCGAAAATTCCTTGGATGAGAGGAACTGAATTGTTTTCTCAACCATTAAATCAACCCGACCCAATCCTAATACCAATAGGGATAGTAGGAGCAAAAGAAAAGGTAATACTAATAACAATAATAATATTCATTCATAATCGACATCGGTTGCCCCCTAACAGCCAATCTTGTTAAAACTGAGGTTGAAAAAGTCTCTAAATATGAGAACTTATCAATAGAGATAAAGCATATCTGGGAACTTAACAGGGTGCACATAATACCAATTATAATTTCAGTGGAAGGAGTTATGTCAAAACAACTAAAAAAGAACATTAGACAATTAGACTTGCCCGAGTATTTGGCCCAAGTCATTCAGAAAAGTGTTATCCTCCAAACATGCCACTTAACAAGGAAATTTTTAAACTGCCCAGGATAAGATGAAATTCTTCCCTGGAATGTACAAACTGCCAGCAAAAAGCTGTGATTTTAAAAACATAATAATAATAATAATAATAATAATAATAATAACATCACCGCTTAACGCGCTACACCGCATAACGCTTCACCATAACATCAGGTGCACAGCGGGTTACGACAGAACAGGTAGCATTCAGAAGAGGAGTATTCCAGGGAGATTCTCTGAGTCCCCTCCTCTTTTGCATCTCACTACTGTCGTTATCTGTTGAACTCCGCCAAACCCGCGGGTACCACTGTGGCCCACCCAGCAACTGGAGGCATAAGATCACCCATCTGTTCTATATGGATGACCTCAAACTGTATGCCTCCGGCGAGCGTGAACTTCAAAATGCTCTAAGGGTGGTCGAGGAGTACACGCGGGCCATTGGTATGGAGTTCGGGTTGGACAAGTGCGCGGTCGTCCACCTAAAGAGAGGGCGAAGCGGGGAATTCTCTGAAGATGCGCAGCTCGCAGACGGAAGCATTCTGAGACATCTGGATGCCGGAGAGACCTACACATACCTGGGTGTGCAACAACATCACATCCAGGATGTGCAACAAATAAAGGAGTCTCTCCGCGGCAAGTACAGACGCCTACTCCGAAAGATTTGGTCCTCCGAACTTTCGGGGAAGAATAAGGCGTCTGCCACTAACATGCTTGCCGTTCCTGTTCTGCTCTACTCCTTTGGGGTAGTAAAATGGACTGTAGATGAGCTGCGCCAACTAGACAGAGATACCCGCAAGATGATGAACATCCATAGGAGTATTCATCCTAGATCGTCCGTTCCTCGTGTTTACTTCCCACGTCATCGGGGGGGCCGAGGACTCTTGGATCTGGAGTGTATGCATGGCAGAGTAGCGCTGAGTATGGCATGTAACATCCTCAGGAGCTCGGATCCGCTCCTGCTATTAGTGAGAGATCACGAAATCGCAGGAGTGGGCGCAGGATTGTTTAAGGCAGCAAAAAGAGCCGCAGATGAACTCGGTCTCGTATTCGACGTCAGAGGAGGTGGCCGGCGCGGTGCTGATCCAGAGTCAGTCACCGAGCTTCAGCCAAATCGTCTGAAAGCCCAAATAAAAGCTGCCGAACAGGAGAATCTGTTCAGGCAGCATGTCGATAAACCCATGCACGGTGTGTACTATAAGAACATAGAAACACTGGGTTTATCGACTAGGCTGACATTCGCCTTTTTAAGGTCAGCTGGGCTTAAGTCGGAGACCGAGGGATTCATTGTGGCCTGTCAGGATGGTGTAATGAACACCTTGGTCTACCGAAGCCGCGTAATGGGTGTAGAGGTCCCTGATATCAACTGCAGGACCTGCCGTCAGGCGCCGGAATCGCTAATGCATTTGCTTTCAGCATGTCCGATATACGCGATTTCGGCCTACATCCACCGCCATAACGCGGCTTTACGAGTGCTATACTACCATCTAAGGCACTCGTACGGGGTAGATCAAACACCAGTGCTGCCTTACATCCCCGGAGATATTGAGTCCGTTGTCGAGAACGAGAGGTGCCGAATTTATTGGAACTACTCGTTCCCGACCGTCAGGCTCATTCAAGCCAACAAGCCTGACATAGTCCTCCTCGACCATCAGAACAAAGTGATGTTTGTCATCGAATTCTCAGCACCTGCTGAGACAAATATCGCTTTGATGGAGGGGGAAAAACGGACCAAATATCGTGATCTCCGGTATGAGCTCCAAGTGCTGTACCCAGACTACTCGGTCAAGATGGTCGTCCTAATAATCGGCGTACTCGGAGGGATGAAGCCTTCGCCGCTCTCAGAAATGAAGGTCATACCGGCCTGTCAGAATTCGGCAGAATGGTTGGCAGGCCAGATGCAGAAGGCGGTTATCTTGGGGTCCCTTCGTCTACTTAGGGCACACGATTTAGGTATTTGCAGTCACTAACTCCACAGGTCGTGGAGAGTGGCTGTAAGGAATTCGCCGGCGCGGCTACCGTGAGGTGTCGGAGGCCATGGATGTCCTGTCCGGCAGCGGGCTACCCGAAAAAAAAAAAAATAATAATAATAATAATAATAAATAAATAAATAAGCAGGAGGAGCTAACCGTCATCTATCTAGCCTTTGGTGAGTAGCGCCATCACTTACTCCAGCTGGGGATGCAAAATCGAACCGGCAGCCCTAGCGCATCCGGGAGGGGAGAGCATCTTCCCCTCTGGTGTCGGTCGTGGGCTTGCTGGGCTAACCGCCCACAAGCCCAAACCTCCGGTTCCTATTGGCCGAGGACAGGGCCTCCACGATCGACCCCGTTCGGATAGGGGTCAAGGGCAAGGTGGTGGGGCCCAACAAGATCGACAGCCCATTGTTGACGACCGCGACGAACAAGGACGCTTTGAGTGGACAGATGAACTGAGGGATGACCTTATGCAGTGCTACGAAAGCAGTGAGCCCGCACGAAGGGGATACATGGGACGAATGCACGTTCTGTGGTGTGCAAGGCAAACAGAACACAACGCCTTCACGCTACAAAAGCTGCGTGATTATGTGTCCCACCTTCGTCGCAGGGGCTACGTGAGAACTGCTCTTCAGCCGATGAATGAGGTGGCCGAAGGTCCACCGAATGAACCGGTTGAGGTTGCAGTACCAGTCGTTCCACCAGTACCAGAGGGCCTCAGTACCAGAAGGGGGTTGCACAACATAAAACCCCCCGGGCCACAAGATCTGGCCAGAGTGGATGCAGAACTTCGTGCAGCGCTACCAGAAGAGGCTGACATCTGGCACATAAATTGTGCCGTGTATGCTGCCGCTCAACGCTTGTCTCAGGTGGAGAGGCGGAACAGTGCTTCTCCACAAGAGAGAGCGAGACGGCGCATACACAAGATGGAAGCCAAGATTCGGTCGGCGAGGCAACACGCATCCCGTATCCAATGTGTGATGGACTATATGGCGGCCAATAGGCCTTTCACGCCTCAAGTGCGGCGAGTAGCTGCCAACTTAAGACGCGTCCATCACACACTCAATGTGGCAGTGCTACAAACCACCAAACAGCACTGCCTCGACAGGATACGGATGCTAGTGTCTTGTAAGAAGTCACTGGTGAGGCGGGCGAGGGGGCTAGCGGAAAATCAACTTTTCCGCAAAAAGCCCTCGCGCCTTTTCGAATCGCCTCAGCGTGTTGCTGAAAATCCGCCGACTGCAGATCAGGTGGAACACTTCTGGAAAACGTTGTACGAACAGAAGCTTCCACTCAACAGAGACTCTCCAGCCCTGGCACACTTTGAAACCTTTTGTCAAAGGTTTCAGCAACCACAACAGGTGTGCCAACCGATAACCCCAGAAGAGGTTCGAAGAGCTCTTGAGGGCTCTAAGAACTTTGCTGCTCCAGGTCCCGACGGTCAATAACTTTTGGTGGAAAAAATTATCCAGTACCCACCACCATTTAGCCAGAATTTTCAATTCATGGCTAAATGGGGAGCAGCAAATTCCTTCTTGGGTTGTCGAGGGGCGGACAGTGCTGATCCCGAAGAACGGAGATTTGTCTAACCCAAAGAACTACCGGCCGATACCCTGTTTAAACGCATGTTACAAGGTGTTTACGCGCATCTTGTACATGCGAGTGCTCCACGCAGTTGAACCGGTTTACGAGCGGATATAAGAGCAACGAGGGTCAAAGAGAGGTGTCGCTGGCTGCAAGGAGAACCTGCTGATTGACATATGTGTCACGCAGGACTCCATGCAGTATAAGCGTAACCTCTCTATGGCCTGGATCGACTACCGCAAGGCATTTGACATGACATCGCACGAGCTTATTGTACACTTGCTCCGATGTCTTGCGGTACCTGGTCCCGTAGTGAGATGCATCGAAGAACTGATGCCGCTCTGGAGGACTCGCTTTACGATTACATCGGGTAATGATAGAGTCCAGACGGAGTCGGTAACATTCAGAAGGGGAGTATTTCAGGGAGACTCCCTCAGCCCCCTTCTATTTTGCATCTCACTACTGCCATTATCCGTTTCGCTCCGGAAAACCCGTGGATACAACTGCGGTACCCCTGGCGATAGGAGGCATAAGGTCACCCATCTGTTTTATATGGATGACTTTAAACTTTATGCCTCCGGAGAGAGGGACCTACACCAGTCCCTCAGGGTGGTACAGGAGTACACGCAGGCTGTCGGCATGGAGTTCGGGTTAGACAAATGTGCATTGGTCCATCTCAAGAGAGGACGATGCGGGAACTACAGAGAGGACGCGCATCTCGTGGACGGAAGCATATTACATCATCTAGATGCCGGAGAGTCGTACACTTACTTGGGTGTCGAGCAACGCTCCGCCCAAGAAGTGAGTGTAGTGAAAAACGCTCTCCGCGGCAAGTATCAGCACCGACTCCGACAGATCTGGTCTTCAGAGCTGTCGGGGAAGAACAAGGTGTCTGCTACCAACATGCTTGCCGTTCCGATCCTTCTCTACTCCTTTGGAGTAGTGAAATGGACTCAAGAAGAGTTGCGTCAACTCGACGTAGGAACTCACAAGAAGATGCATCTCAATTGGAGTTTGCATCCTAAATCGTCCGTTCCACGGCTATACCTCCCACGCCATCGGGGAGGCCGTGGACTCTTGAGTTTGGAGAGTTTCCATAATAGGATGGTTCTGTATGGAGCCTGTAAGGTCATCAGGAGTTCGGATCCCCTCCTCTGCATGGTCCGAGACCATGAAAATGCAGGGGTAGGAGCCTTTCTGTTTAAGGCAGCACAGAGAGCAGCCGATGAACTTGGTCTCTCCTTCGATGGCGAGCGGGTAAATCGCGACTCTGTCACCGAGTTGGAACCTGCTCGGCGAAAAGCCGAAATTAAAGCTGCAGAACACAACAACTTTCGGCAGCTGTACACGGATAAGCCAATGCATGGAGTTTTCTATAAAAATATAGAAAACCTTGGCTTATCCGAAAGGCTGACGTTTGCCTTCTTAAGGTCAGCCGGGCTGAAGTCTGAGACCGAGGGATTCATAATGGCTTGCCAGAATGGTGTATTTAACACCCTCGTCTATCGTAGTCGTGTCATGGGTGTAGAGGTCCCTGATGTCAGCTGCAGGGCGTGCCGCAGGGCGCCAGAGACTCTTATGCACTTGCTGTCGGCTTGCCCGACATATGCAGTCTCGGCCTATATCCAAAGGCACGACGGAGCATTACGAGTGCTTTATTACCATTTAAGGCACTCGTATTGGATAGACGAAACACCAGTGCTGCCTTAGACTCCGGGGGATATTGAGTCCGTTGTGGGAAATGAGAAGTGTCTAATTTATTGGAACTACTCCTTTCCCACCGTCAGGCAAATACAAGCCAACAAGCCTGACGTAGTACCCCTCGACCATCAACTCAAGACAATGTTTGTCATGGAGTTCTCGGCTCCCGCGGAGAACAACATTGTCTTGAAGGAGGAGGAAAAACGGACAGAATATCGAGATCTGCTCTTCGAACTCCGCAGACTGTATCCAGACCATACTGTTAAGATAGGTAGTGGTACTGATTATAGGAGCCCTCGGTGGAACGAGACACACACTGTTTTCGGAACTTAAGATCATACCGGCATGCCGAAATTCGGCAGAGGTCTTAGCCGGCAAAATGCAGAAGGCCGTCATCCTCGGTTCATTACGTCTGCTCAGGGCACACGATTCCCGGACCCAGTAGTCACTTACCACACGGGTGTGAGGAGTGGCTGCCGGTACTACCAGCTCCCCTCCGTGAGGGTCGGAGCCACAGAGAAGAGTGACTGGTTTTTAACAAAAAAAATAATAATAATAATAATAATAATGATGGGTGCTATACCCACACTACTCGGTCAAGATGATCGTCCTGATAATCGGTGTACTTGGTGGAATGAGGCCTACGCTGCTCTCGGAATTAAAGGCCATACCAGCCTGCCAAAAGTCAGCCGAGTGGTTGGCAGGCCAAATGCAGAAGGCAGTTATCCTGGGGTCCCTCCGTCTTCTTAGGGCACACGAATCTGGAATCTACAGTCACTAACCCTGCGGGATGCGGGGAGTGGCTGTGGATAGTTCGCTGGCGCTTCTCCCGTGAGAATGTCGGAGACACGAGAGAACTGTCCAGCATCGCGCACGCGAAAAAAAAAAAAAAATAAAGCATTTATTATTTACCCAAATTGACAAAGTTAACAAAAAAATAAATAAATTATTACATTTACACTAGAGGTAAATAAAAGGCGAGTAGTTCAGTTTACTGTCGAAGCCAGCAAACTATTCTTCCACTACCGGCTATAAATAATGTCAAATATATATATATATATATATATGAATATAAAGCCATTCTATGTACTTATATTTTCTACTTTTGACATTATTTATAGCCGGTAGTGGAAGAATAGTTTGCTGGCTTCGACAGTAAACTGAACTACTCGCCTTTTATTTACCTCTAGTGTAAATGTAATAATTTATTTATTTTTTTGTTAACTTTGTCAATTTGGGTAAATAATAAATGCTTTATTTTTTTTTTTTTTTTCGCGTGCGCGATGCTGGACAGTTCTCTCGTGTCTCCGACATTCTCTATATATATATATATATATATATATATATATATATATATATATATATATATTGTACTGTTTCTGCGTGCTAAAAAAAAGAAGAAGAAGAAGAATTTGGTAATGACCAATACTGAGTAATGTTGTATAGTAAACAAAAACAGAACACTATTAATAGAGTTGGACGCCAGATGGATTAGACCATCAACAAAAAAACTGACAGGCGAAAACACTCGTCACTGTCTAATAAAGCCAGAGCACAAGAAAGTTTGCAATCGTGCATACAACTCCCTCCCAGTAGTCGGTGATAAATTCTTGGTTTGGCAAAAGCAAATAAACAGTAATTGAAATGAAATAATTATAAATTTAATGTTCTGAATGGTTCTTATCTTTTCAAACTACACACACAAAAGGTTTACAAAATGCTATAAACTAAAAAAAAATTTTAAAGAAAATTGAAATTGGCCTTTTGTTCTAGTTAAATTTGGTTGCAACCTATGTCAATTAAAGAAAATGAAAATGTTTGTATTTTAAGGTACCTTGTAAATTTTATTTATATTGAAGACTTTTACCTCCACTCCTGAGCTTAGACGTCGCTCACTGAAATGATGGTACTTGTTGACGATGTTCAGACTATATGACTAGACGGTATCCAAATCGACTAAATTTTGGTCCTGGGTAAATTTCTTGTTTGAAATTTATGAGAAAGCACTTTATTTTAAATTTCACTTATCGATGCACTGGTATTAATTATGCACCTAATTACCTTTTTGGTTGAGAAGTGTAACTGTAACCACACAGCTACGACTCTATAAACTTGGAATTGACAATTCTCATACTAATTATAACAAATTTTAATTATGTAACGAAGAATACTTATTTTGTGATTTCTTTTAAAACTCTTGTCACGTTTTTTTCCAAAAATTCAAACACATTTTTCTCTTGTCAAATTAAAATTCATAACCTTTTGGCATCTTAATAAATATTCTAGTTTTATACAAAATTTTCTTAACACTACTTAAAACTAAATAAAAACCCACTCAGAACTTGCATTTAACTCTAACGCATAAATAACAGTATTTAAACACATTACAAATCATTCAAATTGAAATCAATGAGTATCCCTCTTTCAATTCCTTCCTTCTCATAAACACATGGTCAGAAGTATAGTGCAAAGGTGATACTCCACAAAAATGTTCCTAAAAGCAACTACTATAATACCCTCTCACACCTAGATAATAATTCATGGCCTTGCAAAGCTTTTAAATAAAGTCCTCACAATGTTATAGCCGGAGTGGCTCAAAGTCAACCTTTTATTATGAAAGCGCCCCCCTAAACCAACAAACCACAGATAATCCTAGATGAGTGCATGCAGATACTAGTCTTTAATTAAAAGTTCATAGAACCTCATTAAGAGTAGTTATTTTCAAAACTTCACACTAATTAATATTCTTCGAGAAGAGTTCCACAAATCATTTTAATTAGTCAATTTGGGACCTTTTGCCCACTTAATTTTCACTTTTCAAAATGTTCTCCCATACACAAATGTCCCTTTTATTAGGTTTGATTATTTTAATTAGTTTATTTGTAAGCACAATATGAGGTATAACATCTTAAAACTAGTGAAAACTTATATTAACAAAAGTACGTGTACATATCCAATTACGTCATATTTACTACCAGTTGCTATATTTCATGTTTTAATAAAATTCATTCACCTCAACCTATACAGAGAGAGACTCGTGTATGCAAAATTTCCATGTCTGGAGAATAGAACAGAGACGTGCAGTGAGTGTTTAAGCTCCAGTCTATAAGCTTCAATGTTGCAAACCCCCTGGCTACAACTAGTTTATTGAGTCATGGTCGTGGATGACATAGCAATATATATATATATATATATATATATATATATATATATATATATATATATATGAAATCGGATTTGAAGGAAACAACTACTCAGCGGGCAAATACCCCGACCTGCATTGAATTACACCTTCAAATCGTGATCAGTAACCAACTATCATTTGTCTGTTTGTCTGTTCCTAATCAGACATAGACCGGTTTCGAACTTATTATGTTCTCATCAGTATGCCGCTGAGTAGTTGTTTCCTTCAAATCCGATTTCATAAACAGTGAGTATAGCCCACTAAGGCTAGAGGTCGCCGCTCTTGGTACTTGCAAAATAGCAAGTCGCTATACGTCAGTGACATTTGTCCGACGTATAGTAGCATCTGACCATATGAGAGTTTACCTCTCACCGTCACTCCATATATATATATATATATATATATATATATATATATACAAAACATAATTCATAAGCAAATTACACAAAACATACACATGAAAGGGTGGGCCCATTAAAGGGTAGCTTATTTATACAAGCAGCAATGTTATAAGAGAATGACCTTTTGAATATTTCCTCACGGTGTTGTGGTATGGTGAGAATATCTCTTCGACTATTATTAATGTTATGAACATCATTTCTAAAAGGGAGCTTGTTGAGGAGGTAGGGTGGTGATCTAAACTTTAATATTTTATGAAAAAAACAAGCCATGTGAAGTTTGCGGCGATTGTACATATTCAGCCATCCTGCAGTTTTCAATTTGTGAGATATTCTTTGACGGCGTTGTATTCCAAAAATTAAACGAAGACAAGAATTTTGTACTTTTTGTATACGCCGGGTCTCGATGCTGTCAATACAAGGGCCATAAACTACATCACAATGGTTAAAATGAGGCAAAACTAGAGAATCACATAACATTTTTTTTAAATCTTAATTTATGATCAATAATAAGACCAAGACTTTTAGAGCTGTTATTAAAGGCGATTGTATCATTTCCGATCTGTATATTAATTTCTCTCGACACAAATTCACCTGCATTGTCATTGCAAAATATTATAGCAGATGATTTACTAGGGTTAATTTTAAGTAGATGGTCTGTAGAGACTGACACCAAATTCTTTATATCGTTGTTAATTAAATTCCTATATTCCTGTAGATCTTCAATATGAAATGAACAATAAATCTGTGTATCATCAGCATATAAATGGTAATTGCAATATTGCAAGGATTTGTGAAAATTTGATGAACAAATTGTAAACAACAACGGTCCAAGTATACTTCCTTGCGGGACACCTGAAATTACCGTTAGTGGTTGTGAAATATTAATATTAAGTACCGTTTGTTGAATTCTATCCGACAAAAATGACAAAATTAGATTGGAGGAATTTCGTTCAAAGCCACAGAAGTGTAGAATTGAAAAAAGTAATTTGTGATTTATCATATCAAAAGCTTTCGTATAATCTAATAATACTAATACACTGATTTTATTATTATCGGTAGCTCCAATGATGTCATCAGTTACGTCAGCAAGGGCTGTTGCACAAGAGAAACCAGATCTAAATCCCGACTGTTTTAATGGAAGAATATTATTGAGACTCACAAATTCTCTAATTTGCAATTCTAAGATTTTTTCACAAATTTTGGATAAGACTCCCAGGTAGCAAAATGCCCTCATTATGACGTCGTTCTTTCGGCATTAATTACGTCAATTTCACCTTCAGCATGACGTAAAAATGACGTGAAAAAGACGGCACAATGTCACAGCCCAATGACGTCATACAAATGACGCCAATATAACGTATTGGTAATCAGTGAATTTTGCGATAAGGGATGCAAACCTCTCATTATAATATTTTTCCACAATTATTAATAAAGTTTTTGACGAAAAAAAAAACCGGAATGTGCAGGGATCGAACCGCGGACCTTTTGACTTGCAACCTAACAGAGAGAGAGAGAGAGAAAACAAATTTATTTGACATTTCTTGTTACAAGAATGCACCTCATCGGATCCCGGCCCGGAGCCAACCAGACAACCACGGCGCGTAGCGTCGTGGAAAATGTGTGGTTGGACGAGGCGGGTCCGTTTTGGTTTAACGATAATGCTTGTCGTTAAACCAAATCGGACCCGCCTCGTCCAACCACACATTTTCCACGACGCTACGCGCCGTGGTTGTCTGGTTGGCTCCGGGCCGGGATCCGATGAGGTGCATTCTTGTAACAAGAAATGTCAAATAAATTTGTTAACACTTGACTCACTGAACCATTGAACATATTTTTTAAATATGTTTAAAAGCTGTATACCTAGTTAGAAATAGTAAAACAAAATTATTATTACTATGTGGCAAAAATTGAACTAGTCACTTCTACTTCTTCTCTACTTCTATTTATTTTTATTTTATAATGCTGCATTTCACGTCATTTTAATGACATCAAAATAATGACCTAAAAGAAACGGGTATTTGACGTCTTCATGATGACGTCAGAAGTACGTTTTAAATAGCACGTCTCTGGTACGTCATTTATTAATGACGTCCTCGATGACGTCAAAATAATGACCTAAAAGAAACGTGTATTTGACGTCTTCATGATGACGTCAGAAGTACGCTATAAATATCACGTCTCTGGTACGTCATTTATTGGGGCAATGACGTCGGCGACGAAAAATCACATTTAAAAGACGTCATAATGACGCCACCCTGCTACCTGGGCTGGTAAAACACTAATGGATCTCAGGTGACTCAACTGGCTAGGTTGATTGATTTTAGGTAGAGGAAATACTAAAGCTATTTTCCAAGCTTTAGGAAAGTAGTGTGTTTATACACTCATTATATATGTGTGTTAAGAATGGAACTATATAAGAACAGCATACATGTATTAAAGTTATATTTAATTTATCAGATCCACAAGCTTTGGATTTTATGTTTTGAATGATTTTAATTACGTCTAAATCAGAAATCAGTTCAAAAGAAAATAAACCGTCAACTTTGAATAGCATTGTCCATAATACAGAGTTAGAAGAGTTGTATCACTAGTATAGGGTCTCAGCTGCCTAAATAGGAATGACAATGAATTTAAATTTTTGCACAGGGTTTCGGTGTGATTTGTCCAGTTAAGTTTGGCGTCGAGATGAATTCCGAGGAATTTCATATTGGGTTTCTATTGCCTGATCTAATGAGCTCACTTTGATTCTGAGTTTTGTTTCGTGGTAAAAAATGTATGAATTGAGTTTTGCTGTAGTTTAGTGATTGCTGATTTTTTGATAACCAGGTATGCATGTTATTTGCAAGTTGTTGTGCGTTTTCGAGCTCCGTCATAAAATTTGAGTCATCTGCATACAAGACGGGTAGAGTCTTGTCGTGGGATGAGATAAGTGGGAGGTCATTGTTCATTATTAGGAAGAGGGTAGGAGCCAGCAAACTTCCTTGTGGAACTCCTACGTTATTTCGTAGCGATTGTGATTGTGCCCCGTTAGAGAATTTCACTATTTGGTGTCTATTAGTTAGAAAAGATTTTTATCCATTTTAGTGCTACCCCTCTTATTCCGGCATTTTCGAGCTTATTAAACAGAATTTCGTGTTGTACCGTATCAAACGCGCGGCTGAAATCAAAGAATAGAGCCATTGTGTCTTTTTTGGTGTCTAACGCATCGAGGATTTATTTAACACTTTCATATAGGGCACTTTCGGTATTTTTGTTTTTTGTGAAACCATGCTGAAAGGGGGATAGTATTTTATTTTTTTCAAGAAATTCCGTAAGTCGAACAAGAAAAATTTTTTCGAAGATTTTCGCAATTTGGTTTTGTACAGCTATAGGTCGATAGTTAGCAGGATCTGTCGCATCACCTTTATTTTTGTACACTGGGGTTATTTTCAATTTTTTTAGGATCTCTGGAAATTCTCCCTGTTGTAGGGATGCATTTATTAAAAAAAGAAGAGGGGTTAATAAATTTGGGAGACATTTTTTCAATAAGTCTCCGGGGACGCCGTCGATGCCTTGAGATTTGCCAGCTCTTAGTGTCATGACAATGTTTGTCAGTTCGCTCTCTGTGACGGGGTTTAGAAACATGCTTGCGGCTATTCTATTACCGTGATATTCTACGTTGCCGATAGGGTCTTGGTCATTGGAATTAATAAAAAAGTCATTGAAGGTGTTTGCAATTTCTATAGGGTCGGACAGGTGACTTCCTGCTTTATTTTTTATGGTAGGTATTGTTGCCATATTATTATCGCTCCTATTTAGGCGGCTGTTGATTACCTGCCACGCCGCTCGGGTTTTATTGGGTGCATTATTTATAAAATTATCTGTTTGCGTTTTTTTTTGCAGTTTTTATAATATTAGCGTATGATTTTTTTGTAGTTATATATTGTTGATGGAGAATTTTACAGTTTTTTTGTTTGTCAAGAAAACACATGTCTCTCATATAATTAGATAATGCTTTTATATCATCTGTTACCCGGGCTTTATTTCTGTTTTTATTTTTATCTACTATTTTGGTTTTCGTAGCAAAACACGTATTAAAGTAAAACATAAAGGTATTATAAAAAGTTAAAAATGAGTCATTAAAATTATTTGACGAGTACACGTCAGTCCAATCTTCTCTTTCTAATAGAGAGTTGAATAGATTTATGTTGTTTTCACTAAAGTCTCTATACTGTATTTTTTGTTTGTTCCCAATTTTTTTTGATGGATATATATTAAAGGACATTATTTGATACGAGTGGTCTGATAGATGTGTGTCTATCACTTCAGCGAGCGTATCTTTTATATTAGTGATAATGTCTATCAGAGTTGCAGAGTTTTTGCAAATCCTTGTCGGTATGTTTATTACAGGTTCAATATTAAAACTAGATAATACACTTACAAAGCTATCTTTTGTAGTGGTAGGCCGCATCATGTCAATGTTAAAGTCTCCGCATACAATTAAATTGTTTTTATTATTTTTATGATCACTTAGAAAGTTTAGCACATCACATTTGCAGCATGCGAATTCGGACGTTAAGTCTTCGGAAAAAAATTCTACGTCGATTTTTTTGAAATTATAGGTATTTTTAATGAATATACAGATGCCACCACCTCTAGTGCCATTTCGACAATGCCATGCTGCTAATAAGTACCCGTTTAATTTTGTTGAGTATATTTGCTCTTCATTAATCCATGATTCTGTTATTACTAGGACGTCGGGATTTTTTTCCTCAAGAATAACTTCCAATTCGTTTATTTTTCCGAGTAGGCTTCGGATATTAAGATGCATTGTTTTTACTTTAAGTGAAGAGTGGTCCTGGGTTTTGAGTGTTGGGTTTTGATCGAAATCTTCTTTGCCGGGGGAAGCGAAATCGCATTATTTCGACTCCTTTGAGCCAAAAGCTGTCAATCATTACCGTTTCGAGTAGGTCATAATCTAGGCCTACTTTAAATGACACATTTCCAGTTTCATGTTTTGTAACTAATTCTACTTCAAATTCTCTATTTGGTATTTTATTTTCTAAGTATTTCTTGAGTCCATTTGCTGTGGATCCTCTTTTACATTTTTTTACGTGCAGCCATGCCCTTTTCGTCGCTGGGCTAAATTCTGTGTTGTCTTTGCCGATTTCGTTCGAACCGGTGATTATGGATTTTGGATTTTCGGTATTTTTGTGTGTGTTACTTTTGATGTCCTTGGGTTTGTGCGTGAAGTCGCTGCTCGCTGTAGCTGCTGGTACCGAATTAATCTGTGGCACAGACGTTTTACTTGGGACAGTAGGAACAGCTGACAGCGTTTTTCCTGGTTGTTTTTTAACCATGTTGTTGTTTGGATTGTTATTTAATAGGCTAATTATGGTGTTTAGATCATTAATTCTATTCTCTAACTCACCATTTATTCGTCTTAGTGCTGCCAGTTCGACATTCTGAACTCTGATGTCCGTTTTGTTGATAATACATATCGGCTTCATGCATTGTGGGTCATCTATGGCGTCTTGAAATATTTCACTATCGGGGTATTTACCACTTTCAATAAAACTTATCACACTTTCACTGAGACTGATACTGCCTTCTGGTAACTTTTTGTATATGATTGCGTGAATTTAATCATGTTTTTTTAACTTATTTAACTCGTTTGCAATTTGTACGTGTATGTCTTCCATATTCTTCTTCTTCTAATATTCTTCTAATATTATCCGTTATCCACGGAGCATAACTTCTTTTGGAACATTTTATAGATTTGATAGGCGCATGCGTATTGAATAACTGCAAAATACTGTCGGTAACAAATTCAATTTTATCGTCAATATTATTCATGTAAAAAATTTTATTCCAAGGTATATTTTCTAAATCCATTTGAAAATGTTCAAAATTTATATGCTTTAAAGCTCTATAATTAAATATTCTCTCCGGTTCTTCCAAGATATTAAACGTTATAGTACAATGAATTAAGAAGTGATCGGATGTTTGTGCATCAACTACCCCAGCGTCACAAACATTTTCAAAATTTACCAGAATTAAATCTAACAATGACATGGTAGTATCTGTAATTCGAGTGGGTTCGTTTATTACTTGCACAAAATTGAAAGTTTGATGTATATTTTTGAATTGCGAAGAATAATTAAGATCTAAGTTTAACATATTAATGTTAAAATCACCTAAACACACTATATTATCATAACTTGCAAAAACATTGAAAAACGTGTCCTCAAAGCAGTTTAGAAATGAATCATAATCGGAATTTGACGGCCTATATACATTAGCAATGACAAGTGCCTGATTTTCTATTAAAATTTTAATTATAATAATCTCTGTATAATTGTGGGTTTCACTTAGTAAAATGGTATAATTTAAAGTGTTCTTTAAATACAAACCTACACCACCTCCTCGTACAAGCCGGTCTTGCCTGACAAGAACGTAGTAATTCATACTTACAACATTGCTGCCAATACCTGGATGTAACCAACTCTCAGTGACCCCGATCACATGATAGTTTGAATTTAAAATGTAATCTTGAAACTTCGCAGTAAGCGATCTCACATTTATGTGTGCAATGTTTAGGTTCGTGTAAGCCATACGAAAAATATGTCAACTAACAAAAATAAAACTTAATTATATGAGTTTAAATTAAATAAATAATGCAGCTAACAGTAAAATCTTTATAAATGGTAAATTTTTAATCGACAGATAAAGATATATAGAGAAACACGCAAATATCCGTACAGATTAGTGAAATAAATGAGAGAGAAAAAAAAAAGAGAAAAAAGAGTGAGAAAGAGACAGAACTAACGAATTGAAATTTTGTGATTTGTTAAATTGTAAATCACAAAATTTCAATTCGTTGTATCTCAGTTAGTAATGAAAATATTTTCATAAACTTCAAAACGTGTTGCTGTATTTTTATGAAAAGTAAAATGCATATTACAAAAAAAATAATTTTAAACAGGAGTCCCTAGACCTGGGGGAGTAATCGAATTTTGAAAAAATTTTTCGCAAACTGCTTTTTCAAAATTTTTTAAGGGTCGTTAGAGAAGTGCTTCTCGAGATGTTATTTCCCATATTTCGTATGGGTCCCATGCGCCACAGACGAGAAAAAAATTATTGAAATTTCTAGATCCGCGCTTGTCTATCGCCCACCTTCAGTGACCTACCATGATTTAGAGTTCCTTTATGATATCTTACCTGACGTGATAATGGACTGTGATATGTGCATTTGTACCGGCGACCTAAATATAAACTTTTTAGACAAAAGTAAACCCGAGTACAGATTCCTTCAAGATGTGCTTAACAGTTTTAATTGAATCCAAATGATTGAAGACCCTACTCGTGTGTGTGACAATACCGAAAAAGTAATTGACCTGATGATTACCAATGGTGGTGAACGTGTTATCGAATGTGGAGTTGTATGCTGTGATCCTGTCACAACGGACCATGAAGCTATTTATTGTAATATTCTGGGTGCGGGAGTACATATACCCCCGAAATACTTGGAGACAAGAGATCTTAAGAACATTGATATGGAGGAGTTTATAAATGATCTTGAAGGTGTCGACTGGCATTATCTCTATTTAGTGCATGACATTAACGAAAAAGTAAGTATATTTAATGAAACATTACTGAGTGTTTTCGATAGGCACTGTCCATGTCGGTTAGTAAAAATTGGTAAACCTAGGATGCCATGGCTTACATACAATTTAAGACAAATGATTAAAACAAAAAATGCTGCATTTAACAGATATAAGCGAACTCATATACCAGCACATAAACAGTACTATTTAGAGTTAAAAAATATTGTAAGTACGGCAATTAAAAGGGAAAAAGAGTCTTATTATAAGTGTGAGTTAAATCAATGCAGAGATAGTAAAAATATGTGGAAAAAAGTAAAAAGTTGGAAAATGATTAACAACTCTCAAATTAGTTTGCCCGAACATATTAATGATGTCAATGTTATAAACCATCATTTTCTAAATAGCATACCACATGTAAATGTGAATCCAGACACCCTTAACAAATATCTTACTAGCAACAGTAATTTTGAAGGTCATTTTAGTTTTCAATTAGTAACACAAAGCGATGTGCTAAACTTCTTAAATAGTATTAAAAGCAATACAGTAGGAGTAGTTAAAATATCTGTTAAAATATTAAAATATTGTATCCCATATTGTTTAGACCCCCTAACTAATATAATTAATCATTCTTTAGAAACGGGCATTATACCATGCACACCTATGGAAAGTAGCTGTAGTAACCCCTGTCCCAAAAAAGGAAAATCCTGACTTCAAAGACTTAAGACCAATTAGTGTATTACCAGCACCCTCCAAACTACTGGAGAAAGCTGTTAGTGCACAATTGGTTGAATATGCAGACACATATAAAATATTACCAGTATACCAGTCAGGTTTCCGAAAAGGGTTTAGTTGTACCTCCGTACTTATGGAAATAACAAATGACATCACGAGAAACTCTGATGATGGTAAATGCACATCATTAGTGTTGGTCGATATGTCTAAAGCCTTCGACTCGCTAAATATTGAGCTATTGATCGCAAAATTAAGTTTCTGTAAATTAAATCCCACTGCATTGCTGTGGTTCTCTAATTATTTATTAAATAGAGAACAGGCTGTACAGGCTAACATAAGTGGAAATAAGCAGGTCTCGCAATTCCTGACATTACAGTCCGGTGTGCCTCAGGGCTCAATTCTAGGGCCGCTACTCTTTTCAATATTTACAGCTGATATTGGCACAGTAATAAAAAATAGTTCCTGGCATATGTACGCTGATGACCTTCAGTTGTACTTACCATCTAATCTCAATATTGATGGAGACACCGAATTAGCCATTACTCTTATTAATGATGACCTCTCAAATATTCATCAGTACACATCAGATCACTCGTTAATAATCAATCCTGATAAAACCCAAGCTATTATGTTCAGCCGTAATAATGCTAATACAAGCAACTTTGAAATTAAACTAAACTCTGAAGTAATCAAGTGGACACAAGAAGTGAAAAATCTAGGGCTAATTATGGATCAAAGACTGACCTTCAACGGACAAGTGAATGCTGTTTGTAAAAAATCATATCTCAGTTTAAAATCTATTTATGAGTTCCGTGAACTATTACCTATCAATATAAAGCGTACATTATCACATGCATTGGTCTTATCACATGCTACCTATATGCACACTGTTTATGGATCATACCTAAGTGTACTCAATAAATACCGAATTCAAAAAGTGCAAAATTCATGTATAAGGTACATATATAAACTGCACAATAGGGATCATGTCAGTGGACACATGCAAGATGCCTCGTGGATCAATATGGAACAAAGGCGTTTACTACACATGAGCTGCTTGTTATACAAAGTAATACATACAGGAACCTCACTGTACTTAAAAGAATTAATTACTAAACGTGGAGATCTGCACAATGTTAACATAAGAAATAAGAGCACCCTATCAATTCCGAAGCATAGAACTGAATTTTTTAAATGTAGTTATAGTTATCAGGCAGCACATGTATTTAACCTATTGCCGGCATTTGAAAATATAAGCATTGTGACATTTAGAAATAAGGTCAAAGATTTTATCGTAAATAACGGCGCCAGTCTGTGATAATCATTTGTCGTCCTTTTATTTGTATATATTACTGTGTTTTATATCTTTTTATGTTACTCTTATATATATAACTGTATTTTATATCTTTTTAACTGTTTGTTATTAGTGGTTTTGTCTCTCTTGGTGTAAGTTAAAATACGCTCTGCGGTACCTTACACCATTTGTATGTTTGTAAAATCCTCACATGCAATAAATTTATTTCATTTCATTTCATTTCATTTTAAATTCAAAGAACTATGTTTGTTTTGTGCGACTGAAGCCAATGAAATAGTTGAGGCAAGGAAACCAGCATCAAGAAAGCGGAAATATGTCGCGTTAGTAGTAATGAATGAAGATATATATTTTAAAACTAGCAGAGACACGGAATGATGCTATGACAAAGCAAGTACCTAATCGCGTGGAAGACGTGGATTTAGCAGCTGTCGGAGCCAAATATCGTGCTCAACGTTATTATCATCTTCGTAATATTCGTGTGCCCACTGACAATGCAAAGTTGAGTGACAAAATCAAAACGGCAATGGACGAAATTTATTTTTATATGGAAGAAAATGAGGATTCCCAATTTACATTGCAAGAGTTAAAAGATGTCGTTACAAATCACATTCCAGCTGATCCAAAAATATTAACCAAATTGGCAGAACATTATGGCTTAAAATTGACAATAAAAGCAAAGCCTAGGTGTATTACCATTATCGGTTTTCCTAGCTAACAGCTCGAATAAAAAGCAGTTAATTGAAAAGCTTATGAAACAATTAAATAATGCCAACATTGGAGTCAAACAAGCCCGGGATGATGCCGATATCCTCATTGTTGAGACAGCAATTGAACAATCAACTCAAAACACCCTCGCCATCGTTGGTGAAGATATTGACTTGTTGGTTATTTTACTTGGGCGCATAACTTCTAGCAGTAATATCATTGTCAAAAAAACAGGAAAAGGAAAAGTGGAAACAAAACATTATTCTACTGCCAGCATGGACAAATATCCAAATTGCTTAAAACATATTTTGTTTTTGCACGCCCTGACAGGATGCGATACCACCTCCAGCTTGTTTCACAAAGGGAAAAGTGTTCAAAATGTTTGAGAAACGGCCGGATTTACACCCTGCAGCACATATGTTCATGCAAGAAAATTGCCCTTTGGACGAACTGATTTGTAATAGAATGAAGATTATTCTTGCAATATATGGTGCTTCCAAAACGGAAACTTCCATAGACAATTACCGATATTTAACATTTGCCAAATCTACAAAAACTTTCAACAGCTGTAAAATTATCATCACTTCCTCCAACATCTTCAGCAGCTCAACAGCATTTGTGTAGAGTGTATTATCGAGTTCAAACCTGGTTGGGAAAAGACATCGGTCTTGAGCAGTGGGGCTGGATTAGGAAGAATGATGTTTTGCAGCCAGTACCAACGCAGTTACCACCAGCACCAGGCGTATTGTTAAATTCAAATTTTTGCAACTGTACTGTACGTTGTGCAGGAAAATGTAGCTGTAGGAAAGTAGGACTGAATTATTCAACAGCTTGTGGTCATTGTCACTCCTGCTTGAATGCACTTATAATTGCTATGAATTCAAGTGGACGACGTAGAATCTTATTAGAATGTAAGTAATGACAACGATTTGTCATTGGACGATAACGTTTCAGATACCGAAGGAGTCGGAAATATTGACTAATTAAGATCCGGCATGGATTAGGTCTCCTGGGGAACCATGTAAAAAAAGCTCACCAAGCATTCTGCCTCTAGGGTGATGCGGAAACAAATGCATTTTTTGACTTATTCACTGTAAATAAATGTAAATAAAATATATAAGACATTCTGTTAGAGAATAAAGATTACCGAGCTCTATAACAGCAATATTTAATTTTCATTCTGAGACATAGAAAGCAAGATAATTGCGAAATATGTGGTGTGAAAGGGGTTTGGCGGAACTAAATGCATTTTTCACTTAGTCCGCGTCATATCTCCAAAACGGTTAGGTGAACGAAAAAAATGTATAGCACCTTTAAGATAGAGATTTTACAAATGTACAACTTTTATAATAGGTGTCGTTCTCATTTGAGCCATAAAAACTGAGTTAATCGCGAATCCGCGGTTTCCGCGACCTTACGACGCGATTTTCAAGAAATCCTCCAGGTGTATCTTGGCGTAACTAACAACGTGTTATTCAAGATGTTCAAATAAATGCAATAAGAACAAATTCGTATGGCACGAATTTGGCAGCAAACGTCTAAATCGCCTGGAGTAGAAATGAAAATGAAAATGAAATTCCGTCTTTTGAGAAAAACCTAAAAATAGTCGTACCTATCAGTAATTCAAATAACTATTTTGTTCTTTACAAACAAGTCTACAACCTTACTAATAATTTTCATAGTCCACTTAATAATTTTCTTACGTCGCGTTTATCTGGCGCAGCCATTTTGAAAAAAATAAAAAATTGTTCGTATCTCACTTATTTTTGGAAAAAAATTGGAAAAAACTGTTGCACTTAGAATATTATGCTTAATGAGAAACCACAAAAAAATCTAAAAATAAAAATATAGTAATTCTATTTAAAAAAAATGTTGATGATATTTTCGTTCCTGTTAGTCTAAAAATAGCCTTTTGTCTAATTTATGTGTACCGAAAACGAAATTTTTAAATTAAAAAACAATCGAAAAATTGGGGGCGTTCAGTGACTCGTGGCCACCCGGTATACCTCCAACAATATACATAGTATATGTTACTGGTGAATAATCAGTAGCTCTATATACATTTTATATCATATGTACATGTAAAAATGTATATTTATATTCCAATTTCTTATGTAGGTATATGCTATGGATGTACATATCCATGAGATGTTATGTGGAATGTTCTATAGCCGTATGGGTCATTTATTAAGAACCGATAAAGATTATCTATCTGTAAATAGTTTAAGTAATATGTACATACTTGGAACACAGGAAATGCACAGCTTTCATATGTTCATATTCGCGCGTAATTTAGTTAATACTAATATTTACGGTTATTTAACAAGGAGTAAATTATTAAACAATCCAGAAAAAGATATTTTTGTGACATTCCCATATGTAGTGCATAGATGAGAATTCGTCTAAACAAGAGATAGCAAGGCTATAAAAATACTTAGCTTTGAAGAAATCGAATGAGTCCCTTGCTGCAAATTGGGCGGAACATACTTTAAAAAAAGGAGCGAATTACGTCCTTTACTTAAAAAATACGCACTAAATAAACAAAATTTTCTTAATTTGCTTTTTTGGTTGGTATAATGATAAAAATTAAGTAAGATACAGCAATTTATTTATTTTTAATATTATATTATATTATATTATATTATATTATATTATATTATATTATATTATATTATATTATATTATATTATATTATATTATATTATATTATATTATATTATATTATATTATATTATGTTATATTATATTATATTATATTATATTATATTGTGGGCGGAATTATAGCTTTTTTGCGTTTTACTCGGAAAACGCGCATTCAGTAAAAAACATCAAGGAGACTTTTCTAAAGTACATAATCCCATATACTTGTTATAATCATATATTAAGTTTGGACATGTCACCTCTTCACTTACCTTGAGCATTTTATCTTTCAGAGTAATGATTGCACTGGAGTTATGCATTAAGCTCAGTGTAATTACTGGTTTACTATAACAATCCATCAATTTAGTTAGATAGACTTATGCTTTCATCGTTTTTAAGTTTGTCTAGTCAACCACTTAAAGACAATCATCGACGGCTATAACGCTAACAAGCAAATGTTTACCATATCATTCGTTGATTTTAAAATTTTGCATTTTATCTTAGAAGTTATGTCAGAATTCTAAGATAGAGGTCAAATTCTAACTTTTATAACAGAATGCTGAGTTTTAGAAATAAAATTTTGTCGTGACCTTCTATACGCATTCGTAATGAAAAAACACACGCTATTGTACCAAACGACATGTTATATTTTGTGAAATATTATCCGCCTTTCGCTCCTCAACCCACAAACTGGCTGAACACTTAGCCAGCACCCTTCAAACAATCGCCGAAAAGGCGTCATCCTATGTCAAAAACTCGGCTCATTTTATCGACCTCCTGTAACAATATCCTATTTTGCAGAATGATATATTAGTCAGTTTCGACATTGTATCATTATTCACGAATATCCCACTCTCTGAAGTCCTAAATATCCTCAAAACCAAGCACGACATTTCTCCCAGTATCCTATCCCTCCTAAAACATTGTCAAACACCTAGTTTCTCTTCCAAAATAATTTCTATAAACAAATAAGTGAAGCCCCTATGGGATCACCTCTATCCCCCGTCATAGCCAATATCTTCATGGACAACTTCGAAACTCAAGTCCTCAATACTTTCGACCTGAAACTTCTGTGTTGGTTAGGGTAGGTACGTACGTTTATGACACCTTCGTCATCTGGCCGCACGGTAGGGATTCCCTAAATACTTTCTTGTCCCATTTAAACAACATACATCCCAAGATACAGTTCACCATGGAAGTGCATAATAATTCGTCTCTACCTTTCCTAGATGTCCTTATCATTAAAAATAACACACACCAATTCTCTTACTCTGTTTACCGAAAACCAACCCACACAAACCGTTACTTAAATGCAAACTCCCATCACCATCCCTCACAAATATACGCACTCCTACAAAACGGTTATGACAGAAACCATATAAGACGGACCATAAATAAAGGACAGGACCCATCTCAAACACAACATCCGGACACATCCCTACCTGAACAACACAAAGCCTTCCTACATTACATCAAAAGTGTCACAGAGCGAATCTCCAAAGTCCTAAAAACAAACAACATAGAAACAATTTTCACAACACAACAGACTATTTCCAACCTTATCAAGTCAAAAATTAATCTAATTGGCAAACTGAATGTATGTGAAAAAAAATATTTTTTTTATTTGAAAAAAAAAGACATTAAAAAAATGCCTTAAAAACATAATGACTTTAAGACACTGGGGTTGCGTACACCTGAAAATAGTTCGGAAAATTGTGTTTGACAACCTTCCGAATTTCATTCTTTACATCTTTCTGAATGTAAATCATCGACCAGAATGAATTATAACGGTTTTTCTAACGGAATGTTTCTTGGCGCCCGCTCTAAAGCACTAGGAAACCCAACAATTTTTCTGTAATTCTTTAAATGCAAAAAAAATTGGACGAACGACTGATGAATTGAGAAATTGCACTATTTTGATCTTCCTGCACCATGAATATCACGTCTGTATGTTTTATAACCGGTGAATTGTTAATATACATTACAAAATATAATAAAAATAGCTAGGGATTGTATGTCTGCTCAGGCCCCCCGCATCAAATCATAGACCCCGGTACCAAATTCACTGGCGGGCCCCCGGAGCATAATTTTTTTGCCAACATCTCTGGCGCCCCCCCGCGCTTAATAACTGATGAGCCCGGGGGTAATTTGAAAAAATAATTTTTGTCAAGATCTCTGGCGGGCCGCGCGCTTAATAATTGATGAGCGGGGGTAGAAATGTGAAAAAAAATGTTGTCCATGTCTCATAATTAATGAGCGACTGGTCTAACCGGGCCCTTAAAGTGGCCGGGCCCGGGCACCTACTGACCCCCCTTGTGGGGGCCCTGTGTCCGCTACATTTTTTAGTAATAAGGATATTATCATTACAAATGCATAAGTCCATCATCGGATATAATAATTCGATTAGAATAAATATACCACAAAGAATGTACAAGGTGCTACGTAATATAAGCGAGTTATGGCAGAACGAAGCATAAAAAATTGAAATATCGAAAAATTTAAAATTACATTAAGTGTCATACGTCATAATAGTACAAATTGCAATCAACCCTTCAATTTCTATCTCAAAAATTGTAGGGAGATTTGGGAAATCTCTAGTTTCTATGTCACCTAGAATAAATAATATATATATTATATTTCAATAAATCAATTTTATTTTTAGATTACAAACAGTGATCTGAACACTTGGAATCATTTATCGCTTTGGAGAGCAATTTTGGCATTCATGGCGTGGATATTCATGGGCCTGGGACCACCAGATGATACGCTATATTTCCATTTGAAGAACTTGGAGACATATCTGCCAGACAAATGATTTTTGTTTTTTCTTGATCAACTTAATTTTTATTGTGATATCTGAAAATAATTCTATAAAGACTGTTACAAACATTAATGCTAATAAAATATGTTTATTGCATATCTGCATTTTCAGTGTCGAAATGGTCCAATGGTCAGTGTTACGGCTTGCTTTTCGTCATCAACTATTACTGTATAACCTAATTGCCATACTTTTGTTCAAAAGTTTTCTGTGCCACCATACGTAAACTAGTTTCCATCGCGCTCCCCATCTCCTCCACCATTTTTGTAAAATATTGGCCTGGATTTTTCAAGAGTTCATGTGGATGTGCAAATTCCACAGCTTCTCCAGAATCTATAACCAACACTTTGTCGGAATCTATGATGCTGTTTAATCTGTGTGCGATTGTAAGTACAGTACAATCTCTAAAGTTTTCACGCATTGTCTTCTGTATTAAGAAGTCAGTACTGAAATAAAAAGAAAGAAGAAGTGTAGCAAATTTATATGTATACATATACAGGCTGTTTGTTTATCGTTCTACAGCCTATATCTTTTGAACAAATTGATATATAAGAAATCGTAAGGAACAGAGTTTTTTACATATTCTGAAGCTATGTTTTGACGTTTTCAAAAAACAAATTGCAATAATTGAAAATGGACGCCCCAATTTTTTTTTCAACTATTAAAATTTTCATCAGAGTTAAAATCACCGTCCAACATATTGTTAGTGTTAGTATTTTACAGTTTTAGCACGTGTTAGGTGTAATAATATTGTTATACTTCGTCGATCAGAATAAATTTCCTTAATGACAGGTATGGATTTTCGTGAAAATTTTCTAAAATATAGTTTTCTTCTTCTGATATAACACTTATTTGTTTCTTTATTTTTATTAAAGAACCATTAATTTTTAAACCCTTTCAATACCAAAGGTACTTTGAAGTACTTTTACGTACCGACGCACAGTAGGGCAGGAATTCAAAAACGTGGCATTTAATCGCAAAATGAAAAGAGCCAAAGGACTATATGTTGTTGACATATAGCAAGAGAACATATCAGTGTATCATTTGCGCCACTAACTTCATTCAAGGTCACCTCGCCTACTACCACCTCCATGAAATTGTTATTGTTAAGTAGTATTTGCGTATGCTCGGTTCGCTAAATTTGATAGAACTTTTAAGTGGACAAACTCATTTATATCTGTAGTTTTTGACTTAATTAACTTGGATCCAATACAGTCAGGTATGTACTCAATATATAACGTTATTTGTTATTTTACTATAATTGTTTAAGTTATGTAGTAAATATCATTTCAAAAACAAACCTATGCAAATATATCAATAGACTACAATATAATTTGTAACCACAGAAAAAGTTTACTTCCGCATACGTCCCCATTGTAAATTTGATGTATTATTATAGGTGAACTATTTTACTTTAAAAATTAAATTCAAACCAGTAC
Source organism: Rutpela maculata (assembly GCA_936432065.2). Lineage (NCBI taxonomy): Eukaryota > Metazoa > Arthropoda > Insecta > Coleoptera > Cerambycidae > Rutpela > Rutpela maculata. The sequence continues at coordinate 102,065,021 of OW386288.2, read as the reverse complement.
CCATGTGTACTCCTTAAAATTTAAATTGAATTCCTGAAAATGTGTTTCATGAATATTTTTGAAACGTGTAGTACAGACGAAATGATTTAATTCAATTCCTTTCAGCGACAACATTCCACTCGAAATTTTATTGTTGATTCTTATGTATTATGATCTCCTGATTACGAAAAATATATTTGCCCCCCAAAAATTCCTAATTCGTCTTTTTGATTTTCTACTTATCTGCTTAATATATCTTGTACTAAGAATCGAATGGGAATTTTAGAAATACTGGCTTATTTGAAATAAAATTCTTAAATACACAGCCCCACAAAAAAAAAAGTGGTCTGTCCGACGGACCAGACCAGTATATCCGTAACCGAATCCGAGGCCAGAATTGTCAGATTGGCTTGTTTTTCACCTCTGACCCCAAAAATCACCCCCCCCCCCCCAAAATGGTCTGTCCGGCGGACTAGACCAATATATTCTTTTGCATTTGGACCTGCTGAAACTGAATCCGAATTCAGAATTGTCAGATTGGCTCGTTTTTCACTCCTAACTCCAAAAAACACCCCCAAAACAAAAAGAAAGTGGTCTGTCCGGCGGACCATACCAGTGTAACTTTATGTATTTAAATCTGCTAAAACCGAATCCGAAGTTAGAACTGACAGATTGGCTCATTTTTCACCCGTAACCCCGAAAAACACCCCCAAAAAATTATCTGTCCGGCGGACCATACCAGTGTATTCTTATGTATTTAAATCCGCTGAAATCGAATCCGAAGTCAGAATTGTAAGATTGGCTTGTTTTTCACCCCCAACCCCAAAAGACACCCCCAAAACAAAAAAAAGTGGTCTGTCCGGCGCACCATACCAGTGTATCCTTAACAAATTCATAAGAGTACACTGGTATGGTCCGCCGGGCAGACCATTTTGTGGGGGGGACTCTTTTTTTCGGGGTCAGGGGTGAAAACGAGCCAATCTGACAATGCTAACTTCGGGTTCGGTTTCAGCGGTCCCGGACAGATAATTTTTTTTTGGGGGGGGGGGGGGGCTTGGGGGTGAAAAACGAGCTAATTTGTCAATTCTAACTTCGAATCCGGATTCAGCAGGTCAAAATATATAAGGATACACTGGTATAGTCCGCCAGACAGACCTCTTTGTTTTTGTTTTGAGGGTGTTTTTTGGGGTTGGGGGCGAAAAACAAACCAATATGACAATTCTGACTTCGGATTCGGTTTCAGTATGTCCAAATACATAAGAATACACTGGTCTGGTCCGCCGGTCAGACCATTTTTTTTTTGGGGTGGGGGGTGTTCTTCGGGGTTAGGGGTGAAAAACGAGCTAATCTTTCAATTCTAACTTCGAATCGGGATTTGAATCTTGGAAAAAATATAAAACACCAAAAATGTCCGAGAAAATCAAAATTGAATATTTATTTGATAAGGAGTAATTTCACCAAAGTTGACAAAAACAAAATTCAAGTGGAAGAGCGGGTGTACTACTGCACCACCGCTGAATTTTGTGATTTACAATTTAACAAATCACAAAATTTCAATTCGTTGTATCTCAGTTAGTAATGAAAATATTTTCATAAACTTCAGAACGTGTTGCTGTATTTTTATGAAAAGTAAAATGCATATGACAAAAAAAATTATTTTAAACAGGAGTCCCTAGACCTGGGGGGGGGGGGTAATCGAATTTTGAAAAAAAATTTCGCAAACTGCTTTTTCAATATTTTTTAGGGGTCGTTAGAGAAGTGCTTCTCGAGATGTAATTTCCCATATTTCATATGGGTCCCATGCGCCACAGACGAGAAAAAAATTATTGAAATTTCTAGATCCGCGCTTGGGGTCAAGGAAAATGCATTTTTGAAAATTGTAAAAAGTGCACTTTTATTGAAAATTAAAAAAAAATGAACTTTCTCCCCTGTATGTACCTAAAAGAACCTACAATAGAAAAAAACAAAAAGTGGCGCACAACGCCTCCTTGACTCTTGACGAAGAATTAAAGAATTTTATTTCGTCCGCCTCTTTGACCGTTCCATTTGACTTATAGCGTCCGGGTTTAATGCATTATATTTGAGCATAGATGAGTTTTCTTTTTGCCAAATTTGGTGAAATTACTCCTTCTTATCGAAAATATATTTTATTTTGATTTCTTAGGTTATTTTTTGTTTTCTATTTTTCCAAGATGGCAGATTGACCTTTACATATCAGATATGTAAAGGTCCTATATTTTTACATTTCAACGTCATATTTAAAATGTACACCCTCAAAAATCCATATAAATGATTTTTTTAAAGGATTGTTCCGGAAATTAGAATGGGCCTTTCCCACGTAATTGAACCTGATGTTTTTATGTCATAAATCATTTATTAACACCTAATAAATATTGTATATACACGTCATATCGTATAATATTTTAATTTTAAATGGATATTTTAAAAATAAAAATATTATCCACTTTACCACATATTTCAAACAAGTAAACGCGCTCAAATTACATGGGCGGACCCTCCAATCAAAATTAAACAATTTCCGGCTTCTAACCGAACCTGTTTACATTTCTGAATTTTATATCTCGTCTGGAAACCTGCCGATGAGACTATTTCCATGTTGCCTAATGTATATGAACGTTTAACATTAGAGGAAATGCTTTAATTATTTCACTAAAGAATGTCTACTCTTTATCTCCGCTTTTGAAAATAATGAATTTCCATTGAATAATACCACCTACTATAATAAAATAATAATAATTAACAGAAGAAACACACTTTACATCTCAACAAATAACTGATACTTGGCAGCACTGTTGGAATTAAAGTAGGTATTAAATAACAATTAAAAGATAGGTTATGTTCTCTTATTTACGTTGTGATCGTACGTATCTAGTATTTAAAAATGTGTGTATGTACTGTGTAGACATTAAAATGGAGAACGGTTTTGAGAAGGTAGCAAGTGATAATCTTCCTATTATTGACAATGAAATGGTGAATGACTTATGTCTCAAACATGAACTTTTTGTCAGCAGAAGTGAAAAATGTAAAAACTATTATTATTTAGCACCTAAACTATCATTTAAATTAAAGGGAACACTGAGATAAAGTCTTATTTATTCAATATAATAAAAGAAGTATTAATAGATGAAAATGATGAAAAAGTGTTATCCTGTGAATATCCTGTCATGTCTGTCCATTCGGTAAAGCTAGAAAGAGACAAACACTTATACGTACAATCTGCTCATATGTAGCCTCTACTATGGTTGCTAGAGTATACTGATTGGTCCGTCCGCCGAATGCGTCATTAGAGGAGAAATAATGCCGCCATTCATATAACATAATAGTTGTTTCTGTAGCAAAGAAGAAAATTTCGCAAAAAATAGGAAATGGTGAGTTTTTTTAAAGAGAACTTTTCAAATATTAATAATAAAAAAAATCGTGGGAAAGGCCCATTATTGCCGCGTTTTCGAATTCTTGCCCCCACTGTGCGACGGTACTAATAGTACCTAAATACGTGACTGGTGCATGGATCTAAAGTACGAAAAGTTGGAAGAAAGTAGTGTTTATTTCACGTGAATAGGAAAGTACATTATTAACGAAAAAATATAACATGTCATGAAAAACAATTTTTTTTTCATTGATACAAAGAAACTCACTGCAAGTAGAATACATATGGTGTGGTTTGGATTGAATTCCATGAGCACTACACATTTCACATCACCCTTTTCATTCAACAAATTTTGGCCAATGCTTTCCTCTGTTGTCTAATCGCATTTCTTACAAGACACTGTAGTTGCGGCGTCTTCTTTTGGGTACAATCCACCATTATTTGACGATTCTCTATTACGTACTGCTTATTTTGGAGACTTGCCTGTGCACAATCCTGTAGTTACTTCCCATCTAAATGCCTACACTGTCATTTTAATTTTTATATAAAAATATATATATATATATATATATATATATATATATACATATATATATATATATATATATATATATATATATATATACAGACTGTCTATTTTACGAGGGCCACGCCAAATATCTCGCTTAATATCTATTGTAGAAGAATGAAGTTTTAGAAACAGTAATCCCATTTTTTGTGAGCTATATTTCAGTAAAAAGAAATTTGAAATCCATAGCCTACTTTATGAGATATATTACAAAAACCTGAAAAATAAGAAAACCACAAACGGTTATAGCTTCCTTATTTGAGGAGATACGAAAAAAGTTAAAGGAATGAAAGTTGACGGCAAAGACAATAAGAATAATAACGTGTAACAGAAAAATCGAAAAATGCAGTTGGCTTTGACATACGCTCTTGTGCAAAAATGAAAAATACAAATCTCAAAGTAGGCCATGACGCCATTAATTCCGTTATTTTTTTCTCTTTCCAACGATATAAAACATGTCACAGAAATTTTAACCGATAGTGTCAATATTTAATATTTTACGAATACCACAATTCATATAATTGAATCGTAACAATCAGCTATGCCATAATTAGTGAAAAACAATGTATACAGTTATTAACAAATTTGACAGATTGTCACTGTTGTATGTTGTATGTTGCGTTGTCGAGTTCTAAGACAAATTTTATAAGAGTAATTATGGTGTACACCAATAATAACAAATTCGATATGATTAGCATTTATTGTCAGTGCAATTTTGACGCTGAGATGGCAGTCACGGTTTACGGAGATAGATTTCCAGATGCTCCGCAGCCAAATCGAACTATGTTTAGGAAGTTAGTTCAAAATCTAAAAACGCACGGTTCATTTTCAAAAAAAGTAGTAAGGCGAGCGCATGTTGCGGATAATGTAAGAAAAGTGAATAGAGTATTGAATTATGTTAACCAAAATGAGGAAACCTCTTTGAGACAAATTCAGAGAAACTGTCGCATAAAAAAATACAGTGCAAGAAAAATATTGAAAAAAAAACGGATTTCGATGCTACAAAATGAGGAAAGTTCAACATTTAAATGAGGGAGATAAGCCAAGGAGAGTAAGATTTTGTAGATGGTTATTAAATAAAAAAAGGAATGACGCGCTGATATGTAGCAAAATTCTTTGGTCGGACGAATCAAATTTATGGATTTTTCAATAGAAATATGCATTATAAGTGGACACGAGAAAATACACATTGGTGCAGAGAGACTGCTTTCCAAGAAAGATTTTCTACGAATGTTTGGTTGGGTCTTTTAGGGACTAAAGTAATTGGACCTTATTTTTATGATGGCAAATTAACCGCTCGTAGATACCTTAATTTCCTGCAAAACGAATTTCAAGATTTTCTTTATGAATTAACATTGGCAGAAAGATTAAATTATTCATATTTTCAACAAGATGGGGCTCCACCTCACACTGCTGTAATATGTACAAATTATTTAAATCAAGTTATGCCAGATAGCTGGCACCTATGGACCCATTCTATGGCCAGCTCGATCACCAGATATTACTCCCTTGGATTTTTTCGTCTGGGGTTACATTAAAGACAAAGTATTTCAAACTGCTCCTGAAAATATTGAGGACATCAAAACCAGAATTCGAAACGCATGTGAGGCAATTACTCCTGAAATGCTCCAAAATGTAATGCGTGACGTGTCTCGTAGAGCACGTTTATGTGTCAGAAATGCATGGTGCACAATTTGAGCATTTGTAGTTAGAAAAATAAATACACACAATTTCTTTTCAATATAGTAGTAGGTAGTACTGTTATACATAGTTTTTCGTTTTTTTCTTTGGATGTTCGTTTTGTACTTGTATTTTTATTTATGAGATATTTGTTGGTTTGTATTAAATTGTAATAAATAATTACGGAATTATAATTATTATAAAGTGAATTTTTACTATTATGGCACAGCTGATTGTTACGATTCAATTATATGAATTGTGGTATTCGTAAAATATTAAATATTGACACTATCGGTTAAAATTTCTGTGACATGTTTTATATCGTTGGAAAGAGAAAAAATAACGGAATTAATGGCGTCATGGCCTACTTTGAGATTTGTATTTTTTATTTTTGCACAAGAGCGTATGTCAAAGCCAACTGCATTTTTCGATTTTTCTGTTACACGTTATTATTCTTATTGTCTTTGCCGTCAACTTTCATTCCTTTAACTTTTTTCGCATCTCCTCAAATAAGGAAGCTATAACCGTTTGTGGTTTTCCTATTTTTCAGGTTTTTGTAATATATCTCATAAAGTAGGCTATGGATTTCAAATTTCTTTTTACTGAAATATAGCTCACAAAAAATGGGATAACTGTTTCTAAAACTTCATTCTTCTACAATAGATATTAAGCGAGATATTTGGTGTGGCCCTCGTAAAATAGACAGTCTATATATATATATATATATATATATATATATATATATATATATATATATATATATATATATATATAACATAAGCAAGCTATTTCTATGCAGCCCCAAAATATGCGATACCACCACTTTCTGAAACACCTGTCAATGCCGTAGCATTGGCGTAATTGGTTATGATAATAATCAATACCCCCATATCCTTTACAATTTCTGGTGCATTCACATTTGAAATGGTGCCATCTCGAAATTTTATTTCGACTTGAATAGTGTGAATACCACAAATATTCGAAGCGAAAGTAACTATTTTGTTATCTTTTCACTTGTAGAATGTAATGCCAGTGTTGGAAGTTCTGAGATCAAAGGCGTCTCGTTGCAAGCTCTTATCAATGGCAAGTTTGTAGGTATTCCCTATGGATCCCTCCTTATTGTTCCACATGCTAATGTCTCTTCAAGTTTTAGCCTCTCAAGTAGATAGAATAATATCGTCAAATTAATTATGAAAATAGGTCACCTTAGTTTCATCCCACTCTTGTTCGGTTATTTTTTTCTGCCTTTCCCTAGTAAATTTCTTTCCTCACATATCTAGAATTATCACATACAATCTAAAATTTGTAGCCCCTCTTTATGGGCCTTTTGAAATTGTATTATTTGATGGAAGAGCGTCCCTTAAATTTTACAATGCATTCGTCCACACAAATTGTTTGCTTCCCACATAATTCAAGAATAGTGAGTGAGTCAATAAATGGTGCCAATTTATACAATTTGTCTTTATTGTTGTACAAAATGACGCTGCAATCGTTGAGATGCAAATTAGAAAGTATAGTTTGGAATTGATTATCAGACACAAGTCCTACTTTCAAATCAACAGATGACCAATAACTTTCAATATTTGGTAAAACGAGAATCTCCAGAAAATTTATTCCGATGATTCTTTGTATGGCATATAAGTTTGTTTGAAAAGTAATATTTTGAACCGTTGCACCTAAGAGTTTCACAAATACATCTGAAGGCGTTACGCAATCGTCAAAATAAACTTTCTCGAAAGAAACAACATTGCAGTCAGGCAATGGAGTGCCATCTTGTGTAATATTTTTCCTTTTTTTACTTTAATTTCTTCTTATCCTTTATTATTCTACTCATTTTCAGGTTCTTCTTCAAATTTTGATGTATTTCATAATATAAATCTACAAGTACCAGTTAAATAATGGCTTATACCTTTTTCGAAATAACCAGAACATATTAACTTTTTATTTTACGTTATAAACAAGATTCTTACCTGCAATATTCACCAACAATGAACATTTTTAAACGCTATTTAAGAGAATAAATCGACCGACACTTGTGGAGTAAACACGCGCAGCACCAGACCTGTCATCAAATGGCGCTATTTTTACAATTGAGTGTTGCCATGCTAATTCACGAGAAGTGCCTTTGAGCGTTCAGAGCTGAATTGTCTTATCCTTGTGAACAAATAGATAAATAAATTTGAAGGAATTTATTAAATTTAACAAAAATTTCTGTCTGTAATAGACATACAGACCGACCAGATTTTTTTCTCAAACTTAAAATCTCGACGTTTCATGACATTATAGGCCTATTTAAATAAAAAACCGTTACTATACTTCCACATCCACGAAGAGACGCTTTATCGCGACCGTATATTTACCACAGCTTGTGTTTAACCTGCGATAGTTTCAACTGGATGTTAATTTGTTCGTGCAACTTTCGAATGGTTTGAAACCAACAGGTTTTACATAGGAAATATGACAGAAAATATATTTTACTTTTCATTATGCTTACTGGGGATCGACATTTGCAGTAGCTTCGTCCATGACTAACACTTTATTATTTCGTACAATAGCCCTTGCGAGGCATATAAGTTGTCTTTGCCCCACACTAAAATTGGAACCGCCTTCATTCACTTCCTGGTATAGGCTTTTTATAGTGTCTCTTAATTCCACCTAAAATAATAAATATTTCAATTTCGAAAATGAGGAACTATTATAGAAACAGGAATTAAATTTATAATCTGTTTTAATATGAAACTCATACCACTCCGGCAATAAAGTTGCCACAACAGTAAGAGCTCTAAAGTTAGTGCATGTTTCATAATAATGTACAAATAATAAATTTACACAGGTATGCGAATAACAATAATAACATAAAAAAACCGCTGCCCAAGGAATCACTACTTCCACATCCAGATTCTCTATCCAAGTCACTCAAACGAAAAAACTTTGTATGTGGAAATAATTGTTTATGGAACTTTAATAATATAATATTTGAAATCCTCTACCCCAAAACCCATAAAACGATACCCCACATCGGTAGTGGTGTGGGGGTGATGATAGGGGGGTGGTAGTGGGGGTGGATGAAGTAAAAAAATATTTTGAGGTTTCTGGTTCTTGTACATACACTAAATCACAATGTTTTTTCATCCCCTTTAATAAGGGGATGAGGGTGGTAATGGGGGTGGCTAATGCCAAAAAATTTTTTGAGACCCTAGCTTCTCTTGTATATACTAGATACCAATTTTATCGACTCTTACCTGCTTGATTTAATCATTTACCCCAAATTTACCCCAATTTACCCCCCAACCCTTCGTCGGAACAACATGAAAATATAATCTAGTTCCAGATCTCGTTAAAGTACATACATGTACCAAATTTCAAGTCAATATCTTGAACGGTTCCAGAGTAAACGTGCGCACAAAAAAAGTTACAGGCAGACAGACCGACAGACAGACAGAATTTTTTTTTCGCTTAAACTTAAAATCTCGACGTTTCATGACATTTTAAGCCTATTTGAACAATAAAAATTTTTTAATTTTTTTTTGTCGTTACTATACTTCCACTGGATGTGGAAGTAATAGGTACCTACATACTTTAGATACATCTAGCCTATATTTACATATTTTCTCTTACATATTTGATAACCTTTGATTTGAATAAACCAACGTTATTAACAGTTTTCAAGTCGTTGGATAAAGAGCTATATTCACTAATATTCAGTAGTACTTTCATAAAATAGGCTATTGTAATTGTAAGTGAAAGTGTTAGTTTTGCCATTTTTGTAACAGTTATTTTTATTCCTTGTATTATAGGAATGGACTTCATTTACACTCACCACTTTCGAGGATAAATAATCTGGTACCATCTTATTTAGCATTTTAAAAATAAATAACATTGTTTAAAAAACGGTTTATTGCAAATATCTTGAAATCTATACTAATATGTTATCAAAAAGTGTTAAAACTTGCAACTTGAAGATTATGCAATAAATCCCATCCAATTTGGTTAAAAGGTAACCGAGAGACGAAATTCTAAAGTTTAATGTTTTTAAAAGTCAAATTTCAACGCGCATGTCTCGTGATTTACTCAAAAAACTACAAAAAAAATATATTCATTACAATGTAGAAAGGTATTTTCATTCCCTACAATTTAGCTCAACGACAAAAATTGGTTGTTATGGCTATTTGTTTTTTATGAAAACCGAAATTGCAAAATTCTTTTAAAATACTTATTATAAAAGTCCACTTTTCGTGAATCGCCCTCTAATTATAGGCTAGTATCATTGCTCCTTACGTTAGCAAAAATAGTAGAAAAATTGGTCAAGAAACGAATTTTAGATTTCTTGCATCGAAATAAGATACTTTGTGCAGAACAGTTTGGTTTTCATGCTGCAAGAAACACAAATGATGCTATATTTGCTTTTTTAGAGAATCTATATCTTCAGCTTAATGATGGAGAGGTGGCCGCAGCAGTGTTCTGTGATTTGACTAAGGCACTTGATTGCATGAACCACTGTTGAGGAAACTAGAAATATACGGATTTAGAGGTAAAACGCTGGATTGGTTCCAGTCATATTTATCTGGGCGTAATCAAAAAGTTATTTTTAATGGTAATGTTTCAAAACAAATGGAAGTGAATACCGGTGTGCCACAAGGTTCCGTCCTTGGGCCACTACTATTTCTAATATATTTCAATGATCTGGTATCTGTTAAAATTAAAGGAAATTTCACTTTTTTTGCTGACGACACCACGATCCTCTGGCATGACAAATTCATTGATGAACTCCATGAGATTGCAAGCACTAATTTAGAAATGATTAAAGAGTGGTGCGATGCTAATTTGTTATCCTTTAATGTGCCTAAAACTAACATTATTACATTTAAGTGCAGCCTAAATAAGGTATACTTGGAAGACCAAATTGTTAAAAATCAAACTGAAAGCAGATTTCTGGGCTTGCATGTTGATAACAAATTAAAATTCGAAAACCATGTCTCAATATTAAGTAAAAAATTAGCTGCGAATTGTTATGTTAAATTAGACTCAGCCAGAAATGCATATTTCGTACTTATAGATTCTCATTTGCGTTATGGCATTTGTTTCTGGGGTTGTTGTTCACAATATTTATTTAATAAAATCTTCGTTCTGCAAAAAAGGGCTATAAAATATATGAGTAAGGCTAATATAAGGGCGGTCCCTTACATTAGCCTTACTCATATATTTTTTGCAGAACGAAGATTTTATTAAAGTGTAAACCTCTGTTTTTGAAACATGGATTTATGACATGTATTTTTATTTTTGAGACTGCATGCCTCATGCATTAAAAATTTAGACATGAGATAAACGCTAACCCAGTTCACTACACACGTCGTACTCATAACATCCTTCTCCCCATTCCATCATCAGCTCAGACAAAGAATTCTATCTTATATAACAGCAAAAAAATATTCAATCATCTTCCTATAAATTTGAGGCGAATTATCAACGAAATTAAATTTAGAAAATAATTAAAGAAATTGTTATTTAGTAAAGCTTACTATTCAGTCGATGAATTCTTTCAGGACACATTTGATTGACTTTCTATATTTGATTTTATTGTTTGTTTCTTTAGACTAAGTCCCTGTTTTATGCAAAAATAAAGGTTTTTGTGTCATTATGTTTGTATTTTATACTAGGATGTTTTGTTTTTATACATAGATTAAGGACTGGCTTTGTCAATAAAAATCTTTTGTATTTTTTAGACGATAAAGCATATTTGATTGATTTGATTGAAAAAATGTCTTTAAACTTTTTTTTTTAGATTTTGAAATAATAAATCAAACGGCAAATATTATTTACCTTAAGAACAATTTACAATCTGAAAAATGCAAATTAATTAAAAAAAAATGCAACGATAAAATAGAATCGACCAGTGCAATTCAACTCTCGGCACTCAAGTGGGCAAATGCGGATTTGGGGGGGGGGTTAGACCCCCCTCCCCCCCCTGAAGTCCTGAAGAAACAAGAAACGCTTTCCTTTCAACTTTAAAGTTGTTTGCTAATTTATTAATCACCTATATAATGTTAAACCAAAAATAAAAGTAGGACTAGTTTCCTTACTCTATTAATATAGTTTTACAGTATACAGCGTGTCCTTCGATTGAGTTCGCTATAATGGAAAAAAAAATTTCGATTTTTTTTTTTTCATATGCTTACCTAAAAATTAATTTTTGGGTGTACATTTGTTTTTTTTAAAATCATGTAGGCCATGACAGTTAAGCAAAAACGAATTTCATGTTAGGTAAAATGTCTTTTCTGTAAAAGATACAGGAAAATGTCATTAAGGAAATTTATTCAGATTAAAAAGCTAGAGTCCTATACAAAATTTCAAGAACATACGCCTACTTTGATGATTTTGATTTTTTCAATAATTGCATTTTACGAAAAAAAAAAAGTATGCCAGTTTACTAAAGTGTTTGATTTAGTACATAATATAGTAAACAGTTTAGTAAACCGGCAACATTTTTTTTTTTCGTAAAATGCGAGGTAAAATGTAATTATATTAAAAAATTCAAAATAATCAAAATAGGCGTATGTTCTTGAAATTTTGCATAGGACTATAACTTTTTAATCTGAATAACTTTCCTTAATGACATTTTGCTGTATATTTTATAGAGAATGTACTTTACCTAACATGAAATTAGTTTTTGTTTAACTGTCATGGCCTACATGATTAAAAAAAAAACAAAAGTACACCCAAAATTACTTTTTAGATAAGCAAATATGAAAAAAAAAATCGAAAATTTTTTCTCCATATCACCTATAGCGAACTCAACTCAACTCAACTCGGAGGACACGCTGTACATATATGAGTTTCACTATAAAATATACTTTCTATATTAATTTTTTTTTTTTTTTGAAAATTATCGCCCCCCCTCCCTCAGAAGAATCCTAGATCCGCCCTTGCAAGTGGGTCCAACATATGGCAAATAATAAATTTCATATACAAGAAATTTTTGGGTAACAGTGAGTTTAAAACAAATCTAGATATGGTAAATCCCAATACCGAAGTCTGCCCACGTAAAGTGAAGCGAAACAAGTGACATCGGATATCTGCAGAAACCCGAGCAAGAACGGGGATCAGATAAGTTCTTATATTCTTAACTCGTATTAATAACACATTTCTTACAGTTATTGGGGTTGAATAATTTGCTAATAATTTTTGATTTTTACTTTACTTTATTTATTAGTTGATTGTAAATATTGAATCTAAACTCAGCCCGAACTAGTCACTGGTGTACTATTAGTTTACTAGTATATCGCGTCCACACTGAATTTTTTGCAGCACATCAACTGAAATACACGTGATACATTTTTTTTTCAAACGAAAAAAGAAAAATGCCCATTATAACATTAGAAGACTTCAATGCAATTAGTCGGAGAGCAGCCAATCTGTAGGAAGCATTTTAAAAGTAGTCTATACAACTCGCGAACACCCACCTAAAAAACAGATGATATTATGTAAAATGACCTTCTGGATTTGATTTTTGAGTTCGCCCATTAATTTGAGATTGCCAAATCGGTCAATTCGCAAATTTTTTGAAAAATTTTAAAATTATGTGTTAATTTTTGTTTTGCACATAACACATCATATCTTTTTTATTTTAATTCCGATTTTGACCAATATTTTACACATTATCCCTCCAATATTCTTGGACAGGCTGACGGCAAAGAATATAGTGTAACTAATAATATAGTGCCTAAAAAAAATATAATTACCCTCTATTGTCGCGGTTTTTTAAAATTTGCGTTGAAAAATACCCGATCGAGGTAACTTTTTTATTTTTAAAAAGAGAGTTATAGTATAAACGAGAAAAATGTTCCATATACTTTAAACAAACTTTTTTATAAAGATATTTTTTGGAAATTCGGCTCATGTAACGAGATGACGCTGTTGGAAGCGGCCGCGCAACTCGTCCGCATTAATTTAAAGCATAACTTCTCTTAACGTCGCCCATCTGTGGTGTCGTTTAAGCGATCAAGTGAGTCTACGGATTATTTAGTTTCTATTTGCAATTAAATGTTATAAAATTATGTAGATAATCTCGAAACATACACATTAAAAAATATATTTTCATTAATTATAACAGCAAGTGGGTACTAAAGATTACATTTTCCTTCGCATAAACAACTTATGTTACATTGCGCGTTTGCTTTGCTACACTTGCAGCTTGTAGTACAGTTATATAATTTACATTTACAAAATGGAGTTAACTCAATAAAATTGGGTTTTGGGCTTTTTGAAATCATCTTTGGAAATAAGATTTCCTCCTTTAGGTACCATCCAAAATCTAAAACATTTGGCTTAATTTGGTAGGCTGTCTTGTAAATAGCACATTGCAGAAATGCCCTTTTTACTTGTATTCTCTGTACTAGGATTTACAATTTCTGATTTTCTTTTATAAGCAGTTCGGGTTTACGATCTTCTACATTGTGCATGGTAAACTGGATTTAGTGATAAAAATAAATTTTTCTGTTCTAAATATTGTTTTAGAGCCACAGAAATGTCATCGGATTTTGCATTTGATCGGTACATTTCTAAAGCCGTAAATATCGCTCGCAGACAAAAAATTTTCATACCATTGTGTTAGTGAACGAATTCTGAACAACTTTCAAAATGTCCGTCTGTCTGTCCGCCCGTCACGTTTCTTGTAAGCACGATAACTGAAGAAAGAAAATTCCGATTGTACTGAAATTTGGACAGTAAATTAGTGTTAGCTAGAAGAAGAACCCCATTTGAACAAAATCGATCGATAAATAGAAATGTTATTACTTAATGATTTAAATTTGATAAATTAACTCCTATATAAAAAAGTCTATTTGACAGTCACATTTTGTCACTTTGACGGCGATAAAAAAGGTGCATCGTTTCTTATCACGATAAAAATACCTGTTACTCAAAAACAGAGTATATCTAGTAGTCGCACGTCATTTTAAAATCTGTACTGTCGGCTATAATTTTTAAGTCTTGTGGAAATTATACTGTACGATATGAGTCGTTTTGAGAAAATTATAATTATTTTTAATTGTTGTTGGTTCACATATTCTGTCGTTAATTTATCTTGCCAAAAATCACTCGAGCTTTTCTTTTATGGATAAATTTCTTTTTAACTCAATATTTTGTCAATCAGTAATTTTGCTCGAAAAACTGACATTTGACAAAATCGCTCGATCTCCGATTTTTTCATGTCAGTTTTTCTCATAAAAGTACTAATTGGCAAAATTATTTCGTTACAAAGAGAAATTTATCCGATAAAAAAAGCTCTTGTGATTTTACTGTTGAATTTTTTAAAATTTTTATGTTTTTGTAATTGAATAGAAATCTGGTCAAATATTTCATTTTAATATTTCTAATTATTTATATATTTTACAAATATACATTTCATAATGTAATATACAACCGTGAAAATATGATTTTATAGCTCGTGTCTTATAATGTAAAAATTTACATTCTTCTACGTGTAAGGTGGTGGTGTAGTTCTTTTGACTCGGAATCGAAACCCAAATGGGGTTTGGTATAGTTTTTTTACCAAGTCTTTTACCAACTAAGATCGTACTATAAAATTAAAAATGTCTAAAAGTAACATTATTTACAAAAAACTGCGAAAAGTATCCTATTGAATGTATAACAATTATATAAAAATCCAGTTAACAGGCGAAGAGTACGTTTTTAGCTTGTTTCCTTTGATTTCCTATCCGAGTAATTATAATTTATTATGCCAAACTATGTGTTTATAACGCACTAAATATAAGGACTGAGACAAAAAGCACTTTCAACTTAACATAAATGGATACTGGAAAATAATAATCACCCGGCACGTGTTTGCGTTTAGCTCTAGATGCGATTGCAGCCGATTTATAGTAGCGCGCATTCGTTCAGACGCTGAAACAATTAATGAATATTTCGATAAGGGAGCAAAATTTCAAAAAAAACTTCTTATAAAAGATTTTATTTAGTTCATTCGGAACA
Source organism: Rutpela maculata (assembly GCA_936432065.2). NCBI lineage: Eukaryota > Metazoa > Arthropoda > Insecta > Coleoptera > Cerambycidae > Rutpela > Rutpela maculata. Next base: position 102,049,416 of record OW386288.2, on the reverse strand, counting down.
TTTTCTTCGATTATAGTAGGCACCTAACTTTAAAAATAAAAAAGATACCTCGATTGGACATTTTACTCTGCAAATTTTAAAGATTTTGCGTCAAAGAAAAGTTGTTATTTTTTTTTGCCAACTAATTATTTTTTAGGTAAAGTTTTTTACTTTCAACATATCAAAGAATAGTTAGAGAATATTATGTAAAAATATTAAAAAATTCTGAAGTAAAATAAAAAATATATGACGTGTTATATGAAAAACAAAAAATAACACATAATTTTTATTTTTTTTAGAAAATTGCCAATTTGGTCATTTTGGCAATCTCAAATCAATGGGCGAATTCAAAAATCAAGTTTAGCGGGTTATTTTACATCAGATTACCTATTTTTTAGGTGGGTGTTCGCGAGTTGTATAGAGGGTGTCGAATTCAGAGGGTCTGGTCTTCCACTAAATGGGGAAGTAGGGAAAAGAAAATTATTCAACCCCTATAACTTTTTTCCATGTCGTGCGATTAGTACAGTAAGTGAAGCTTTTAAATCCCAGCCCGAAAACGTAATGAATTTCCAAATGTTGTTCTTCAACGTGCTTCATATAGTATGTAGATAAGAATCTATATTTTCATTTTTCCTGCTTTTACTTCCACATCCAGTGGAAGTATAGTAACGACAAAAAAATTTTTAAAAATTTTTATTGTTCAAATAGGCTTAGAATGTCATAACGTCGATATTTCAAGTTTGAGCGAAAAAAAATTTCTGTCTGTCTGTCGGTCTGTCTGTCGTCTGTCGGTCTGTAACTTTTTTTGTGCGCACGTTTACTCTGGAACCGTTTGAGATATTGACTTGAAATTTGGTACACATATGTACTTTAACGAGATCTAGAACTAGATTATATTTTCATCTTGTTCCGTCGAAGGGTTGGGGGGTAAATTGGGGTAAATTTGGAGTAAATCAAGCAGGTAAGAGTTCATAAAATTGATATTTAGTATAGACAAGAGAAGCTAAGGTCTCAAAAAAAATTTTGGCATTAGCCACCCCCATTACCACCCTCACCCCATTATTAAAGGGGATGAAAAAAAAATGTGATTTAGTGTGTGTACAAGAACCAGAAACCTCAAAATATTTTTTTACTTTATCCACCCCCCACTCCCACCCACTGTCACCACCCCCACCCCTCTACCGACGTGGGGTATCGTTTTATGGGTTTTTGGGGTAGAGGATTTCAAATATTATATTATTAAAGTTCCATAAACAATTATTTCCAGATACAAAATTTTTTCGTTATGTAACTTGGATAGAAAATCCGGATGTGGAAGTAGTGATTCCTTGGGCAGCGGTTTTTGGTTAAGGTGGGTACTGATTTGAGCATTTTTACTCGCACGAATGGTTTACGCGTAAAAATGATCAGATGAGTACTGAGCGCACGCATGTAGCTTAGGTGTTTTACCCGTACAAACAAGATCCGGCGATTGTCGGTCTTTTTAATAGAACAAAGGATTTTCGTGCGCACAAAACGCTCAGTGTGGACGGTTATTTGCATATATTAGCTAGTGTGTCACATTTTCATATAAACTACGAAAATAAAAATGAAATGGAGCAATGAATTAGCGCTAATACTTTTTCTATATTTTGTATCTACTTTACCAATCTTGGGAATTACTGCATTTATTAGAAATTCAAAATCTTCAGACGACATCCGAATAAAATATTGATATCGACCACTGTTTTCCTGTAGCCTCATGTCGTGTAATAAATTACATCCACTGTAGTCCCTTGAGGTAAACCTTTTACCCCAAAAGTTCTGCTACTGGACCGCAAGACATGTACTCTCTGTCTTTGAGGGCGGGAAACATGATGGTGACAACATTTCCCGACCTTCCCTCCAACCACTGTCCCTAAACCGAAAAAACCAACACTTTTTTCGATTTTCCAGTGCAAGGAATTTTTTATCGGAAAATTTTATCAACGAAAGTTGTTCAGAATTGTCTAAAAACCCAACATCCAATATTTCATCAAAATAAAAAAAATAAAAAAATTGATAAATTTAAAAAATTGATAAATTTAAAAAAATTCAAAAATACTACTAATTACTTGACAACTATCTGACAGCTTGGGTTTAATTTCGAACAAAATTGTCATGAATTTTTTAAACAAAAAAAAACCATTTAAATGATATTTTCGGCCTTGGACAATATTTTAAACAAAATTTCACTATTTTTTAATTTTGGATTTACGGTTCTTGGACAATTCTGAACAACTTTTGTTAATAAAGTTTTCCAATAAAAAAATGCCTAGCACCGGAAAATAGGAAAAGGGTTTCTCCGGCCTAGGATGGAGGGGGGGGGGGGGCGGTCCAGTCACAAAACTTTTGGGCTTCTTGCCTTTTTCTGGTTTACCTCAAGGGACCTGTATGACTGCCGGCTTTGATATAATTTTGTCACCCACCATCGTTTAGGTTTTTTCTTCTTTGCCTCTGCTTTTAATATTAAGCAGGCGGCACTTGTAATAACAATATTACGTCTGCTTTGCGACATTTTCACAAAAACACCGGAACGACAATTTGCGCACAAAAATTTAAATTAATAAAACCATTTTCTCAAACGAATATATTTGCACGTTCGCGTTTTGTACGCGCACATTTTTCATGCGAGTAAAAATGCTCAAATCAGTACCCACCTTTAGAGGTGGTCCCCACCCTCTTCTTACGGGTTGTCGCAAAAAAAATACACATAATTTGATAGAGAATCAAATTATAAGAAAGGTTTTATACAGTTTTTTGCTAAAATGCATATTTTTCGAGATATTGCGAACTGAAAATTAGGAAGTTCCCATTTTTCTCATTTTCTCGTAATAAATACCTAGTCGCAAAAATCTAAAAAATATCTGTATTTTTTTAAAATTATCTCTATAAATAAAGAAGTTATGGTCCTTCCAAGTTTAAAATGCCGCAATCATCTGGGCTGAGCTCGATTACGCCACAATACATGATTCCGTCAACAGCGAGAGGGCGCGGGCACCTTTATACTCACTGGCAGGCACCGGGGCAGTTTATAGCCAGGGAGGTAGCGACAGTTTTCATGAAATCATTTGCATAAAGCTAGATTTTTTTCCCATGATAGCTTAGATGGTATCAATGATGAAGGTGCAATTCTACCAATCTATAAGTACCGCAAAAATGAGTAAAAAATTAAATAACATGTAGCAAAAAGAGATATCGATTTTCTGAAATGTCACAAAATATCATTTTTGATTCGTTCGTGCCGAGCCGAATTTTCGAATTTCGCCGTGCAATTTACGATCAGGTTTATCTGCAAGACTTCCTCTTTGCGTCGCGACATCATACGGCCGTCCAAGGAATCACTACTTCCACATCCAAATTTTTTATTTAAGTCACTCACAACGAAAAAATTTTGTATGTGGAAATAATTGTTTATGGAACTTTAATAATATAATATTTAAAATCCTCTACACCAAAAACCCATAAAACGATACCCCACATCGGTAGCGGGGTGGGGGTGGTGATGAGGGGTGGTAGTGGGGGGCGGATGAAGTAAAAAAAACATTTTGAGGTTTCTAGTTCTTGTACACACCCTAAATCACAATTTTTTTGCATCCCCTTTAATAATGAGGTGGGGGTGGTAATGGGGGTGGCTAATGCCAAAATTTTTTTTGAGACCTCAGCTTCTCTTGTATATACTGAATACCAATTTTATGGACTCTTACCTGCTTGATTTACCTATTTTCCCCAAATTTACCCCAATTTACCACCCAACCCTTCGACGGAACAAGATGAAAATATATTATAGTTCTAAATATCGTTAAAGTACATATGTGTTCCAAATTTCAATATCTCAACGATTCCAGAGTAAACGTACGCACAAAAAAAGTTACAGACAGACCGAGAGACAGAAACTTTTTTTTCGCTCAAAAAATCTCGACGTTTCGTGATATTCTAAGCCTATTCGAACAATAAAAATTTTTAAAAATTTTTTTGTCGTTACCTACTATACTTCCACTGGATGTGGAAGTAATATGAACGTGCCAAGATTGCATGTTTTAGCAATTTTTTCGGCTCCCAAATGCAAGCTGTTTTTTTGCTATTTTTCTCAGAAACAGTGGGAGTTAGCTCGAAATAAAAAATAAGGTAAAACGAGTAGTTTCCACTACGAATCTTTTACTTTCATCAGAATTTTGATATATTTTTTTTCGTTTCGGAGATAACTACTGAAATGTACGGCAAAAAATCGCAAATTTTTCTATTTTTTGAATTCCCACAAAAATGAAGGAATTAGAGGGGGCGGGATTTGGGACTTCTTTATTTTTGGTAAAATATCTCCATTTTGTCACCGTAATTAATCGGTAATGAACTGAAATCGATCTCATATACTATGTTCACTTAATATCATGTACTACTTTGACGCTCCGTTAATCTCGGCCCTTCGAAACAAAGGTTTCTGAGAAAAATTCTTTTTTTAAGATTTACATACACTCTATAGGAAAACATGTAATTTCCTACATTTCCTCGAATATCTCGATAATTATTGTTTTTTTAGAAAAATTAGTAGACAGCTTATGTAAAGAGAGTTGATTGACCTTTCCGACACTTTTCTCTAACATAAAAAGTATTAATGATGAAAATACTAGTCTAAGGAAACTTTTAGTGCTGAAAAAATGAGTAAAAAATTAAACAACATGCTATAAAAAGTTGCATAAATGTATATATAAATATGTATCTACAAGATTGAAATTTTACATACTCACAGATGACATAAAAACATACCGGAAAATAATATTTTACCGCGTCGGAAGCGTTGTCATGTCAGGTCTACCACCCACGCAAAGTGTGGAAAAAACAAACATTTTTTACTTACTTATATCTACAAAGTTGAAATTTTTTTGTAGAATAATTTATTTAATGAGACATCCAAAAAATAGTCTACCTATCGTTTCATGTTGCTAAATACTCGGTAGACGTAATGGAATGCAAGCGCGTCACTGCGGCTGATTTTTCTCTACAAGCATTTTATGCACTATTTCGATTAAAAATCACATTTTACCTCCTCTGAAAGCTGGCTAAATCTTTGGTAGACGTTGCCAAAATGGCAATACATAGTCAAATCATGACAATTATATTCTTCATTAATATTAAAGAACAGACAGTTTTCTTATAGATGTGTTAATAATAATCACTTTTATTTACTTTTCAATATTGCTAGTGGTCGAGCTGCAGACGATTGTGTAGTAGCACCAATGACTAATGCAGACATATCAAAAAAATGGTTGCATTGTTTTTGAGAAATGATGCACAGTTTGTGATAATCGTTTTTGATACTTATTCCTCTCTTTCCATCAAAGATAACGAGCACGATTTGAGAGGGATTCGTCGAGGTCGAAAAATTGAAATTGGAGATCCATCGACACGCTCTTCCGACTTCATATCTGCAATTTCGAAGAGCTTCAACCACCATTTACCGTTCTCGTGCGATGCTCAGTCACGATATATTGATAATAATGTTACACAATATGAAATTTGTGCATCCTGAAGTGAAGGTGTGGATGGAAGTTGGCGTTGGCATTTCATTAAGGTATATAAACGTTAGTAAATTGTACGAGAGGTTGACATCAAATATATGTATATTCGGTCATAAGTGTTTTGTTTTTTATGTTAGAGAAAAAATTTAAAAAAGTGTCAGAAAGGTCAATCAGCTCTCTTTACATAAGCTGTCTCAGAAACCTTTGTTTCGAAGAGCCGAGTTTCACGGAGCGTCAAAGTAGTACATGATATTAAGTGAACATCGTATATGAGATCGATTTCAGTTTTTTACCGATTAATTACGGTGACAAAATGGAGAAATTTTACCGAAAAAAAAAACAAATCCCGCCCCCTCTAATTCCTTCATTTTTGTCGGAATTCAAAAAATAGAAAAACGGTTTTAGCAAATTTAATTCTATTTAAATTAGCTAGAGTAATCTTTTGGCGTAGGAGCTCAGATTAAAAAGTTGCCAGCTGTAAAAGCTCAAAATTTGCGATTTTTTGCCGTACATGGCCGACATTTCAGTAGTTATCTCCGAAACGAAAAAAAATATCAAAATTCTGATGGAAGTAAAAGATTCGTAGTGGAAAATACTCGTTAAACGAGTATTTTGCCAAATAGCTCGAAATAAAAAATAAGGTCAAACGAGTCTCGTTTGACCTTATTTTTTATTTCGAGCTAACTCCCACCGTTTCGGGAAAAATAGAAAAAAACAGCTTGCATTTGGGAGCCGAAAAAATTGCTAAAACATGCAATCTTGGCACGTTCATATTTTTCGAAAAACATCATTGGGACGACCGTATGATGTCGCGACGTAAAGAGGAAGTCTTCCAGATAAACCTGATCGTAAATTGCACGGCGAAATTCGAAAATTCGGCTCGGCACGAACGAATCAAAAGTGACATTTTGTGACATTTCAGAAAATCTAATTTTTTACTCATTTTTGCGATACTAGGCCAGGCAACGAATGCTCAAAAAAGGGTGTAGAGGGAAATGTTAGGGACAGAAAATTTGACTTCGAAACTTTGTTTGGACTAGTTTGGAGATGAACACATCAAAAGTCCCCACTCCTAGGTGGTGAGCGGGGGGGAAGGGGGCACTTTAAAGGTCCCATTTTTTGGTTTTTCGCTTATATCTCGGAAACTATGCGTCGCATGGAAAAAGGTAATCTATGTAAAATTAAACACAATTAAATTTCCTACAAGAATGTCTATATTCATTTTCTTCCTGTGTGTTATAGTTTACGAGATATTCGCCAGCCAAAATAGATAATTAAAAAAAAAAAGTATTAGGTACCTTGAATATTTCTATCAAAGCGGTTTACCGTGGTCTGCTAATAAATCACAGTCACAAAACAATCTCTATTTTACAACACTCGACGTATTTACTAACGTAATATTTTGTCGAAATCTATGCATTTCCTTAAATATACAGTGTGACTCACCCTTATAACTTTTTTATTTTGTTTCCGATTTGAATCAAATTTTACTCAAGTATAGAACAAATTAAAATCTACTTATAACCAGAAAAACATTCGCCTGCTGCAAAGGTATAGCCTTGTGTGGTACCAAAATATGATGAAAAAAATAAAAACATTTTGGATGTTATAAATTCTAAAAAATGCATCGGATCGGTGCTACAACCGTAAATACACCAAAATTTGATTTTGTTATGGATGGAGGATTTTTCATACATAAGCTTATCTGGCAAAGGGGGTCCTCAGTTTTCGCAATTTGTGGTGGATACGTGAAATTCGTCAAGACCCATTAATATGATTTTTAATATTTTCCAGCATATTTTGGTACCACAGGTGGCATTTGCCTTTGTAGCAGGCGAATATTTTTCTGGTCATATGTAGATCCTAATTTGTTCTATACTTGAGTAAAATTTGATTCAAATCGGAAACAAAATAAAAAAGTATAAGGGTGTCTTCATTTTAAATGAGTCACACTGTATATTTAATGAAATGTATAGATTTCGACAAAATATTATGTTAGTAAATACGTCGAGTGTTGTAAAATAAAGATTGTTTTGCGACTGTGATTTATTAGCAGACCACGGTAAACCGCTTTGATAGAAATATTCAAGGTAACTAATACTTTTTTTTTTAATTATCTATTTTGGCTGGCGAATATCTCGTAAACAATAACACATAGGAAGAAAATTAATATAAACATTCTTGCCCCTTCCCCCCCGCTCTCCACCTAGGAGTGAGGACTTTTGATATGTTAATCTCCAAACTAGTCCAAACAAAGTTCCGAAGTCAAATTTTCTGTCCCTAAAATGTACCTCTATAATCATTCGTTACTTGGCCTAACTTATAGATTGGTAGAATTGCACCTTCATCATTGATGAAGCTATCATGGGAAAAAAATCTAGCTTTATGTATATTAACGCGAAAAAACTGTCGCTATCTCCCTGGCTATTTAGTTAATTCAGTGTTATCGAGAAATTTTAACCCCACTAAATGAAGATGAGCGAGCACGTACACTAAATAAAGGGAACATACGGCGCGCCGCCGGCATGGCAAGTCAGCGCGTTGTGTACTGTGACGTCACGGTGGACTTCAGCCGAGGCGAAGTATTCAAATAAGAAATTGAATAAGTTCGTGAGTTTTTCAGATATCGAGATAATTTTTTCTTTGTTTGACTAGTTATCTGAAAGACTACTAAATGAGGTTGAATGTACATTATATTTCTAAAATAGGAAACTTCCTAATTGCAATTTTCACCCCCTAAAATCAGTATTCCTACGTTTTTTTTTAAATTACTCGAAAAATGTGGACTTTAATAAAAAAAAATGCAAGGGAACAAAATTAAAGCTTTTACAAAAAAAAAATCGAATAGTTTTGCCTTTTTTTTTCCTGACGTTTGATATTGGAAATATGGCATTTTCAAAATGGCACCGAAACGTTCAGAAAAAATATACGACGTTAAAATCTAAAATTAGGCTCAAAATGTACACTATGAGAAAAATTGTAATATTGTAAAAATTAAAGGTTTTGAAATTTTCTTACGATTGAGACGTATTACGACCTTTTATAATGAAAACTAAAAAAGTTACACAAAAAAGTAGCACATTTAAATATTTATGCGCCATTTTTTTAAGTCTTATTGCTCTAATTTCTTATTAATTCAAATTTTTTTAAAATCCTTCTAGATGTTATTAATGCATATTATTACTAACATGCTCAAATTTTTTAGAATTTCTAAAATAATTACTTTTCATACTGTACCCATTTTCAATGATGAAAATTTTCATAATTCTTTGGAAAAAATCGGGTTTTTGGAAATTGCTCAGAAAATACTTCTTTATAAAAAAATGGTAAGAGTACAAAAATGAAGCTTATAAAAAAAAAGAAAAGTTTGTTTTTTTTTTTGCTTTCCTACGACAAACTGTTCCAGAGATGTAAAGTTTAAAGATGGCGCTTAAGCGCATACGCAAGAAAATTATGTATTTAAAATTGAAATATCTCAAAAACTAGAAGATTGATAAAAACATGATATAAGAATGAAACGAAGCTTATAAAAAAACGAAAAGTTTGGGTTTTTATTTTTTTCCCACGACAAACTGTTCCAGAAATATGACAGTTTGAAATAACGTTGAAACTTTTCAGTTTATACGCGCATATTAAATGTCTATAGTAGGTTAAAGAAACGAGCAACAGCCGTCTATTTTTTCGAAAAGTACGCAGAAAAAGTGGGTTGCATTATAGCATGAGAGCCCACCGACAATAATGAAACACATAAGGTGGAGAGTCAAAAAGTGGAGGGAATGCTTATCGAGTCATTCTCTGGACCTCTATTCTGTAAAAGCGTGAAAGCACATTCCCGTGAGAAGTGAGCGGAGTTCACTTGAAAATGAATAAAAGTCTATTCTGTATCTACGGGAGTGATCACCTCGTGCGAAAAATGCGTGAATTTACTTCTACTGGTAAATCATAAGGGAATCCGTCAGCTCCCCGGGAGAACGGCGATCCTAACCGTACCTTTATGACAGTTTGCGTCGGCCAAAAATTATTAAGTTAAGAGTTAACAATAATATAATTCTTAGCAAATATTACAATTTCTCTTTTATTTTATTATAGTCATATTTTTTTAAATATATGTTACCAATAACGAGGGTATATCCTTACGGAATTTTTGGTCAATAAATTAATTCTAGGTATTACGAGATCTTCGTGATGCCGAGGAGGATTTGGAAGGAGAACGGCAAGTTGTACTTCATAAGATTAATCCTTTTGCACCATTAACCAAACGAGCAAAGAACTTGCCCGTGATATAATCCTTTCTTGCAAGCCCCCATACGACGTTAATAAAAAGTAAAAGTAAATACTATCACTAAGTTTCTCTAAAGGTGGACCCAATAAAATAACAACGGAACACTGAACAGCTGATGCTTTTGCGCCAACTTAATTGGTTGTAAATTCGGCTATTCTCGCTGAATCACTTCACGTTCACCATCTATTCACTGCACTTACGGAATACAATCTAGGACGGTCGGGTGAGATGCGTGTGATGGGAGTTCTCGCTTCGCACGATGAATGCTCACTCTCGCCATAATTACAGAATAGAGGCCCTGAACGTGTGTAATCGGTCATAGCAATCCGGGTTGCAGCGGCGCAGGGGCAGCCATTTTTGTGATATGGCTCAAATAATTTTTTAATGTGACGCTTTCCCATGACGTCCAATCAAAAAAAGTTTGAGACAAAGGTTTTCAGTTTTGCGGGCTCTACATAATGGCACTATAGGGTTTTACTTTTAATGGCGTTTAATGGGGTTTCTATGGGGTAACATGTTTTTTTCATATAATCAACCTCTCTGTTTTATAGTGGATTTCTATTCAACGCCAAAAAATATCAATCATTTGCTCTTTGCAATTTTTTACTCCGGGGCCAATTTGCGCCAGAAATTTTTCAACCTTCAATATTTTTTTACGGCGAAAGTATGCGCTCTAGAGAAAATTGTAAAAGAAAAAAAAATTCAAAATCATGTCTTATTTTTGCAAAGGCAACTACTACGTTCAAGTTCAAGCATTTTTGAAAGTTATTTTTTATTTTTAAATAAATTCAGTAAAATAGAAAAACAAATAGCATAGATTTGAAATGGATATCATATATATATATATATATATATATATATATATATATATATACCGGGTGCCACAGGCTAGTGGCTCGCCCTTATATTTCCTTTATTTTTTTAATTATCCATTTGAAATTTGGGACGCATAAACTACCTGTAAAAATGGATTTTTTGACTTAAAAACGGTATAAGGCCATTTCCGGTTTACCCGAAAATTTCCGCGACTTTCTATTTTTAAATGGAACACTGTATATTTTTCTATATTTGGATTCAAGACAATATTCTGAATATACCATGAGATTTTTGCGAATTTTTGAGTCGACGTTCAGTTTTTTAAGCATTTTAAGACATTCGTCTAGCGTGCTTTGAAATACCAAAATTTGTTCTACGGCAGGTAAAGTCCAAGGGAAAAATATAATTTTTCGTTTAATGTCATTAATAACTATTTACGAAGCCTCCAAATTGAACAAATCACTTTTTTATCGAAAACTTTTTTTTCAAATGGGAGGTGGTGGCTCCTAGTGTTCAATAAATTATAGATTTTTTTCTGAATTCATTGATATCCATTTCAAATCTATGCTATTTGTTTTTCTATTTTACTGAATTTATGTAAAAATAAAAAATCACTTTCAAAAATTCTTGAACTTGAACGTAGTAGTTGGCTTTGTAAAAATCATGTCTTTTTTTTTCTTTTACAATTTTCTCTAGAGCGCATACTTTCGCCGTAAAAAAATATTGAAGGTTGAAAAAGTTCTGGCGCAAATTGGCATCGGAGTAAAAAATTGCAAAGAGCAAATGATTGATATTTTTTGACGTTGAATCGAAATCCACTATAAAACAGAGAGGTTGATTATATGAAAAAAACATGTTACCCCATAGAAACCCCATTAAAAGTAAAACCTTATAGTGCCATTATGTAGAGCCCGCAAAACTGAAAAACCTTTGTCTCAAACTTTTTTTGATTGGACGTCATGGGAAAGCGTCATATTAAAAAATTATTTGAGCCATATCACAAAAATGGCTGCCCCTGCGCCGCTGCAACCCGGATTGCTATGACCGATTACACACGTTCAGGGCCTCTATTCTGTAATTATGGCGAGAGTGAGCATTCATCGTGCGAAGCGAGAACTCCCATCACACGCATCTCACCCGACCGTCCTAGGTTGTATTCCGTAAGTGCAGTGAATAGATGGTGAACGTGAAGTGATTCAGCGAGAATAGCCGAATTTACAACCAATTAAGTTGGCGCAAAAGCATCAGCTGTTCAGCGTTCCGTTGTTATTTTATTGGGTCCACCTTTAGAGAAACTTAGTGATAGTATTTACTTTATGGTGATTCCTGAACGTCGTATGGGGGCTTGCATGAAAGGGTTAATCTTATGAAGTACAACTTGCCGTTCTCCTTCCAAATCCTCCTCGGCATCACGAAGATCTCGTAATACCTAGAATTAATTTATTGACCAAAAATTCCGTAAGGATATACCCTCGTTACTGGTAACATATATTTAAAAAAATATGACTATAATAAAATAAAAGAGAAATTGTAATATTTGCTAAGAACTATATTATTGTTAACTCATTGGCGATGAGCAAATCCGCAATGTCTATTCTGAGTCACAGATTTAACAACAATAATTTTTGGCCGACGCAAACTGTCATAAAGGTACGGTTAGGATCGCCGTTCTCCCGGGGAGCTGGCGGATTCCTTCATGATTTACCAGTAGAAGTAAGTTCACGCATTTTTCGCACGAGGTGATCACTCCCGTAGATACAGAATAGACTTTTAGTCATTTTCAAGTGAATTCCGCCCACTTCTCACGGGAATGTGCTTTCACGCTTTTACAGAATGGAGGTCCAGAGAATGACTCGATAAGCATTCCCTCCAATTTTTGACTCTCCACCTTATGTGTTTCATTATTGTCGGTGGGCTCCCATGCTATAATGCAACCCACCTTTTCTGCGTACTCTTCGAAAAAATAGACGGCTGTTGCTCGTTTCTTTAACCTACTATAGACATTTAATATGCGCGTATAAACTGAAAAGTTTCAACGTTATTTCAAACTGTCATATCTCTGGAACAGTTTGTCGTGGGAAAAAAATAAAAACCCAAACTTTTCGTTTTTTTATAAGCTTCGTTTCATTCTTATATCATGTTTTTATCAATCTTCTAGATTTTGAGATATTTCAATTTTAAATACATAATTTTCTTGCGTATGCGCTCAAGCGCCATCTTGAAACTTTACATCTCTGGAACAGTTTGTCGTAGGAAAGCAAAAAAAAACAAACTTCTCTTTTTTTTTATAAGCTTTATTTTTGTACTCTTACCATTTTTTTATAAAGAAGTATTTTCTGAGCAATTTCCAAAAACCCGATTTTTTTCAAAAAATTATGAAAATTTTCATCATTGAAAATGGGTACAGTATGAAAAGTAATTATTTTAGAAATTCTAAAAAATTTGAGCATGTTAGTAATAATATGCATTAATAACATCTAGAAGGATTTTAAAAAAATTTGAATTAATAAGAAATTAGGGCAATAAGACTTAAAAAATTGGCGCATAAATTTTTAAATGTGCTACTTTTTTTGTGTAACTTTTTTAGTTTTCATTATAAAAGGTCGTAATACGTCTCAATCGCAAGAAAATTTGAAAACCTTTAATTTTTACAATATTACAAAACCGCTGCCCAAGGAATCACTACTTCCACATCCAGATTCTCTATCCGAGTCACTCACAACGAAAAAACTTTGTATGTGAAAATAATTGTTTATGGAACTTTAATAATATAATATTTGAAATCCTCTACCCCAAGAACCCATAAAACGATACCCCACATCGGTAGTGGGGTGGGGGTGGTGATAGGGGGGTGGTAGTGGGGGGTGGATGAAGTAAAAAAATATTTTGAGGTTTCTGGTTCCTGTACATGCACTAAATCACATTTTTTTTTCATCCCCTTTAATAAGGAGGTGGGGGTGGTAATGGTGGCTAATGCCAAAAATTTTTTTGAGACCTCAGCTTCTCTTGTATATACTAAATACCAATTTCATGGACTCCTACCTGCTTGATTTACCCATTTACCCCAAATTTACCCCCCAACCCTTCGACGGAACAAGATGAAAATATAATCTAGTTCTAGATCTTGTTAAAGTACATATGTGTACCAAATTTCAAGTCAATATCTTAAACGGTTTCAGAGTAAACGTGCGCACAAAAAAAAGTTACAGACAGACCGACAGACCGACAGACCGACAGACCGACAGGCAGACAGAAATTTTTTTTCTCTCAAACTTAAAATCTCGACGTTTCATGACATTTTAAGCCTATTTGGACAATAAAAATTTTTAAAAATTTTTTTGTCGTTACTATACTTCCACTGGACGTGGAAGTAATACAATTTTTCTCATAGTGTATATTTTGAGCCTAATTTTAGATTTTAACGTCATATACTTTTTCTGAACGTTTCGGCGCCATTTTGAAAATGCCATATTTCCAATATCAAACGTCAGAAAAAAAAAAAAGGCAAAACCATTCGATTTTTTTTTGTAAAAGCTTTAATTTTGTTCCCTTGCATTTTTTTTATTAAAGTCCACATTTTTCGAGTAATTTAAAAGAAAACGACTAGGAATACTGATTTTAGGGGGTGAAAATTGTAATTATATATATACAGCGTGTCGCACTTTTCATGGAGCCACCCCTTATATCTAGCTTATCTGATATCCGAATTTTTTGAAATTTTGGTGGTGAATATATAACTATAAAGCGAGTCTTTAGACGTAACCGCATTTGATTTTAGTCAGAGGCGTCCGATTCTAGGATGTAGACAGGGGGTCGATTTTCAAAAAAAAAGTATTAGCGATTTTTTTAGAAAAAAACTAGTAAGATATTCTTAATCAGCACCTTTAGAAACCCATTTGTACAAGATTACATCGTAGTGGGTTCAAAGGTGTTTGAGATAGGGGCCGCCAAAAAAGCAATTTTTTTAATTAAAAATATTTTTTATCTGCAAAACGGATTCTCAAATGAAAAAAAACTATTCTTCATTTTTTGTTCAGAATAATGTATTGTACTAGTTTGAGGTGATTTTACAACAAAATAATTATTTATTTAAATAAGGCAAGAATTAAAAAATAAAATAAATGAAACAAAAATAAATAAATAAATAAATAAATAAAACCAATTGACACTCGCAATAACTTTTGTTTTCATGGCTTACTTAGGTCTTTATTGAAGATTATTCGTCAGAAAAATGTTAAACATGTACTAATTAAAATTCTTTCCTTATTAAATAAATAATTATTTTATTGTAAAATCAATTCAGACTAGTACAATACATTATTCTGAACAAAAAATTAAGAATACATTTTTTCATTTGAGAATCCGTTTTACAGGTAAAAATTATTTTTAGTTGAAAAAATTGTTTTTTTGACGGCCCCTATCTCAAACACTTTTGAACCCACTATGGTGTAATCTTGTACAAAGGGGTTTCTAAAGGTGCTGATTAAGAATATCTCACTAGTTTTTTACTGAAAAAATCGCTAATATATTTTTTCGAAAATCGACCCCCTTTTTCCATTCTAGAAACGAACGCCTCTGACTAAAATCAAATGTGGTTACGTATAAAGACTCATTTTATAGGTAAATATTCACCGCCAAAATTTGAAAATATTCGGATATCAGATGATATGAGGGTGGCTCCATGAAAAGTGCGACACGCTGTATGTGTATATATATATATA